>OY755248.1:50827018-51224518 GCA_963576725.1 Azorinus chamasolen
ATTGGACAAAACATTAAACTGAACTTCTATCTTTGCAAAAGGAGTAGAACAACCCAGATCAGACGGCTTCTGTAGGAACCTACTGATCAGGGTCTACCCTGTTTGCTTATTAAGTAATGCTACAGATCCGTATAGTTTCTATTGCTTCTGTCATAGCCAACATGTTACTCGACGTCTCATCAGGATCCAAACTGTTTGACAAAATGATTACGTTTTCGGAAGGAAATTGAAAAAAAACCATTTTGAAACCTGAAGCAGACGACAATCTAAACAGACAAAATTAAAAAACCCCATCTACAATGACGTTTATTTAGCACTTAGTACGAGATGTGTTCTTAGGGTCATCTACCTGTACACGCCCTTTGACACTAACGTGCTATTCATATATTACATTTTTAATCAAACTTGTAATCAGAGTGTCAAACAGTTTACATCCTGTCGAGATGCCGAGTAACTCGACTTTCCATCTGTGATCTTCTGTTTTCACGAACCCATTACCGGCATGCAAAAGAGCTGAAATGCGTAATTGTAGGGATGTGTGTCCATAATTAAGTGAATCACGTTTTCACCATTTGTCTGCTAAAGGCGATCTGACTTGAATTTCCCAACGGGTTGGATCCAGATGAGGCGCTGAGTAACGACAGTGTTTCATTAGGAAACTTGCCACTTGGTCAAACTTTTCTCAATAGTTTGAAGAACACAGAAGTAAGAGAAATTGAAACAGAACATAATTTGAGAAGACATACAGAGCAACAGATAACAGTGCGTACTTAAATACTAAAATCGTCATTTCTCCACCAAACCCTATGCTGTGACCACTCTTTAGAATCGTCTCTTCGAGACGATTCTAAAGAGTGGTTACAGCATAGAGTTTGGTGGAGAAATAAAAAATAATTGATTTACGCATCTTATCTGGACCTCTGGACACGGTTTTATTTCCTGCAGGATAAGGGTCGTATGTAATTATTCGATCAGATATCAGTACTGGATAATAAATACTCTTTTAACCATATGAATGGTAAATTTTTCGAAGTGGTGGTGTCCTTCAGTGTTTAACGAGTCCATTAACTAACATCAAGCACTATAAGTAAATGTTTGTTTGCAGAAAGTTTTGTCCATTTTTTGCCATTTTTTGTGTATATTCAGTTTCTCTACAAAATTTTAATCAAAGCAGCAATCAGTTTGGATCCTGATGAGATGAGACACCGAGTTACACCTACTGTCACATTTGAGATCCGAAGTGTCTCTCACGGCTATCACAAATTCACCGAATGTGCATAATCATTTAGCCTTATCCTCTTTGAATAAATCTACCGAAAAGGAGCATTTACTAGAGAAAAGGAAAAATAGAATTGTGTAGTTTTTAACCATTTGTGATAAATAGAGTATTTTCTCCGAAGGAGAAATGCTCTATTTATCTTAATGGTTTAAAAAAATGGACGTTTACAGGGGATTCAAATGCCGTCAATATTAGGGAAACGGTTAGTTTAACGTCCTTCTAACGTTTCTGCAAACAGAGTACAGGCGCCGTCTGATCTGTGTCTATTCTCTTTCCAAAAGTCTACTTTGTTTGTCTTTATTATAGAATAAATACCCTGGTTATTATAAATATTCAGTTCATAAGTATTCTTGAAGTCAGGAATTCATTAAGTAATGGGTCAAAAAGTGGAATAGGCGTAACTGTATTTAGATACAAATGTACTGTGTGTCTGACACGTGCATGTTGATACACTAATGACATAATAATGACCCCGCGTTTATTAAGACAAGTATTCAAGAAAAAACAACATTTTGCAATACTTTTAGGCGTTGACAAAATGAAATGGTGATAATACTTTAAAATATGTGTGTACTTGCTAGGGTATGAACTTTCGATCCCGGATTATGGTTTTGAATTTTGACGACAGTCCCTGCCCATCACGATATCCAACACTTCCGGGTCGATCGGAAATCTTCGTTTCATTTTGGCAAGGTCGACTTTACCTCAGGTATGTTCAGCGAAGTCAAATACAGTTGAACTTCGATATCTCGAACTTCAAGGGACTATATAAATTAGTTCGAGATAACGGAAGTTCGAGTTATCCGATTTCTGAGCTGGACAATTTCTCAAGTTCACAACTTAATGCAGGTCTACAGAAATGCTGAAAGCTCCTGTATGAGCTTTCAGCATTACTGTAGACCTGTATTAAGCTGTGAAATGTGTTTCTAAATATGCGTAGTGATACATTTTAGATCAATTTTGTATTGTAAGGTTTTGGAAGGACCGAACTTTAAGTTCGAGTTATCCCGAAGTTCGAGTTATTAGAGTTCGAGATATCGAAGTTCAACTGTATGTTGTTCACCTGTGTAAGAATACCAAACTAAAAACAGCCAGTGTAGTAAAAACAACCGTGATCCATCCAGGGGTTAAAATGGGTACATGTTAGGGTCACTAGCCGTATTGCGCCATATGATAGCAGTGCTCAGTATTGTAGGCGAATGGCTCCATTACCAGGGGAGTAAATGTACAGTCGACTGAGCGACCATTCAGACTTAAAGTAGACTATAACTAGGTGCTTTACTTATTTTTATCTTGAATAATTGTGACACTAATTGAGATTTGCTATGGGAAGCATTTACTCCATAATTACACCCGCACATAACCTACGTCCGATAGTCGCACATAGCATAATCCCGGTAGTTCGGCTTACTGTAGATCCGACAGCCCCACATAACCTAGGTCTGGTAGTCGCACATAGCATAAGCCCTGTAACCCCGCTTAACATAGGTCCGGTATCCCAACATAACCTGGTCCCGGGCAGCCGAACATAACATATACACTGTAGCCCCGCTTAATATCGGTCCGATAGCCCAACATAGCCTATACCCGGTAGCTGCACATAACATAAGTCTGGTAGTCTCGAACAGTCTATGCTCGTTAGTCGCGTATAACTCAGGTCCGATGGACCCACATAACCTAGACTTGGTAGTCCCACATAACATAGGCCTGGTAGCCCCATATAACCTAGGCTTGGTAGCCTACATAACATAGGTCTGGTAGACCCACATAACCTAGACTTGCTAGTACCACATAACATAGGCCTGGTAGCCCCGTATAACCTAGACTTGGTAGCCTACATAACCTAGGCTCTGTGGTCCATACAATCTAGGTCCCGAATTCAATATTATCTAGGCCTGGTAGCTCCACATAATCTATAGACATATTAGCACACATACTCTAGACCCGGTAGCCCCTAATGATATATGCCCGATTGCCCCGAACAAGCTATGTCTGTTGGTCCCGCATAACCCAGACCCGGTATCCCCACACAGCTCAGCCTGGTTTTCCCATATAACACAGACCCTGTAGCCCATATAACCTAATTCCGGTAGCCCAACATAACCTAGGTCCGGTAGCCCAACATGACCTAGGTCTGGTAGCCCCACATAACATAGGCTCGGTAGCCCCGCATAACATAAACCCGGTAGCCCAACATAACATAGGCCCAGTAGCCCCACATAAAATTGACCTGGTTGATCCACATAATCTAAGTCCGGTAGCCCAAAATCAAATAGATCTAGTAACTCGGGCCCGGTAGGCCCACATAACCTACACCCGGAAGCCCCAACTAACATATACCCAATAGCCTCACATAACTTAGGCACACTAGCCCCACATAACCTAAATTTGGTAGCCCCACATAACCTAGACTCAGTAGCCCCACATAACCTAGATCCGGTAGACCAACACTACCTCGGCCCGATAGTCTCACGGCCCGGTAACCACAGATAACTTTGGCCTGGTATCCAAACATAACCCAGGTCCGGTAGGTCCACATAACATAGGTCCGATAGCTCCACATAACCTAGGCCCGTTAGCCCCACATAACCTAAGCCTTTAGCCCAATAGCCCACATAACCTAGACATGTAGCCCAATAGCCCACATAACCTAAGCCCGGTTGTCCAACATAACATAGGCCTAGCAGCCCCGCATGGCATATTACCATGCAGCGACGAGGATCTGCAGACATGCTGCATGTGACCCGCTCTATGAGTAATGGTTATTTTAGAGCATATTACTGTGTAGAAATGTTAGATCAGGATCTGTACTGTTTGTCATAGTTGATAATGATATTACGCATGTGAAGATGATAACAAAAATAGTATAAACCTGGGCATATGTCTGCCATGTCTCTATCGCTGCATTTGGCTAGTATGGGTCTTCACTGTTTAAAAACAAAACAACACAAAAAAACCCTAAGATTGTCATTTAGTGACACGGGCTCACATACATGGTGGTTATGATGTCAATATGATTACACACCTTTTCCGTGAATCGTGAAACCAGATACAAAGGGCACCATTAACCCTTTCGCTGACAATGCCGGATCTGTGATTACCTATGCAAACAGTTTGGATCCAGATGAGACGCCGAGTAACTCGGCGTCTCATCAGGATCCAAACTGTTTGTTACTGTTACTATGTTTTTGAAACAAAAATGAAGAAAATAAAAAAAAATAAAAAATTGTAGCAGACGACAATGTTAGCAGACGACAGAGTTTGGCAGCGAAAGGGTTAAAAACCAACGCAAACACGACATTAACTTGTGGTAAGTACAGTGTCATCTCTTTACAAATGATCATTTAAAAAGATATGATTCTTGGAGCTTAATACACGTTAAGCTCAATGCAGGACAAAAGTTATACAGAAAATTCCCTTAGGATCGTTCTGTGTTACTTTCGTTCTGCATTAAGCAGTTACAATGTATCTGCTTTGGAAGACACCCATATTGTGATCTTATCATAGTGTGGTCGCTATTGAAAGTTCCGCTGTATAATGTACGTTTCATGTTATCTTATTTACAGAAAACAAAGGGAAAACCCAACAACACGCATGCACACTCGGGTAAGGATAAATGTAATACTATACAGTTCTACTTAAGTACAAAAGTTAAATCCAATAAAACTATTCAAATCAACCACCAACACTTTTAAAGGCAGGTGGAAATTAATTCAGAACGGACGTTATGCAGAAAGCTCCCTAGCTACAATATGTTTTAAAGACTCGCATTTTCATCCATGAAACGGTTGCATTGGGCTGTACGGTATATTTCAATGCAGGGTGGAAGTTGGGCAGAAAGCTCCGAAAAGCTTTCCGAATTATAGCAGAATCCCTCTTTATCAATTACAGTAAAACCTCCCTATAACGGTCACTAAAATTAAATCAAGTATGTTGTGTTAAAGGCAGGTGGCTGCTTATAGCAAGGTGAAAGTAAAACAGAACGCTCCTATAGGAGCGTTCTGTTTTACTTTCACCTTGCTTTAAGCAGCCACTTGCCCTTAATACCAAATAATTAATACAATTCAGTGGCCGTTATAGAGAGGTATAACTGTACTTTATGAAAAAATGGGTTACTTTGAAGTAGGTGGTTGAACAATGCAGACCGAAAGTAATGCAGAAAGCTTCTTTGGGAGACTTCTGTTTAGTTTCGTCCTGCATTAAGCTACTCACTGTATGCCTTTAAGAACCATATTAAGACCCTTTTTTGGCGGTCGCCTTCGAGAGCTTTATACGTTTAACATCCACTAATTACATGTATATCATCCATTTAGTAGCGCATTATGGAAGAGGTTTTACTGGACATGTACATATCATCTTTAGACCAGGGGCCACTGATTGCTCAGCCTCGACCAAAAAAGATGAATTACAAATTGGATGACCAGTTGCGTAGTATCAACCTCCAACGCAGTCTCCCCTAATCACTACGCTGAAGAGATCGCACGTATTGACAAGTGAGATCACTGTGAGGAGTTTGGCGTAGTATGTGTAAGTATGGAGTAAAACATTGAAATCATGAAAGTAATTACCGATATACATATGCATCAATGTGAATATTATATTCCAAAATGAAGCTACGGTACATGTACACCTTCTGTACTTATTCACTAATGGAAAAGTTAACTCTTTTGGTGCCAAATACATTTCATCATAGGATGTAAATTTAAACCAGCGTAGACTTTCCACATATTTCTTTCCTACAGCGTAAGTGGTAAGTGATCAGACAGTCTGGACCCTGATGAGACGCCAATTTACTCGGCGTCTCATCAGGATCCATATAATTATGTAACAAAGGTTATAACAGTCTCCCATTGCGAGTTAACCATTGTTAACTGTTGTATTTATGTAAAGAAGGCATCTAAGCAACCGATTCAAATAAATAACATAATTTTAATACTCTAAATGCCGGACACGAGTCTACATTGTTTGTCAATGAAATGATCTAAATGTATTTCCATATGCAATGCGCTATGACATTAAACAGTAATGAGGACTTATCACGCAAAGGGTTGAAACACTGGTGATAATAAGGCGAGAGATATGTGGACGCATATTGTTTACATGAAGTGATACGCATATCTCAGATGTTTTTGGTAAACAACTGTCCCGTGTGAGTTGGTTTTAACCGAGTATATAAGACATTTGCAAACAGTGTAGACCCAGATCAAAGGGCTCCTAGGGGAGCCCTTTGATCAGGGTCTGCACTGTTTGTGATACAGCTCATTTTCATCAGAGATAAAGGTTGAAACGACTTTTTGTTTAATAAATATTCAGAAAAGGAGGGGCCAATTTTAATTATTTAGCAGTTTAAGGGTTAAACTTGGGTTCGGCCAGGATAGTTTTGCGTGCAGAATATGTTCCATGTTTTTTTTTTTTTTTAAACAAACATAACCCTAACGTAAAATAGTTAAAAACCTTTACCCAATAGATACGTTTTAAATAGGGTCTGATAAATAATATAAACTAATATCTATATGATTTACAGTTTTGGCCATCATAATGGATCACATAGTTTCTAAACCTCTTCTAATCCGCCGTTTACAGCCAGACATACACACACACAACACACACACGCGCACGCACGCACTTACGCACACAGGTCCTGATGTCAAGATTGAGACAATACTATATAAATGCTGTTGAATATGTGTATCTTGTTTTCTACTTTCGATTTGATCAAGCGTTTGAGAAGCTACTGACCAGTGACCAAGTGTCAAACAGCTTGGATCCTGATGAGACGCCGTGTTATTCGGAGTCTCGTTTAGATCCAAACTGTTTGCAAGTGTAAGTCAGATTGCGAATGGCTGGATTAAGGTTTAACCCATTACGTCATAGGCTATTTTTAGACCCAACCGCTTTGAATAAATCTACTGAAACGGAGCATTAACTAGACAAAAGGAAAAATTTAGAATTTTGTAGTTTGAAACCATTGTGATAAATAGAGCATTTGCTCCTATAGGAGCAAATGCTCTATTTATCACAATGGTTTCACAAAGTGACTGTTACAGAGTCGTCAAAAGTCGTCAATATGAGGGAATGGTTTAACCCTTTCCCTGTTCTATGTTTATTACAAATTTCAATACCTCTTGAATATTCATTAAGAAAATAGTTATAAAGAAATATGGAAGGTGTAACATTGAAGACATTTTACAAAGCAAAGAAACGGATCTATCAAATTCTATTAGCAAACAGAGCAGACCCTGATCAGATGGCTCCTCTAGGAGCCGTCTGATCTGGGTCTACTCTGTTTGCAAATGCGTGAAAACACGTTTATATGAGGGAAAGGGTTAACATGTTATAATCAGGAATGAAGTGGATATGTTTTCAAAAGGATACAAACTGTTTGTAACCTAAATGCGATTGTGTAATAATAACCTTTTGGTTGTACTTTGGTTCGTTCGTCCTTCCTTCACATCGACCCTACATTCTTTTGTAGGAGTGTTTATCAATAACTATGTAACCACCATCTTTGGTATCATCAGTTATCTTATCTAATTTGGTTACATATCTATATGACAAACACGAAATGATATTAAACCGATTGCATTGAAACTTTTCTAAACCGGGAGCTCAATTTTGTATCAATGCTGGTTTTAAATACAGACGGCAGCTGAATGCAGCATGAAAGTCATACAGAAGGCTCCCTTTGGAGCTTTCTGTATGCCTTTCATCACGCTTTAAGCACAAACCGGCATACACATATATAAATTCTTCTTTATTAAAAGTTCTTTGTTGGAGGGGTTTTACTGTGCTGATGACCAAGTCGCTAAGAATGTGCAGTTTGCAAAACTTATAGAAGTACCAAATTTAACGTGCGTGAAAGCTTTATTACTATATTAGTCATGCACTTTGAATTAATTCATACACAAACATATTTACCATCGACCTATTGTTAGTATTATTTGTAAACTGTACTTTACAATTAAAGGATTTCTATTGTTTGCGCAACCCCCAGGCATTAGGGTTGGTCAGACATAAAGCTGTATATAGGTATTAACACTTTCCACACTATCGGTAATTTGGTGACAACTTATGCAAATAGTTTGGAACCAAACTAGATACCGAGTCACTCGGCGTTTCATCAGTAATAAACCAGCTTGACATGCTGGCACTGTTTAGGAAATAATTGGAAGAAAATGTACTTTGATATTTAAAGCAGATGACAATTTGTTTTGCAGATCAAAGAAACTTTGTGCTGAGAAGCTTAAGACAGAGATTTCGGATTAATATTTTAAGCGAAATCCACCATGAAATCGGCCTAACAAATAAACGGACCCGCCCTAAAGAAATGTTTTATTCTGTCCCATAACCTTGCACCACCTTCCACACATTGTGATGAAAGAATGGATAACCAACCTTTGTCATGCTATCGGTGGACCAGCCAACACTCTGGCGGGATTGTAATAATGATCTAGACCAGAACGCTGATGAGTTCAGCTAAAATCTCTGATTTTAACACAGAGATACTCCCGAAACACCACGCATTCTCAATATTATGTAGAAAACTTAATTGCAAGCTTTGAGACAGGTATTTAAGCAGACATGTTAACACTGACAGAGATTAACCGAATTCCTACTTAAAAGACAATTGCGTGGGTTTCAAATAAGACATGTTATTTCTTACATAAAACATAATGGTTCATTAAACCGAGACACCATTTATAGAAGCGTTTCCTTAACCATTTCATCTATAACCCCGCCTTTTACACCTCCAGGGTCTGTTCTATTTGCTAAATATAAAGAACTTATTATTACTAGTACTGTTTACTGTTTACCCTGATAATACAATCCCTTACTGTATTTAGATCTTTAATTCGATCATTAAATTGCACGAATACTCATGACTCTTTAAACCCTTTCCCTGTTGTATGTTTATTGCAATTTTCCATACCTTTTGAATATTCATGGACAAAATAGTTATAATGTAATATGGAATATGGGAAATTGTAGCCATATTAGAAAGTAAAGAAATAAATATTTCAAGTTCCTTTAACAAACAGAGCAGACCCTGATCAGACGGCTCCTATACGTTGGTATGTTATGATTTGCCAAATATTGCAGCCCGGAAATACATGTACATGTATTGTCGTTTGTAAAAAATGTCTTTTGCTACAATTTTGTTTGTTTAATCCCTATGCTTTTTCGTATCAATTTCTTACACAAATCGGGCAATACGCAAATCATAACCTACCAAGTGAGCAGTGATATTGTCAATGGTATAACCTTTTAGCTTTAGAAGATAAATATCATTTTATATGTATATGTCCCAGATATATTGAACTACATAAGCTATACTTGAAAACAATATCATTCTGTAAAACCATCTATGTATAAGTTTAATGAATTTACTAACATCTCAAATACAAATGTATTGATAAAGTGTTAGAAATAGATTAACCCTTCGCTTCCTATTCATGTCAATATACCTACCTGTAAATAGTGAAGACCCAGATGAGACAGCTCCTGCAGGAGCTGTCTCATCAGGGTCTGCACTATTTACAAGCTGATTGTGCAACCAGTGCACTCCACAGCAGTGATTGCACAGCGAAATAATTGTACACAGTGAAGATATATGTAATTATACAACAGGGTATGGGTAAAGAAGGAGAAATGTATTTTAAAATTCAGCAAGCGAATGGTTAAAGAATCTGCGTCTTTAAGAAATACACTTAAAAATTCTCAATACATTTACATTATCGTTCATCCTTAGTATATATGCATGTACATGTATATGCTTGTATTTATATCTCCACTGCCAAATGCATAATCACGCGATTGCGATAAATGTATGCAATACATGTATATGCAAACCAGACGATGTACTTTTGTATAAGTTTGTTCTGTTCTGTTCCCAATATAAACGTTTTCTACAGTAACAAACAGTTTGGATCCCGAACAGGTGGCGAAATAATCGACGTCTCATCTGGATCCAAACTGTTTTACATTGGTAATAACAGACGTGACATTGACAGCGAAAGTGTTAACCCTTCGCTTGCTGAATTTTAAAATACATATCTCCTTCTTTACCCATGCCCTGTTGTATAATTACATATATCTTCACAGTGTACAATTATTTCGCTGTGCAATGACTGCTGCGGAGTGCGCTGGTTGCACAATCAATTTGTAAATAGTGCAGACCCTGATGAGACAGCTCCTGCAGGAGCTGTCTCATCTGGGTCTTCACTATTTACAGGTAGGTATATTGACGTGAATAGCAAGCGAAGGGTTAAAGAACAATCCAAATGCCCAGACCGGGATTCGAACCTCAGCGGTGAGAGACTAAGTGATTTTCAGTCGAAGTACACTCCCGCCCCAGCGCCCCCCCCCTCCCCCCCCCCCCCCAACACACACACACATAGATCAGAGTCAGAACAAAACATGCGCAATATGCAATATGAAGCACGGAACACACATTTTTGGGGAGATGGGAGTAATATTATATACGTGTTGGTTTTGTATTTTGTGTAAATTAAGAAGCAGGTCTATATATACTTACATACATTATATTGATCGCGACTCAAATGAATTAAATGTCAAATTACTCGACATCAAATCAGGTGAACTCACTCAAAGCATAGTTTCTTTCAACCCTTCGCCTGCTAAGCGTGACCTTACTGATATTTTCAAACAGCTTGGATCCAGATGAGACGCCGAGTAACTCGGCGTCTCATCAGGACCCAAGCCGTTTGATACCCGATGGTACCCGGTGATACTGATACCCAGTTTAAACGAAACGAAGGTAAGTAAACTGTGTAGCAGATTAGAATTTCAGCTGACATACTGTGGTTTTCTCAGCAGGTTGAATTGTAACAATTACGTTCTTTTGGATAGAATTTCTCTCAATGACGAATCGACAATTTGCATGTAAGGTTTTTCTTAATCAACAGCATATTGTAACAATGATGTCTGCTTGAAAACAGATCTGTGACAATTTTCATTTGTTTCAAATTCTTTGAAGGTTTTGAGAAACTTTTGACCGATTGTCAAACAGCTTGGATCCTGATGAGACGTCGAGTTACTCGACGTCTCATCTGGATCCAAGCTGTTTGCCAATATCAGTCAGCTCATGATGTTTAGAATAAGCTTTAACTTCTTCTTTAATATTCAGACCCTAGACCACCTTTGCAACAGCTAAGATCCAGATGACACATTGAGTATATCGGTATATTACACCCGGATCTATACTGTTTGTACTCTTTAAATCAATCCAGAATGACCCTCAGTTTCGTTTTTTAACCCTTTCGCTTCCAAACTCTGTCGTCTGCTTACTTTGTCGTCTGCTACAAATTTTCATTCTTTTGATTTTCTTCATTTTTCTTTCAAGAACATAGTTACAGTAACAAACAGTTTAGATCCTGATGAGACGCCGAGTTACTCGGCGTCTCATCTGGATCCAAACTGTTTGTATAGGTAATCACAGATCCGGCACTGGCAGTGAAAGGGTTAAAGAAATTTTGAAAATTTACTCAGCAAGCTAGATGTCAATACAATTACCCTTCCAACGTATAGGCGGATAGTTTGAATCGATTAGTTAATAAATGTTTAACTAGACACCGTTATTTATGTGCAAAATATAACGATTTCACAGGAGCGGCAAATATTTGGTTATACCTTTAAATACTGAAATTTCGAAGTGGATCGGTCCATTATTGTTTAACGACAGAGTTCATTCAGGATAAAAAGGTGTAATTTGCGAGATGATTCTGAATGACAAACAGTGCAGATCCTGTTTAGAGTGATCCGTTAGGAACCCTTTGATTTGGATCTACACTGTTTTCAAAAGGCACAAAATTCTTTTTCTGCATTCAAATGTTTAAACCATCACAATACTATAAATTTTATCGTCTGCTGATGCAAAATTGTCGTCTGCATTTCTTTTTTACGAAAACATATGAACACAGAAAGTTTTCACTGTGGCAGATACTGTAGAGTCAGATCTATAATACATGTATCTCATAAGCAAACAGAGCAGACCCTGATCAGACGGCACTGCACCGGTAATACAGTCAAACCTTTCTATAACGGACACTCAAAATAATTCTAATTACTGTACAATCTGTTTTATGCGGCCATCAAAAAGAGGTATAATCATGGGTGTGTAAGGCAGGTGGTAGCTTAATGCAGGATAAAAGTGTACAGAGAGCTCCTATAGGAGCTTTCTTAATTACTTTTGCCCTGCATTAAGCAACCACCTGTTATAAGACTCATATATTCATTAACCCATTTGCTCCCACGATTCCATATATGGGACGTAGACAAACAGTGTAGACTCTGATCAGACGCCGCATAATGTGGCGTCCAGGGTTGGCAAAATGCCGGCATTTATGAGTATTTATCGTGCCGGCGGTAAATACCGGTAAATACCGGGATTTACTGGCATTTACTGGCACTTACTGGCATTTACTGGTATTTTGAATTGTCCAGGGGCTTAGCACATATTTAAACCATCCTAATGTGCTTTATTAGTTCTCTAATCATATATACAAGTTGTGCCTTATGTATTTGCAGTATAAACAACCCAAACAATAAAATAAAAGGTGTAATTAGGGACCTGCTTGGAAATGCAGGAGCCCTATAGGAATCACAATTTCTGTCCATCCGTCGACACTTTTGATGTGACATGATAACTCAAACAGTACTTCACATATTGGTTTCATATTAAGGTATATGCTTAGTATTATCAGAGGAAGATGACTATAGTTTTTGGGTTGAATCTGATCACTATGTCTAGAGTTATCTGCCCTTGATTACAGGGCTCTCTCTCTGTGACTGAGTCAGTTTTCTAGTTTAAGCTGAATTTTGAATGAACCAAGTTTCATGAAAATCAAAAGACTGGCAGTCAGTTGTAGAAAACTGAGTAACAGATAAGAGAAACAATACTGGTCCCCTAACCTACTGCAAATTACTGTCAGGTCAGCTCTCAAAACAACAGTTTGACACCTCTACTGGCCACTATGGTACTTGTTATAAAAACATACACACTTTTCATTTAAGAGATACACACAATGAACCATGAAGTGTCAAACACAATACATGTATAGACAATTTGGAGGGGGCAATGATTAAACCAATCAAACTGCAGTATCAGACAAAGGAGTTGATCTGTTGTACTGATGATTTTAACACATTATACCAGCAGAATCATGCCATTATTTAAATTTAGAGCTACATGTATACAGGACTTTTCTGTAAACCAGATGAAACTCCTAGATAAGATATATAAGCCATCTGATGAGTACACCTGGCAGGCATGAAACAGTTTTAACCGTCAGTAAAATGATGGTCAGAAATCAATAAATAAACTTATCAATATTCCACTAACCAGCAATTTAAAACAGCCTTTATAAAAACAATAAACTTCAAAGAAATAATATATATTCCACCTTTTCTGGAGTATTTGCCAGTAAATGCCAGTATTGGCCATTTTGGGAGTATTTACCGGACCGGTAAATACCGGTATTTACCAGCGGTATTTACCGCCCCCGGTATTTACCGCCCAACCCTGGTGGCCTCTGATCAGAGTCTACACTGTTTGCTGATAGGAATTTCAATATAAAACAAAACACAATTGAAAATTTAGGCCAGGCACCCCTTAGATAAAAAATGGACTAATCCAATATATAAGCACGAAGAATCCACTGGGAGCAAATGGGTTATAAATGAATGACCGCTTCAAACAAGTTCTACTGTACCTGCAAGGAATTACTACATCATCAATATTGAGTTTCTGCTCTTTTATACAGTAAAACCTATCTATAACGACCACTTAATCGTGTTAATTAGTTGGTATTTAGGGAAGGTGGCTGTTTAAAGTAAGGTGAAAGTAAAACAGAACGCTCCTATAGGGGCGTTCTGTTTCACTTTCAAATTACTTTAACCAGCCACCTGTCTTTAACACAAATTACTTGATGTACTTTTGCGGTCGTTATAGAGAGGTTTTACTCTCTATAATATAGAAAATTTGGCCATGGTAGAGCCGGTAGAGTCAGGTCGATATTATTCCATAAGCAAACAGAGCAGACCCTTGTCGGACAGCTCCAATATAGACTCTGTCTGTTATTGATCTGCTATGTTTGCAAAAGCGTGGAAAGGCATCGCTATAAGGTACGGGATTATAACTGAACCTGGTCGTAAGTAACTGTCAAGATAAAGTACGGTAAAATTTCGATACTACGAAATTTTAGTAAGGAGGAATTTAAGTCTTTGTAGGCAGGTGGCTGCTTAATGCAGGGAGAAATTCATGCTGAAAGAAAGCTCCTAGATGAGCTTTCTGCATGACTTTCACCCTGCATTAAGCTGCCACCTGTGCTAAAGATCAATAATGGTACGTATTTGAATGTTCGTTGTCTACTTATCGATTTTTTACTGTATTTTGTTGCCAGCTAGAATAAGTTTGGTCTTCAGAAAATTGGCAGCTAAAGGGATGGGAACAGAACAATGACATTTTCCATATCTCCTTTCGAGTGTACGTTCGTATTTCGTGGAATCATATCTATGTTACCCCATAAGCAAATAGAACAGACCCTGATAAGACAGCCCACGCGGGATCTGTTTGATCGAGGTCTACCTTGTTTGCAGATACGTCAATACGCGTCTTTATCAAATACAGGATTAACTCATTCTCTCCTAGGCTATTTTTAGATCCAACCTTTTTTAATTAATCTACCGAAAAGGAGCATTTATAAGAGAAAAGGAAAATTAAAGAATTTTGTAGTTTGAAACCATTATGATAAATAGAGCATTTGCTCCTATAGGAGCAAATGCTCTTTTTATCACAATGGTTTCACAATGTGAATTTTATAGAAGCGAAAAAATGCGTCACTAGGGGGTAATGTGTTAAACCGTCGTTATTCGGTTAGACAAAATTCACACATTGTAGACAGATTCCAGACGTAAATCAAACTTTTGAAATTGAGGTTAAGTGTTCGATGGGCTTTTAGCTCACCTTAAATTTCGACAGCCAATTTAAGTTATTAAACTATATAAACCTATCACTTATATTGATCTAAGTATTTGCCATTGAAAATTATTGAAAGGCTGACCAGATATTCCTTCATTCCACTCCTTAGCTGTTCCTTACTCACCACATGCCATTACCATTTCGTTACAACGTTTGCAAACGGTTTTGATCCAGATGAAACGTCGAGTAACCAACGCATATCTATAGGATCGCAGCTGTTTGGTATCAAGATGGTTGTTTTAGAAACGAGCGGAAGAAACATATAATTTGAAAAAGTCTGCAGACGATAGTATTTGCAGACGACAATTACTCGGGAGGCAAAGGGTATATTTCTCAATGAAAACGATTATGTCTACGCAGGTAGGCAAATTACAATGCGACCTGGTACGACCCAATAGCGTTTTGTTGTGTAAAAGGCTTAAAGGCGTAGTCGTAAGCATTGACCATGTAGGTCATAATAATTCTAATCCTCTCTGAGATCTGGTCTGGTGCTAAAGGTAGCTTTACAAATAGAACACTTATCTGAGGCATTAGGAAACGCCAGAGTTTATCTGACTTTTGAAAAGCTTAGAACTTCAAGAAGAACGTCTTAGTTACATGTAGGTAAAGTTGAACCTTTCTAAAGCGACAACTTTATGGATAATCATATGTTTAAAAAAGGATGGTTGCTTAATGCAGGGCGAAAGTAATGCAGAAAGCTCCCATGGGAGCTTTCTGCATTACTTTCGCACTGTATTAAGCTACCACATGCTCCAGAGATCAGGACTTAAACCTCTTTCTTGTGGTTGCATTAGGGAGTGTTTTATGTAGTTACATTTTGTACCCCTAACCTGCTGTCAAAAATAATGTGTGCTTAAACTTAGATCTGTTACAATATTCACCTTCTTCAAGCTTTAAAGAAACTTTTGACAGAGTGTCAAACAGTATGTATCCAGATGAGACGCCGAGTAATTCGGGATCTCAATTGGAACCAAGCTGTTTGCAAATGCCAGTAAAGGTGTTTTGCAGACTTAGTATTAACCCTTTTACCGCCGCAGTCACATAAATGTACCACGACAAATAGTGCAGTCCCAGATCAGATGCCGCCTTTTCATGGCGGCGTCTGAACAGGGACTTCACTATTTGTCTCATCTCTATTTATATATCTGTGCTTTATTCCTTTGAAATTTGCATTGATTTATCTCATTTCCTTATTTTACTGAATGATTTAACAAACTTGGATTGCAGACGACAATTAGAAATGTGACGACGAAAGGGTTAATGTGTTATATTATATAACAAAAATATAGGACCTGTCATGAGTTGTCATTTGAAATAAACGTTTCTGAAACGAGTCCAGAAATTGTTTTATGAAGCGAGCCTTTGGCGAGCTTTATAACATTTTTTTTTCTGAACGAGTTTAAGAAATATGCATATCGTACCACAAGTATGATTACCATTTCAGTCCCTTTCTTGGGTTCTAGTATTATAAAATAATGTTCAGCCAATCTGTGACAGAAGTTACGGTCACTGTGTACAGCGTAGTACAGCCAAATTCCAACTTTTCATTTGCATATAAGATGCATTAGTGCATTTCCGCGATGTGGTATTTTCGTTTTAGTCTTGACAAACATCTTGTAATGAAAAACACTCGTTCACTGGTCTGTTGGTCGTTCAGTTTTCTGCGCTTCACGTGAGGTCACACAGTGGTATAAGCATGTTCCTTTTAACCCTTTAAATGCGGGAAAAGTATTCCCGTCATTTGCAAACGGTGTAGACCCAGATCAGAGGGTTCCTAGAGGAGCCATCTAATCAGGATCTGCACGGTTTGTCATTCAAAATCATTTAGCAAGTTTAAGCCTTTCGTAATGAGTGGACTCTATAGTCAGACTCTGATGGACAATTCCATTGTGATGGTTTAGCATCGAAAGAGTTAAACAAATTGATTGACCTGATTGTGCAATACCAAATACAGTTGGACTTCGATATCTCGAACTCGGATAACTCGAACTTCGGTATAACTCGAACTTAAAGTTCGGTCCTTCAAAAATCTTACAATACAGAAAAATTGCTCTAAAATATATCACTACGCATATCTAGAAACACATTTCACAGCTTAATGCAGGTCTACAGTAATGCTGAAAGCTCCTACAGGAACTTTCAGCATTACAGTATATCTGCATTAAGCTGTGAATTTGAGAAATTGTCCAGATTAGAAATCGGATAACTCGAACTTCCGTTATCTCGAATTAATCTATATAGTCCCTTGAAGTTTAAGATATCGATGTTCAACTGTACCATGCATTCCCTGCATGGAACACTTTTAAAATTTACCTGTTGAATCATCTTGTAAGAAACACTGACACCATGGTTACCTAATTAGATGAATGTTTATAATGGCACATACATGTACACCCAGGCATTTTTGACAATGACAGAAACTGTAAAATCACATCTATGTTAACCCATTCCCTCAAAGGCTATTTTTAGATCCAACCACTTTGACTAAATCTACCGAAAAGGAGCATTAACTAGAGAAAAGGAAAAAAATAGAATTTTGTAGTTTGAAACCATTCCTTTAGGAGCAAATGCTCTATTTGTCACAATGGTTTCAATAGGTGATTTTTACACAGGCGTAGAAAAGCGTATTTATAGAGGAAAGGGTTAATCTACGAGCAAACAAAGCACACTTTGATCACTTTGCCCCGACATGAGCCGCCTGATCTGGGTCTACTCAGTTTGCAAGTAATTTAAAGGACATCTTCATCAGGTAAAGGGATAAAATATTCTGGTAACAACATTTGACTGTCAATCTAGTAATTCAATATTTAGACCATTGTCAGACTGTGTTCAAGTACTAGTGCGGTGCATGATTACATGCTTGCTTGTACATGTAACTCTCTAACGCGAATGGATGTCCTAGAGGAGGGGATTCGGTTTCAAGCGAACTCTCTCTTGGCACCTTGATTCTTTAATATGTTCTCTAATATTTGTCCAGACGATTTTGAATGAAAAAATACAGACCCTGATCAGAAGGATTTATGAGCCCTCTGATCTGGGTTTACACAGTTTGCAAATGACAGCTAACTCATTTCCCGCATTCAATAGGATTCACAGTGTAGCAACGTTAAATGTCGGAACCAACGCTAAATGTCGCACTTGGCGTTATAATTATGTTGCAAGGCTGACGCTAAATGTCGGAACCAACGCTAAATGTCGCACTTGACATTATAATTATCTTGCAAGGCTGACGCTAAATGTCGCACAAACGCTAAATGTCGCACTTGGCGTTATAATTATGTTGCAAGGCTGACGCTAAATGTCGGAACCAACGCTAAATGTCGCACTTGGCGTTATAATTATGTTGCAAGGCTGACGCTAAATGTCGCACAAACGCTAAATGTCGCACTTGGCGTTATAATTATGTTGCAAGGCTGACGCTAAATGTCGGAACCAACGCTAAATGTCGCACTTGGCGTTGTAATTATGTTGCAAGGCTGACGCTAAATGTCGGAACCAACGCTAAATGTCGCAAAACGGCCTGTCTCTATATGTCGCATCTGTAACGCCAAATGCGGCAACAAATTGTACTGCTGCTATATGTCGCCACAACAACACTGAATGTCGCACTTTATAAGCTCTCCTTTGTAGTATTACTGTCCTACTTTAACCCTTCGCTTGCTATTCACGTCAATATACCTACCTGTAAATAGTGAATACCCAGATGAGACAGCTCCTGCAGGAGCTGTCTCATCAGGGTCTGCACTATTTACACGTTGATTGTGCAACCAGTGCACTCCACAGCAGTGATTGCATAGCGAAATACTTGTACACAGTGAAGATGTATGTAATTATACAACAGGGCATGGGTAAAGAAGGAGAACTGTACTTTAAAATTCAGCAAGCGAAAGGTTAAGCTCCGTGTGCATCCCGGAACATTGATCCAGAGTTTACCGGGATGAACCGGGTACGACCGTAAAGGCTCAGTCTTATACTGTGCCGGTTTGAGATACCGATGTATCCCGGTTCATTCGTCCGGGATGGACCGGAATGAACCGTGAACCACCAAGACGAACAGTGGTGAACCATGAATATTACAATCACATCACAGTTAATACAAGACGAATACTGATGCAAGGCATTGGATCGCCGGGAAATTTGTGTACAAGGAAGGTTTTTAATAAGGAACTGTTTTGTTAAGACAATTGAAATACAACATTTCATTAAAAACTTAACGAAATATGTAGCCTCTAGAGTGTAATGACGTAGTGACCTAGTTTCGAACCCGACATGATCCATATTTGAACTTGATCAAGATTGCATGTGGACAAACATTCTGATAAAATTTCAGTAAGATCTGATAACATTTGTAGCCACTTGATGTGGTATCTCAACGGACAACAGACGAGGGACATCCAACGATCCTAAAAGCTCAGCATGAGCACGTCGTGCTCTGGTGAGCTAAAAAAATGAGGATAAATCAAAGACCTATATATACTATGGCATGCTGATAAAGAACTCTGTTGCAAACTGTAACAAGTAAATACCTGGTAAAACTATTATGACATATGCATTGTTGGAAGTATCACATGAAACTTTACACAAATATCTAGGGCGGTCATTAATTGATTGGTTCAGAGGCATATTGACGATACCAAAACGTAAGAGGATAAAAAATTTATCCCGTCTCTACAGCCGCTAGTGACGTAATAAAGGGGTAGCATTTTAAAACTAAGTTTATATGTACAGTAGAGGTTTATTTGTATAGTAGGTGTAGGAATTTCTTCTTACAACAGGAACTATTTTAAATTTTTCTACAAATTTGTTTTACCAAAAATAACGTATAAGTTGAAAGAAAAAACACTTAATATGGATAATTATCATTAACTATCATTAAAAAAAATAGAAAGGAAAAAGAGAGAAAAAAAAAGTTTCGTCAGCGGTGAGAATCGAACCAGGGCTGACTGCACGATAGGCGACCGTGTTAACCACTACGCTATCAGGCCAGACATACTTCAAGGGAAATTGAAGATGTATATAAAGTTATCATGCTACTATATTGACGACTTTTTTAAATAAAAATAAATAAAACAATAAAACTTCATTAAAACATTTATCACTCTCATGATAATTTAATCAATAAATTTGATAAATTTCTTTTTAAACATCGTATGAAGGTTTTTACATCACATATTTCACTACATCAATAATGCAGATAGAAACTATTCTCTGCCACGCTCTCATGAGCCAATTCATTTCGTTCTCCTCACCGATATACGCTGAATAGACCTTGTAAAACTTGTCGCTACCCCTCCTACATGGGTAAATACTTTTGAACATTCCATTAGTGATCGCCGCTCATGCGGCGATCAATGATTTAATGCGCAATTTCAAACAGAGTAGACCCAGATCAGTCGACTCTTGTAGGAGCCGTCTGATCAGGGTCTTCTCTATTTGTTTACATGCACATTCATGAGATAAATGGGCATTGTATAAGTCTATCGATAGAATGCACGGTTGAGAATAGTTTATGTGAATACTTAACACCTGAAGTGCCTAATTGCCCAGCAAAACATTTGAATGTTACACCAGTCCAGTTACTCTTGCATAATACAGACGGAGACTGTAAATGTTGTACATAATAATTATTGACAATACATATTATATGTCAGACGTTAAGCGGAATAGATATGCATCGTTTCAATTTACGCGAGTATAGTTAAGTGACAGATACATCCTTTACGTCTCTGCAAACATAGTAGACCCAGACTAGATAGCTCCTGTAGTAGCTGTCAGATCCGGGTCTGCTCTGTTTGTTTATGAAATGATATAGAGCTGATACTAGAGCTTCTGTCATAGTAAAACAGACATGGTTAATAGAGACAGTGACAAGAATTAGCTAAGTGATATTCAAGATAATTATTTCTGACATTTTGTGTTTATGTACGCAATAATAACTGGAGTTTTATCTGATGTTGAATCGTGTTCGTCATAAATAACACCTTACACATCGTAAACCCATGCATTCATTTTCCTTACACCTGCGATGTTTTATGAACTTAACGTTACCTCTTTAATACCAGTCGAAGAAATGCACGTATGTAAGAAATAATGAGTGTGAACATTAAGTAGCTAAATTTTATAAAGGCACATACACACACACACACACACAGAATCCGATCTATATTATTTCATGAGCAAACAGACCAGACCCTGACCAGACATCACTTACAAATGTCGTCTTATCTGAGTCTACTCTGTTTGCAAATGCTTTAAAATGTTATATTAAGCAACCATATAACCCTTTCACCGCCAATGTCGCATAAATGCACCAAGACAAATAGTGCAGTCCCAGATCAGATGCCACCTTTTCAAGGCGGCGTCTGACCAGGGACTTCACTTTTTGTCTCAAACTCTATATATCTATATAGGTGCTTTATTCCTTTGAAATGTGCATTTATTATTTTTTTTAACTTATTTCCTTATTTTACCGGATGATTTAACAAACTTGGAATGCAGACGGCTAGAAATGTGGCACCAAAAGATTTAAATAAGCTTGATCTTCGTGAAATAATGGTCTTGGTCAAGTTTGTGTATACTCTGTTTGCATACGACATCAAAATGTGCTACTATCAGTTAAAGGGTTAAAGTGGGCTACAGCTTGATGTAGAATGAAAACCCATTGAGTGAGATCAGAAGTCCAGATAATACGAGTAAATTAGAACATTTTCAAGAAGAACTCCTTCAAATCTCCACTAAACACTATGTTGTGACCATTGTGAATGGTCACAACATAGGGTTTGGTGGAGAAATGGCGATTTTACTATCTGGGTACGCATATTTATCTGTTGCTCTGTTGAGACCATTCAGTATGAAATACTTAAATTTGCTAAATGATTTTGAATGACAAACAATGCAGATCCTGATAAGAAAGTGACCGTTATGGTCCTCTTGATCGGCGTCTACACTGTTTGTTGCATGCAGATAGTTAAACTAAATTATTCATCAATCGAGACATGTTTTGACGTTACAATGAAATTTAGAAATTTGAAGTTATGCATTGGGGTGGGGTGGGGACGGGGGTGTCATGTGATCAGAATAGATCCAGATCAACCCCATACGGGACAGAACGTTTTTTGTTATTAAAACCTTCATTGTTCAACACTCACACGCACTTTCCGTAATAACATAACTAACGACAAAACGGTGTAGACCCTGATTGGAAACTGTGTACATGTATTATATATGGCGGTTAATCTGGGTACCGTATACAGAGTCCGGGGACTGATCTTTCTCCTGATGCCTCAGATGTTATGTCGAACCATTTACTCCATGGAACCGCCTTTTAACTAATTTGCAATCAGGGAAGATCCAATTCAGACGGCTCCTGGTCAGAGTTAGGGCAGACATTTTTTGAGGCAAGATACATGTAGGGGTTAAGCGATCATCGACATATTAACCCATTCCCTCATAGGCTATTTTTAGATCCAACCACGTTAAATAAATCTACCGAAAAGGAGCATTAACTAGAGAAAAGGAAAATTAAATAAAATTGTAGTTTGAAACCATTGTGATAAATAGAGCATTTGCTCCTATAGGAGCAAATGCTCTTTTATCACAATGGTTTCAACAGGTGATATTTACAAAGGCGTAGAAAGGCGTATTTATGGAGGAAAGGGTTAAACATCGGAATATATAAGAACAGGTGGCTGCTTAATGCAGGGTAAAGGTAATATAAAAAGCCCCTTTATTACTTTTGTCTTGCATTAAATTATCACTTGCTTAAAATGACCCATAATTGGACTTTATTTAAATGGTCGCTAAAGACAGGATATACGGTTTATCACTGCCCTATCATAATTAATGTTTATTCTTCATCACAGCGAAAAGATTTTATCTTGCGAATAGTTGAAAGCAATGGAATCTTTCAAGTCCACTATACCGAATCTTATATGCGTAAGAGAAATTTCACGAATACAATGCATGTTCGTAATTTTGCAATTTGGTTACACTTACCGCTGTTAGGTACAGAGTCATGTTGCCGCTTTTCAGACAGTTTGGATCCAATTGGGAGGCCAAGTAACCCGGTGTTTGATCGGGATCAAAACTGTATGACGCTCTGTTCACCAAGGGAAGATTGGAACAAATGAGATTATCTGAAGCAGTACGCACAGCGCATGTATTTTCTCCCAGAAGGCGCTTGGGTAGCGGACTGAAAAAGGGATAATAATTGCATGGAGGTAATTTGCAGGTACAGGAATTTCATGATCAGTGCATAACCCTTTATCTGATGAATATTCATGCGAGAAATAATGACACCATATAAGCCTTTAGCCTGTTGAAAACTATGGTCCAAATTTATAAATCTTCTAAGCCTGAGTCTGAAATCATTTCTCAAGTATCTGATTGGTCAGATTCTGAGCAAGCTCAAAATCTGACCGATCAGATGCTTGAGAATGATTTCAGACGTAAGCAATAACTTGGATCTGATGTCTTCTCAAATTCTTACCTGCTGCAGCTTGCGCGTACAGTAAAACCTCTCTATAACGGCCACTAAATTACATCAAATATTTTGTGTTAAAGGCAGGTGGTCGCTTAAAGCAAGATGAAAGTAAAACAGAACGCTCCTATAGGAGCGTTCTGTTTTACTTTCACCTTGCTTTAAGCAGCCACCTGCCCTAAATACCAACTAATTAACACATTTTAGTGGCCGTTATAGAGAGGTTTTACTGTACTTTCGATTCTCTAATACTTTTGAGAACCTATTTACCGAGTGTCAAACAGCCTGGATCCTGAGGAGACGCCGAGTTACTCGGCGTCTCATCTGGATCCAAGCTGTTTGCAAATTCGAGTCAGGTTGTAGGGAAAAGGGTATTGATCAGATGACTTTTTTAAAATGGCTTATGAACACAGGAATTTTGGTCATGGCAGAAATTGTATAATCAGATCTTATTCAATAAGCAAACAGAGCAGACATTGATTAGACGGCTGTTACGAAAGCCGTCCGGTATATGCTTACACTGATTGCAAAGGCATCGATGATTGTGGGCCTAGTGTTATTGTGCTGGAAAAATGTCTGTTTTATCAAAAGCTGTTTAAATTTTATTTACTTGGGATTCGTTAAACCTCTGAAAAAATAGTGTATAGCGTCAGTCGGCTTTGCTACTGAGGAGAAGAAGATTTAGCAGTCATCTCAGGTAGACACAAACTGACACCCTGGGTATGCATGATAAGGGTTTCCTGGCTAATAAACCAATATCATGCAGACTTCGTTTGATGTTCATATTCACATGGCTGTCACATGCATATCAAATACTTAATATCACAAAAACTATTTGCCCTCCCTTTTCCTATTTTTCGATTAATCATTTACCTGGTAGAGACACCCTGAATGTCTTTGTAAACAGAGCAGATCCTGATCATACGGCTTCTATAAAAGCCGTTTGATTAGGGTCTGCTCTGCTTGCTTATAGAACAATATAGATATGGTTCTACAGTTACTGCCATGACCATAAGTCCCCCTGTGCGTACACCATTATAAAATAAATTAATTAATATGCATAATGTCATTATCTCTTTATGAATATTTAGCAGATAAAGTATTAACCCTTCCAGTCCAATTCATCGTCGTCTGCTATGTCGTCTGCGGCAATTGTCACCTTTTCTCTCGTAATATCAAACATATTCAAAGTGACAGTTTGGATCCGTTGTCTCCGTTTACTATGGCAATTACAGAGTCGTTATTGTTAGTTGAATGGTTGAAATTATGAATGAAGTAGGCAGAGCAACAGATAAACATGCGCAAGCATGTACTAAAATAGTCATTTCTCCATCAAACCCTACGTTGTGACCACTCTTTATAATCGTCTCTTCGAGACGATTCTAAAGAGTGGTCACAGCATAAGCATAATGTTTGGTGGAGAAATAATGAAGTTATTCTTGAAAATGTTTTAATTTACGCATCTTATCTGGACCTCTGTTATGGTATTTGAAGACATTAGTAGCCTACAATTCAAAAATGGACACTGAAACAGGCGTACTAAAATCGTCATTTCTTCACCAAATCCTATGATGTGACCACTCTTAAGAATCGTCTCTTCGAGACGATTCTAAAGAGTGGTCACAACATAAGGTTTGGTGGAGAAATAAAGAAGTTTTAATTTACGCATTATCTGGACATCTATTATGTTTTTAAAGACATGAGTACAATTCAAAAATGGACATTGAAACAGGCGACAAACGTTACACACAATAAATTGGAGGGAACTAGTTAAAGTGGTGAGTAATGTGTCGTCTATATTGATTGTTATTCTTCTCAGTTCCAAAAGAATATACTGTCTCCAGTTCTCAAATACGTGACCACTGGTTACTCAGTGAATAGACTGTTGCTCCCCGTTTCTCAAACACGTGACCAATTTGTACAATATTGCCACCATTGTCACCCACCACAATTCTCAGAGAACAGACCGTGCCTTATAAGTTATAACGTAAAGCATGTCTCAGGAGAGGTTGCAATTACCATTGATAACAGTTCGATCCAGATGAGACAATCAGTAACTCTGTGTCTCTCAGATCCAAACCTAGTGTCACTTTAATTTGCATATTTGTAGAGAAATGTACTTTCGTATTTTCTAAACTGGGACGGATGAATATGTGTGACGAAATGAAAAACTGAAATTCGTTGTAAATGATAGAATTACAACAAGCCTAGACGACCAAGGTCGTTTAAATTTAATTATGATTATTTAATATTTACCCTTCACACAAGTTTCGTATTGCAATCTGCACATCCTGTCATCTGCTTTGTTAACATTTTCCTTGCCAAAGCCGCATATGTGACTACATATGCAAACAGTTTTGATCCACATTTGAGACGCCTATTAGTTCTGTGTCTCTTCAGGATCCAAACTGTTTGTTACTGTGGTAACGGTTTTTAAGAAAATTAAATAAACCAAAATATTAGCAGACGATAAATTTTACAGACGACACTGTTTGGCAGCGAAAGAGTTATTGTTGAAATCCTCCCTTTTTAATCCTTTCATCCATAGGCTATTTTTAGATCCAACCATTTTGAATAAATCTACCGAAAAGGAGCATTAACTAGAGAAAAGGAAAATTTTAGAATTTTGTAGTTTGAAACCATTGTGATAAACAGAGCATTTCCTCCTATATGAGCAAATACTCTATTTATCACAATGGTTTCATAAAGTGGCTTTTACAGAGGCGTAGAAAGGCGTATCTATGGAGGAAAGGGTTAAGGTCCAAAGCAGTTCGGATCCTGACTAAACATCACGTACTCGATGTCTAATCTGGATCAAAACTAATTCTAAATTGCCAACTGCACTCAAAAGGTTCCCCATTTTATTTATAGCAGTCATCCACTGGCAGCAGTGTCTTTATAGAATTTGAAAACACTTGATCGTTATCTAGGGTGGCCACCCAATGGTTTCTAATGCATATTAACCCATTTCCCCTAGAAGAGTTTTACACCAACCCTCTTTGAATAGATCTACCCAAATGGAGCATTTACTAGAGAAAGGGAATGTTTGAATGCTCTGTATGTTTGAAATCATTGTAATAAATAGAGCATTTGCTCCTATGGAGCAAATGCTCTATTTATCACAATGGTTTCAAAATGAGTTTTGCAGATGCGTTAAAAGGCGTCATCTTTGCCCTTATCCCGTTCTGCAATAAAAAACGTCTGCTCAAATTTTCGACCTGTTTAATATTTTGACGACCTCCGATTCCATTGAGCTTTTGAAAAACTATTGACCGAATCGAAAACAGCTTGTTTCTCCAGAGACACCACTTAACATTTTCCTGTTCTACATTTATTTCAAAATTCAACAGCTATTGAATATTCACAGACAAAATAGTTATAATGAAATATGGAAGGTGGTACATTGTAGCCATTTTAGAAAGTAAAGAAAAACAGAGCAGATCCTGATCGGACGGCACCTATAGGAGTCGTTTTATCTGGGTCTACTGTTTGCAAATGCGTGAAAACGCGTCTATATGAAGGAAAGGGTTCAAATAACCGGCGTTTCATCTAGATCCAAGCTGTTTGTAAATGTGAATTAAGTAGCGGATAGCAGGGTTAACATAGACTGGATCCAAATGAAACACCCGGAAACTGTTCATCTCATTCCCATCTAAGCTGTTCGACGATGTGGTTGTATTGTTTAACCCTTCTCTTGCTGAAATTTAAAATACATTTCTCTTTCTTTACCCATGCCCTGTTGTATAATTACATATATATTCACTGTGTACACGTATTTCGCCGTGCAATCACTGCTGTGGAGTGCACTGGTTGCACAATCAACTTGTAAATAGTGCAGACCCTGATGAGACAGGTCCTGCAGGAGCTGTCTCATCTGGGTCTTCACTATTTACAGGTAGGTTTATTGACGTGAATAGCAAGCGAAGATTTAAGAGAAAGATTATAACAATTCTAACAACTAACAAGTATTCGCTCACTAAATATCCCCTCCCCATGGGGTCGCAAAGTTGAATAAGTCCATTTTGGGCACCAATTTGATAACTTTAAAGCAGAGTAACATAATAGAAAGTAGTGAAGACGCTGATCAAATTGATCTTTCAGGGGCGGTTTGATTAGGGTCTACACCATTTGCATAAGTACTGAAAGATGAAAACTCTGCTTACTGCTGCGTAATACTGCCTCAAAGTTTACTCTAGTTATGATTTATTAGACAAATTTAGCACGCGGGTCTTGTAGTGCACTAAAAATCATTATAACATAATATTATATCAATGACTGTCCTTGTGTTTATTATCTCTTAAATCTTGAACCCTTTACTTGATAGAGGCGCATTGTTACGTATTTGCAAACAGAGTATTCCCAGATCAGATATATTCTGTTTCTGATCAGGGTCTGCTCAGTTTGCTAATGCAATAATAACGTTTCTGCCATAGTCTATAATTGTCTTGTTCATATTTTTTCATTCTCTTAAGCTTATTGACCTATTGAATGTGGGAAACGAGTTGGCTGTCATTTGCAAGCCGTGTATACTCAGATCAGAGGGCTACTGGAGGAACCCTCTGAACAGAGTCTACACTGTTAGTGTTTGTCATTCAGAATGAACTCTATTGGTAAACAGTGATGGGTTATATCATTTTGATAATTCAGCATTGAACGGGTTGAAGATATTCCCACAGTCATTATTTCTTACATGAATGGTAATCAGACAAAAAGGTTAGTTTGTGCATTTTATTTGCACAATATGCGTGTTGCACAATGAGGTGCAGCTAAGGTGCGTAAATCTAAATATTTTCAGCAATAGCTCCTTTATTTCTCCACCAAGCCCTGTGTTGTGAACACTCTTTAGAATCGTCTCTTCGAGACGATTCTAACAGTGGTCACAGTATAGGGTTTGGTGGAGAAATGATTTTAGTATATAGGTACGCACCTTTTGATTTAGTTAAAAAGCAAAATAAAGGCATAATAGAATATGTTTGTCCATAGCGACCACATAATAAATAAACGTGAGTGTCTATAGGAGCAGAAGGTTACTTAATGCAGGATGGAAGTAATGCGGAAATATGTTAGTGGAGCTTTCTTTATAACGTTCGTCCTGCATTAAGCTACAACATGTCTTAAATCCGTAGGATAAGACATATTTTGGAGTTGTTGATGACATATAAGAAAAAATATCATTCAAGCAAACGCTAACACACTTCGTAAGTAAACATTGAGGTCTTCACATCATTACTCATGCTGTGGAGTTGTCAAGTTGTCTGAAGAGGATTTTTACTTGATGTTTTGACTTGGGGGAAGGTAGGATAAGCGAAAGGTTGGGTGTCGACAGACCTGGCTTAAGCCCCAAGCTTTTGGCTACTGACCCTTCCAAGGCAGTACGCCCGCTTTCACTCTATAGTCTAATTTTGTTTTTACAGTAAAACCTCTCTGTAACGGCCACTGAATTGTGTTAATTAGTTGGTATTTAGGACAAGTGGCTGCTTAAGGCAAGGTGAAAGTAAAAGAGAACGCTCCTATAGGAGCGTTGTTTTACTTTCACCTTGCTTTAAGCAGCCACCCGCCTTTAACACAAAATACTTGATGTAATCAAGTGGCCGTTATAGAGAGGTTTTACTATATATGGTAAATGTTGTATTATTTTGTGTGTTTCGTCACGTTTAGTGTTGTAATTGTGCTGTTTCAAGTTTGACGATGTTTTGGTGTTTTGTGTGTGGCGCTCCCTGCATGACTGTTTTCCCACTTGGTAGCCCGCAAGTTAAACTTGGTAGGTCGTAGCGAAGTGCAATTGTTTCGGTAATTAGCATGCATTTTG
This sequence comes from Azorinus chamasolen, assembly GCA_963576725.1. Classification (NCBI taxonomy): domain Eukaryota; kingdom Metazoa; phylum Mollusca; class Bivalvia; order Cardiida; family Solecurtidae; genus Azorinus; species Azorinus chamasolen. The sequence continues at coordinate 50,856,585 of OY755248.1, forward strand.
AATTGCAAAATATATCGTCTATTAGGTCCTTTAAACCCATGAGAATTTTCTTGAAGTTTAACTCTTTACTTTATACCCGGATTGTATATGCATGAAACAATATTATTTTGTTCCATAAAAAAAACTGGGTGTCTTCTTCCACCTGTAATTAGCTGGACGTCGCGATATGACTGAAACACTATTAACTCTTTTGGCGCCAAATTTCTAATTGTCGTATGCAATCCAATTTTGTTAAATCATTTGGTACAATAAGGAAATGAGATAAATAAATGCAAATTTAAATGGAATAAAGCACATGTATAGATATATACAAAAAGTGAAGTCCCTGATCAGACGCCGCCTTGAAAAGGCGGCGTCTGATTTGGGACTGCACTATTTGTCGTGATGCATAAAGGCAACATTGGCGGTGAAAGGGTTAACGCGATGTAAACCCCGAAACAAACAATAACCCTTTACTTGAAGGACGCAAATACCTTTTTACGCATTTGTAAACAGAGTAGACACGGATCAGACCGTTCCTGTAGGACCCATCAGCTCTGGATAATTATGCTCCGTTTGCTTCTGTAACAATACAGGTGGGATTCTACAGTGTATGCCTAGGTCAAATATGCCCTTGTTCATAATGCCATTATAAATTCAACTCAATGATATTCTTCTTGCAAGACTTTAATAAACCCTGTCACCGCCGCAGTCGCATAAATGCACCACGACAAATAGTGCAGTCCCAGATCAGACGCCGCCTTTTCAAGGCGGCGTCTGATCGTGGATTTCACTATTTGTCTCAATTTCTATTTATATATATGTGCTATATTCCTTTGAAATTTGCATTTATTTATCTCATTCCCTTATTTTACTGAATGATTTAACAAACTAGGATTGCAGACGACAATTAGAAATTTGGCGCCGAAAGGTTTAATTTTCTAGGTAGTCAAAAATACTCAACGCGGAGACTATTTTCTTGTATATCTGATGATTAACAGATACAGTGAACCCTCATTATACGGGCATTCGTTACAATGGCATCCTCGTTATACCGGCAGTATGCATTGCAACAAAATTACCGTTAAGTCTTTGAAACAACCCCTGAATATTTAGGTGCAATGACAATAAGACAGGTGATTGCTTAATGCAGAACACAAGAAGTGCAAAAAGCTCATAAAGGGAGATTTTTGCACTTCTTGTGTTATGTATTAAGCGATCACCTGTTGGCACTAGTTTAGAACTGGCCATATGGTCACTTTCATATTTAAACTCGTTATAACGGCAACCTCGTTATAACAACAAAATGTCTGGAAACAAACACCTCCATTGTAACGAGGGTTCAGTGTAATTAGGTAAGTAACATCAAGGCAACTTTAACCCGTTCTTTCATAGCGACGCATTTACAGAGTAAATCCAGACCAGACTGTGCCTATAGACGTCTGGTTAGGGCTTGCTCTGTTTTCTTATGAAATAATATAGATCTGATCCTAAAGGGTAAATTAAATTTGAATGCTATGAAATAATCGTAAACGAATTACTTGCAGTTGTCCTCACTTCAATCTGTGGATTAATGCTAGCCTACAGATCTAGTTCTTTTGTTCATATGATTGTGTACAATTTAGACAGTTACAAATTATGTAATAATTAAGCAAACAGCTATCAGTTAAATCATTTGAAAACTTATACTTCTGCATTCGACTCATACGATTAACAATTAATTACCAATTCATTACAAATTCATTACCAATTTACAGACGCATTTAGCCTTTACCTTGCTTGGAAAAATAGTGCTTGCTCAAATTTAGATCTGGGATAATTTTGATCACTTCATATTCGACCAAGCTTTGAGAAACTATCGATCTAGTGCCAAGCAGCTTGAATACTGATGAGAAGCCGAGTTACTCGGAGTCCCAGTTGGATCAAAGCTGTTTACATATGCGAGTCAGGTAAGGACATCGATATAAGGGTTAACAAAGTGTCAATTGTAATTTTCTCATTTTGTACTTGAACGATATTTTAATTTTCATTTAATTTCCTCTCTTTGCCTAATGCACATTTATGCATGAATATTTATTACCTTAGTTTTTATAAAGTTAGATTTTCAGGGGATTTATGTTTTGCTAAGACAAATATTGTACGATCAGGGTCCATGCTTATAAAACGTTTAGTTGAGTCTGAGTTCGTTCTCAAGTCTTTGATTGGTCAGATTTGAGCCTTTGGCTCAAATCTGACCAATCAAAAGCTTGAGAACTCAAATCTGACCAATCAAAAGCTTGAGAACGAAACTCAGACTCAACTAAAAGCTTTATATATATAATTTCATAAGCAAGCAGAACAGACAGAGCGGTCCCGGGTCGTTTCGGACCCAACCCCTTTCGGTATTAGTCGTTTCGACATACATACGTAAGATATAAGCAGCCACTGCTAAATTATTGCTCATCTATCGTGCATATTTGTGTTTGTGGGAGTGTGTAGACGTATGGCTGCCATGTGATTTATTACTTATTTGTATTGGGTGTATATATATTTTAGGTATCATTTATTGCTACATACTTGTTCTGTATAATATATTATATTTTAGCTGATAAGTGTAGGATTTAGCTATACACGTGCATGTGAATGCTTACTCATGTGTTTGTTTTCACAATTAAAACCCCCCAACTTTTTCAACATTTATAAAGTTTTGTTTTGATTTCATGTCATCGCGATCTCGCACCATACCCTTTTTGCAAAGTGCAAATCAACCGTTTTTCCTGATTAAATCCTTGTGTGCCTATACAAATCTATTGTGTTTCAATCTGAAATCCATCTAATGGGAATGGTTTGTGAAAGAGTATTATTTTCAATGACGGTGACAGCAAACCAGTGTAAATTAGAAATAATAGAAGACAGATTTCTCGTACATTTTGTTCACAATTACCTTGCAGATGTGTAAGGTATAATGGTCAGATATTGTATTACTGCAGTATACTGGACTAAATTCTGTACCCGAAGAACGTCTATGTTAGAAATAATGAGTGCATGCATATTAATTAGCTCCATATCTATAATGGCGTCGTTCATATGGGGGTTTGGTTTGTTCATATGGCAGAAACTGTGGGATCAGATCTATATTATTTCATAACCGAACAGGGAGGAAGTTGGCCAGGCGGGTCCTACAGGTGCTGTCTGATCTGGATCTACTCTATTTGCAAAAACGTCAAATGCGTATTTGTCAAGTAAAGGGTTAATCTTGGTCCATGCTTATAAAACTTTTAGTTGAGTCTGAGTTCGTTCTCAAGTTTTTGATTCAAGAGGCTCAAATCTGACCAATCAAAAGCTTGATAACTCAAATCTGACCAATCAAAAGCTTGAGAACGAACTCAGACTCAACTAAAAAACTTTATAAACATGGATCCTTATTTATAGCTGTAAGACAGCTCAGTGATCAGAACGTATGGATCTTTCATAAAGAATACCATGCGTTCAAACAGTCATATAATTTTCTTCATGGAAAAGCCACCCATTATCAAATAGCAGTCAGTGTTTGTAACAGGCCATTGCATGCCATGTTCCTTGTTCACATTTCAGCTTAAAATTATCTGAGTCAATAAACGCTTGTGCAAACAGAGTAATGCATTCACAGTAGAACATACACGTATTTATCATGCAACGTCACAAAATACAGTCACTTCCTACTAGCATAATATTTTCCACGTCGACGCTGTATTTTGTGAGGTACAGTGCATGTGTACTGACCCGACTGGGATGCAAGTTTGGTTCAGCCAATAGGAAGAAAACAGAATGACGAAAAAGGCATAATTAAACATAAACATCAAATTTAACACATTTGCTCACCTTTGTCTCAACTATTTGTCCAGATAAAATGATTAAATCAAGTTTGTTTATGTTGTAAAAGTCGATGACGTCACTGCATGCCAACATGACGTCACGTAATTCGTACTTGCATGTATTTTCATCCAGGGGAAGAAACCGCATTGGCAATCTTTCTATTTCTTCATTTTTTCCATTTTTCTTGGTGTTGCATGATAAAAGAATTACTATGCTGTTAGTTTAGAAGTTCAGCTGTATTTTGGCTCGTCAGAAAAGTAGTTAAATGCTCGCCAAGGCTCGCATTTAACAACTTTTCTAACTCGCCAAAATACAGCTGAACTTCGAAACTACTAGCATAGTAATTCTTATATACAGAGGCATCGATACATGTATATAAACGCATTTTAACGCATTTGCAAACAGAGTAGACCCATATCAGACGACTCCTGTAGGAACTGTCTTATCAGGGCCTGTCCCGTGTGCTTATGGGATAATATAGATATAATTATGCAGTTTCTGCAATGGTAAAAACACACGTTTTATGCAAATATTCAGACAATATAATTATATTAATGATGTCATTATTTCCTATATGAATATTCATGAGGGAAAGGGTTAACGAATAAAATAGGGCGTCGTTAAAAAGCAGGGGACTGCTTAAATTCTTAGTGTAGAACCAGCTAATATTGGACTTTTCTGTAGTATTTTCGCTCTCCATTAACCATTTACTCCATAGATACGCCTTTTAACCATTTCCTTCATATAAACGCATTTTCACGCATTTACAAACAGAGTAGAGGAGCCGTCTGATCAGGGTCTATTCTGTTTGCTAATATATTTGATAGATCTGTTTCTTTACTTTCTAAAATGGCTATGATGTTTCACTTTCCACATTTCATTATAACTAGTTTGTCCATGCATATTCAGTAGGACATTTTGAATAAAATAGAATAGGAAAAGGGTTAACATTATTTCAAATCAGTATCCATGCTTATAAAACCTTTTAGTTGAGTCTGAGTTCGTTCTCAAGTTTTTGATTGGACAGATTTGAGCCTTTGGAGCCAGACGACTCGACTTTTACAAGAGTCGTGTAATCAGTGTCTGAATGTTTGCTTATGATGTAATACTCGTATAAATCTGATTCTTCACCACGGCCAAAAAGTCCATGTGTTCACTAGCTATTATATCAATTCAATTAACATTTAGCCTGCTGTCGGCGGGTCATTGATTACATTTGAAAACATATTTTATCCAGATGGGACTGCGAGTAACTCGGCGTCTCATCCAGATCCAAACTGTTTGAAACTCTGATTGCATTTTGGTTTACAAACTGATCATTGCTCGAATTTCGAAAATTTAGTAGGTGTAAAGTAATGTAAAAATAATTTACTCAGCAGACTGAATATCAATTAAAAAGCATAGTCATTATTGTTTTACATGCATATTAATGAAGTAAAAGGTTAAATTACAACCTATCATAAGACCACTGAGATAGACTTCTTTGAGTGATCGATGTTACTGTAGTGTGTTACAGATGTTACTCTACACCATAACCCTTACAACGCTGAGTTTTCAAATGGACTCTTCATAAATTCAAACATACCAAGCTTATGGTCAATATGTAGGTATTTTCCTAAAGAAAAGTGTAAGACGACAAACAGTGCAGGCCTGATGAGAGGGTGCCTCAAGGAGCCCTCTCATCTGGGTCTATACTGTTTGCAAAGGACACTGGTGACTCGTGTCCCGCACTGTAAGGGTTAAGCGTACAACATTCCGTTGCTGAAAATTGATACATACATGTACATATTACACTAGTAAGCATGGCTGCGCATCCATGAAACTTATTCCGTTAATAAAATAAACAAATAAGCTAAGCACGACTGAAAACGGGTGGGCAAGGTGGACAAGAATATCTCGCAATTTGACACCCACCACAGGTCAACGACATTGTGACACATACGTCACAAGAGAAAATTAGATAAAAATATCCTGACCCTTAACCCGCTGTGAAAAAAACCAAGGTCTGCCAAATACAATTTTGACTACTTCCGATTCAATCACGCTTTTGAGGAATTATTGATAGATCCCGACGAAACGACGAGTTGTTCTACGTCTCATTATGGTCCAAGGTGATTGCAGCTGAAAGTTAGGTCAAAGATATATGAAGAAAAAAAATGAAAATATTTTATACATCACGTATGTTTTAACTCTTTCCCTCATATAAACACCTTTTCACGCATTTGCAAACAGAGGAGATCCAGATCCTATTAACGCCTACATATACTCCTATTAATGCCTACATATACTTCTTTTAACACCTACATATACTCCTATTAACGCCTACATTATACTCCTATTAACACTTACATATACTCCTATTAACGCCTACATATACTCCTATTTACGCCTGTACTCCTATTAACACTAACATATACTCCTATTAACGCAGTTGCAAACAGAAAAGATCCAGATCTGACAGCTCATGCAGGAACCGAGTCGTCTGGATAGGGTTTGCTTTGTTCGTTTATTAAATAATACAGATATGATTCTACAGCTTCTGCCATAGCCAAACATTTGGCATTATATATCGTAAGCTAGTTAATACTATCGATGTCATTACTTTTTACATGAATGTTCATGGAGCAAAGGATTTAACTCTTTTGGCGCCAAATTTAAAAGTGTCGTCTGAAATAATAATTTCATATTAGGTATAATTCTAAACTAAATGATAAAGGTATATTAGTAAAACGTTTGTTTTTAAAAACCTGTATGCTTGTGCTAAAATAATACAGAAAACAGTGAAGTCCCAGGTCAGATGCCGCCTTTTCAATGTTTGTTTACAAGGCGGCATCTGACCTGGGACTGCACTGTTTTCAATGGTGCCAACAGTCGACATTGGCGTCGAAAGAGTTAAACGAATTCTATGAAAAAGATTGGTCTCTTGAATTCATCTCGAGTAGTAAAACGTACCAGATAAACCATGAAACAGGTTTAAATATAATAAATTGTTGTAAACCCTTTACTTCACAGGTACACATGTAGAAAGAGTACATGTACCCAAATCAGTCGGCTCCTACAATATCCGTCTAATCTGGGTCTGCTCTATTTGTTTGTTGTATGAAAAATAGATCTGGTTCTATACATCCTTTCTGCCATGACAAACATATCATGTGTTCATATGCAACGATTATGAAAATATTCTACAGCAAAACCTCCCTAAGCCGGAATTCTAGTTGAGAAAAAATAATTACTTTTAGGCAGGTGACTGCTTAAAGCAGGACGAAAGTCATGCAGAAAACTCCTAGAAGAGCGTTCTGCATGCCTTTCAGTCTGCATTAAGCTGCCACCTGTCTCCAAGACATATACACATACTAATTTGGGCATCCGGCTTAGAGAAGTTTTACTGTAGTTATTATTCATACAGTCATTATAACTATGAATATTAATGAGATCGAATAAAAACTACAATCGAGACTCATTCCATTTAACAAATCATCTTTGTTGCACTCACTAACTGATGTCTCGCCTACAATCATTCATTTAATCCGGAAAGAAATGGTAAGCTTTCAAACTATCTGATGCAATCTTATTCATTAAGGCAAGCCCTGTTTGGTGCGATGGCTTTAATGACTTTCAATAGATAGGTTTTCATAAAAAGCATATCAATGTTTATATTGTTCATCACAATAGCTTTAACAAACAAAAAACGTGCTTTCACAACAGAAAAAATGGCTGTTTACTTTGAAAATATGTTTATAAACTCTGTCTCTATATGGGCATACAAGTATAAAATGAAATAAAATTCATTTTATTGTAATATTGAAGCAAGTTTGTCTCATAAAGCAGAACACAGTTTGGAATAGCTATAAAATATAATAGTAAAACGTGTCAACAAAGACAATTAAAATTAGTTTTTTAAGTATTAACTCTTACGGTGCAAATGTCGCCTGTTGGCACCATTGAAAACAGTGCAGTCCCAGGTCAGATGCCGCCTTTTCAAGGCGGCATCTGACCTGGGACTTCACTGTTTTCTGTATTATTTTAGCACAAGCATACAGGTTTTTAAAAAAACAAATGTTTTACTAATATACCTTTTGTTTTTACTATGAACTTATTCTTGCAGACGACACTTTTAAATTTGGCGCCAAAAGACAAATGGTAGGTTAAAGCAGACCGGAAGTTGTGCAGAAAGCTCCTTTAGGAGCTCCCTGTATTATTTGCGTCCTGCATTAACCCTTTACTCCATAAATACGCCTTTCTGCACCTTTGCAAACTGAGTAGATGCAGATCAGACGGTTCCTGTAGGAGCTGTCTGATCAGGGTCTGCTCTGTTTGCTCATGATATGATATAGATATGATTCTAGTTTTCTACAATGACTAAAATTCCTTTGTCTATGTGCTATTATAACAAATTAATTTAATTTATATTCACGATGTCATCATTTCTTACATGAATATTCATGGAGGAAAGGTTTAAGCAATCGCTTGCTCTTACCGACCTCCGTATTTATTAACTACATGGTGGCTGTAGACGGGTTCTACATTACGTCCATACATCATCATGAATCGTTATGCTAACCCTTCGCTTGCTATTCACGTCAATATACCTACCTGTAAATAGTGAAGACCCAGATGAGACAGCTCCTGCAGGAGCTGTCTCATCAGGGTCTGCACTATTTACAAGTTGATTGTGCAGCCAGTGCACTCCACAGCAGTGATTGCACAGCGAAATACTTGTACACAGTGAAGATATATGTAATTATACAACAGGGCATGGGTAAAGAAGGAGAAATATATTTTAAAATTCAGCAAGCGAAGGGTTAAATGTCTTATATTAGGCCATTTGCATAATGCAAACATGATGAATGCCTTAGCAGTAAACGAATACAATACATACAAGCATTTGACACCATTGGCAATTGCATTTTTTCGAGCAATTAATCCTTTGAATGCTAGGAAACGAGATAACTGTTTTTTGTAGACCTTGTTCAGAGGGCTTGTGGAGGATCCATGTGATCAGGATCTGCACTGTTTGTCTTTCAACCTCCTGTAGCAAATATAGTCTGTCTTAACTGATGTATTCTATAGTTTAACACAGACGAGTCATTCCACTTTGAAAATTCAATAACCATTTGGTTGATGTAGGGTACATCTGGGTCCATGCTTATAAAGCTTTTTAGTTGAGTCTGTGTTCATTCTCAAGCTTTTGATTGGTCAGATTTGCACCAAAGGCTCAAATCTGACCAATCATACACTTGAGAACGAACTCAGACTCAACTAAAAATTTCATAAGCCTGGACCCAGTTAGGTGTGTCAGATAACACCCTGGAGAATAATGCAGAACAAACCGGGATCTCGGTACAACGCTATTGTAATTTGTATTTTGTAATGGTTTATTACATACCATATGGATGTTTATAATAATGTTACGCTTAACCCTCGACGTATTGGTCTGATTATTTGATATATCTGTTTCTTTACTTCTTAAATGGCTACAATGCTCGACATTCCATATTTCATTATAACCATTTTGTTCATGAATAGTCAGTAGGTATTGAATTTTGAAATAAACATAGAACAGGGAAAGGGTTATAATAATAATGTATAATAGCGGTTATACATAGTGCATTTATAATACAGAGAACACTGTATACAGCGACCATTAAAAGTATATCTAGTTCTGGAGTTTGAAGGCAGATGGTAGCGTTATACAGAACTGACGTTTATCAAAAAAATACCAATGTGATACAATTGGAACCGTTTTCGTCTATATGTATGAAAATTGTTGTACAACAAAATATTATCGACCAATTTTGAACAGTTACGAAACTAAAAAGCTACCCAAATAGATAATAATACACCAGCGAATAACTTCGGGTCTCCGATATCAAACAGATGAAACTTTCATCTTCCTCTGCGTGTATTCAGTTAGTTTCCTTGCAAGTTACAGTAAAACCTCTCTATAACGACCACTAAATTACATCAAGTATTTTGTGTTAAAGACAGGTGAAAGCAAGGTGAAAGTAAAACAGAACGCTCCTATAGGAGCGTTCTGTTTTACTTTCACCTTGCTTTAAGCAGCCACCTGCCCTAAATACCATCTAATTAACACAATTTAGTGGTCGTTATAGAGAGGTTTTACTGTATCTCTTTTCAGCATACAAGCAAATGTTAAGGCATTTTAAAAATCGTTGTGAGCAGAGACTACCATTCTATGGGTTTTTTAATATACACTTAAAACAGGTATGACAGTTTATGTATAATACAACTATACACATAGTGTCATTGCTGTATTGTTCTCCTCTGTTCTGTTCCACAATTATTGTATTATTCTGTTCTGCAATAATTGTATTATTCTGTTCTGCAATTATTGTATTTTATTCTGTTCTTTTCTACAATTACTGTAAACAGACCCAATGATGAATATATCTATAATAATGATTTTTTAACATTCCTTTTCCAATCTGACACTGATTTTAGCGCATATAAATTGTGTTAACCATTTATCCTATGAATAGTTATGTAAGAAATAATGACATCATGACTATCAATGAGATGATATTTTATAACGAGGTCCCTATGGCAGAAACAGTACAATCAGACCAATATTATTCCAAAGAAAACACAGCAGACCTTGGTCAGACGATTCCTACTGTAGCCCTTTGATCTAGGCGTGCTTTGTTTGCAAAGGCGTTTAAAGGCGTATATATTACCCCGGGGGACAGAAAGGGTTACCGTGCACCCCCCGTCTGACTTTTTTTCATGGGTACCAGGGTGTTTGGTAGCGTCTGCTGAATGGAAATCAAAATTGTACCCATGAAAAAACTCATTCCTGCTATGGGTTTTTCTACTGTTTCCATGGCAACCAGTGGTCTTGACAACGGCGGTGGGTAAAGGCTATAATGTAGTATATCTATGCTATTCGGGGCACTAAGAGTTTGAAACTGGTGCCAAACTAAAGGTAAGACATTGGTCTTTAATTAAGAATATGTTTTTGTTAATTACCTCATTTGCATAATCATGAATATTAATGAGAAACCCGAAAAATGAAGGAAAAAATACTAGAAGATGGTGAAAACTAGATCTGAAATCACCTGTGATGGTCCAAATACACCCAAATATGATTTTATACATAAAACATCCCTAAGGAGTGTATTATTTAAAACAAAATCGTGTCTCTATGGCTTATTTGCATTTTTATTGCGGTTTTGAGTATCCATAGCAGAGGTACGTCCGGGTAGCGTAAGCACATAGAGAAGATAGCATTATATCTCAAGGCTTTCGAGAGCTGGTAACTAACAATATCAACTTGTTACCCAACATAAAATAAATACACTGGTATTTGATTTAAAATGTATTCTAGTTAATAAGTTCATTAGCATATTCATGAATATTAATGAGAACCCCCTAAAATTAGAGAAAAAGACAGGGAAATGGTGAAACTAGAACTGAAATCACCTGTAATGCTCCAAATCGATAGAGATATGTTCTTATACATAAAACCATCTCATTGAGAGTAATCTAGCTGATGCTATGTAAAACCGTGCCTCTATGGGTCATCTGCATTTTAGAGTTTCCATAGCAAATGTACGTCCGGACAGCGTCAACGCATAGAGAAGGTAAAAACGTTATATCACAGGGCCTTGGGCAGCTGGGAGCTAACATTATCAACATGTTACCAAATATAATTATAAGAAATACAATGGTATTTGATTAAGAATATCATGTTGTTAATCAGTTCATTAGCATATTCGTGAATATTAATGCTTAAATCAAACAAAAAGAATGGACATTATTTAAAAATTGTAGAACGAATTTTAAACCATCCCGTTTGGTCAAATTATACCGAAATAATTCAACCGCTTTCAAATTAATTATGATTCAATTATGGTTTTATATCAAACGATGGTGTCTGTATCCGTTATTTTCTTTATACGGGCATGGTCGTACACCTTTCTGGTATGAAAACAAATGAAAAGTTAAAGTACAAATAGCGTTTCAATTTCCAAGTGTGATATGAAACTTTAAAAACTGCTTACTTTTATATTCATAAAAATGAGTTGGGTATCACAAAAACATGAAATGATTTACCCAGTGTCTGACTTAAGCAAATATTAAGATAATTGACTCCAGAATTTAAACTTATTAAGTAAACTAAACGGAGTATGTGTGGGCTGATGTCTCGGCCTTTGTAATGACGTGTCAATTACCAGTATTGATGAGGACATCTAAAAGTACTATAACATGATTTGTAAAGTAGAAATGAAACAAGGCTTTTTAAATGGCGTATTTCGTAACATACAAGTGGCATTAGACTTATCGAGGCTAATGCTCTTGACGCATACATGTATTTACAAACAAAAGCATACATGTATTTACAAACCATTATATCATTGTTGTTTTCAGCACATGAACAAAACGTTGTCAGTGCATGCTGTAGAAGCATAGCCAGATTTTTAGAAACAATACATTTCACATTCCTAAAATAAGATACATGGCAACAAATGCATGAAACATTATCACGTCAAATTCAATAAATACTGATGATAATACAAGAAACGGAAAACCCATCCTTCATTTCGATTCTGCTCCTCAATGTTAAGAATGTTTCTACGGGTTTAAGCAGTGGACCTTTCTGTGTGATATATTTAACTATCATCACATCTGTATTAATCGTAATGTAAGTTTAGATCGAATAATAATCTTCAAAGAGCCCCCATCCACTTTTTCATATTCTTCATCTGCTGCAAGAGCTTTCTCCAGAATGCTTCCACAATTCAACCTCAATCCATTATGGAACCAGAGAAAGTAGTAGGGCATCGCACCCGGTTATCTCTGTATCCACTCACCTCTTTCTGGGGTATCACATTAGCCTAAAGTTGTAATGGGCGTTAATCAACGCAACAAACTTTCTACAAGGTGACAATGATCGATATCAATCTCGCGCTCAATATCGTTTGTATTGTGTGTCCAAGAATCTGTTCAAAATAAAGATGACTTTCTCAGGGCAGATGTAAGAGATAAAGTCGCTAAAGAGGCTTTTATAAACAACAGGCTGGAAACCCACGTACGGTTCCTCGAGTTGTTAAAGACTGACAATGGCAGGTTCGGTGTTAGTATACTGGCAGTACGGACATAGTTGAGTGCAATTACTAAATCAGTCATAAGGGTCATATGTGGAAATCGATCTTGGGGATCTCATGAAGCACCCATGTCGTTCAGCATTAGTAATGCTGGAGGCTGTTTAGTAAAATACTATACGTCAAAGGAGCTGAATACCTAATAGAAGAGGTAGACATGACAAATTCACCAACACAAGTTGAGAAACACATTGTAAAAGAAGTCAGGAATGCTTTATTTCATTCAATGCGAGACATTCAGGCATCTTCCAACAAATATCTGAAAGAGTTTTCAACATGACGCCTGAAAGTATTCATGTAACATAATTATCAGGAAACCTAAAACATATGGAGAGAATGAGGATATGAGGGTTCAGAAAAGCTGCTAGTGTAAGGGGAGGATACAAAGAAATCTGCTGACTGGAAGGTTTTTTGATGAACGATGACAACATGAGGCAACGTGTTCAAGTAAAAAACTAGAAATAAAGTACCTAGTTATAGTCTACTTTCAGTCCAAAGGACCGCTCAGTCGACTGTACACGTACTCCCCTGGTCATTGAGTCATTCGCCTACAATATTGAGTATTGCTAACATATGGCGCAATCATGCAGCCGCAGTACCGGCTAGTGACCCTCACAGGTACCCACTTTAATCCCCGGGTGGAGAGGAGGTGCGGGTGGGAGACACTGAAAAGCGTCTCTGAAATGTCCGGGAGGGACAGGGATTTGAACCCCGGACCTCTGGACCGGCAGTCATGTGCTTTTCCACTAGACCACCACACCACACAAGTAATTTGTAAAGCATACAGTAAAACTGTTTTGAAGTCGACACAAGAAGAAACTGATATCAGCTTTTAGCCAGAGAACAAGACTGCACGACTGTTCAAGTAAGAACGCTAGCCAATAACATTTTCATACTGTTTGATTACACTGACAGCTTCTAATGTGAGGATGCTATGTTGGGTCTTCATGCTTACTGCGAGTCTACAAGTACATTTAAGGAAAAAGGGTATGTATCACCAAATAACAACTCCTGGAAAGAGACCGAGATTCGTAACTCCACTAGTAAGTCTTGTAAACTTGGGATGCTTAAGCTAATCTAATTTGTCAATAAGACTCGTTCTCATGCACAATGTACGCTGAATTGAAACTGCTGCTAAGGACACGCGCGAAGATAAGCCAATTAATGATTTGCATAACACTGACATGGGATCTTTGCCACCACGTTGATTTGCTTAGTCCGACACATTTAATGGGTCATCAATCAGGTGCGAATTTGGACTAGATCACATATAGCATATCCAGTAATACCCCCAGCCTCAGAAGCACATGACTGCAGCCATTCCATTATGAGTCTGCGATTACTTGCCTCCATAAGTCATGGTAGACATTCTGTAATTTGAGGCACAGAGAGAAGATGAAAAATGGGGATATTTGAAGACACTGGTTATCATTGAGACTAAACTTGCATTATAATGAATACAAATATGGTGATGTCTTTTTCTGTAAACCGGTTGAGACATTCTTTACAGTATTCAGGGACATAATGTTTTGTACATATACTAAGGCGACAATGATATAATGATTTGTAAATATGCCGAATAATACATGTTTCGATTAGTTTAAAGTTAATTGTATGTCATCAGTTAAACACCACTAACCCATGATTTATCTCTATTACTGTCTATTCTAATTCCACTTTACAGACCTCGTTTCATTGCATTTTCTGCTGGTAGATTGTAGTGTACAAGTCATTAGATAAGCATCTCCTCATAAGTTGATACTTTCTAATAGAAATATCTTTTTCAATCACCATAACTGTGATGAGGATAACGTAAACGAAATATGTATACAATTCATATCAGCCGAGACACAAGCCTACCCATGGTAATATTAGTTTAATTCTTGATTCAATATTTTGTTCAAGTCATAATACAGCCTAAATAATTTTCAAGTCATTTCAAATCATTTCATGACCGTTTGTGATACCCAAATCATAATTTATAAATAAGCTAGTAAGCAGAACGATTTAGATAAATCTTCAAGTTTTTTATTTGAACGTGGTTTAAATTTCCATATTATACTTGGAAATTGAAACAGTCTGTTATTTGTATTTTAATGGTTAATTTGTTTTCATACCAGAAGGGTTCACACTCGCACCCGCATACGAAAAAGCAAATACCGGATAATCATCAAATACCGCAAATACATCATATTTTAATATAATACCAGCTAAATCATAACTTAAAAAAATATTAAAATATTTTGATGTATCTCTTACTTGTTTTGGTGTACTTGGAGCATAACGGATCTTTAAGAATTACATTTCTGCATTTTTAATAATTTTCTTTCTTTTTTCATCAATATTCATGAATATGCCAATGAACTGTCAACATGATATTCTAAATCAAACACCAATTATATTTCTTAAAATTATATTTGGTAACGTGTTGATAATGTTAGCTCCCAGCTGCCCAATGCCCTGTGATATAACGTTTTTACCTTCTCTATACGCTGACGCTGTGAAACTCTAAAATGCAGATGACCCATAGAGACACGGTTTTACAGAGCATCAGATAGATTACTCTCAATGAGATGGTTTTATGTATAAGAACATATCTCTATCGATTTGGAGCATTACAGGTGATTTCAGTTCTAGTTTTCACCATTTCCCTGTCTTTTTCTCTAATTTTAGAGGGTTCTCATTAATATTCATGAATATGCTAATGAACGTATTAACTAGAATACATTTTAAATCAAATACCAGTGTATTTATTTTATGTTTGGTAACAAGCTGATACTGTTAGCTACCAGCTCTCGAAGGCCTTGAGATATAATGATATCTTCTCTATGCGCTTACGCTATCCGGACGTACCTCTGCTATGGATACTCAAAACCGCAATAAAAATGCAAATAAGCCACAGAGACACGATTTTGTTCTAAATAATACACTCCTTGGGGATGTTTTATGTATAAAAACATATTTGGGTGTATTTGGACCATCACAGGTGATTTCAGATCTAGTTTTCACCATCTTCTAGTATTTTTTCCTTCATTTTTCGGGTTTCTCATTAATATTCATGATTATGCAAATGAGGTAATTAACAAAAACATATTCTTAATTAAAGTCCAGTGTCTTAACTTTAGTTTGGCACCAGTTTCAAATTCTTAGTGTCCCGAATAGTATAGATATACTACTTTATAGCCTTTACCCACCGCCGTTGTCAAGACCACTGGTTGCCATGGAAACAGTAGAAAACCCCATAGCAGGAATGAGTTTTTTCATGGGTACAATTTTGATTTCCATTCAGCAGACCCTACTAAACACCCTGGTACCCATGAAAAAAAGTCAGACGGGGGGTGCACGGTAACCCTTTCTGGCCCCCGGGGTATATGGAGCAAATCGAGGGCTTGGTGCAAAACTATTCTAACTCCTTCACTTTTTGAAGGAATTAGAATAGTTTTGCACCAAGCCCTCGAAATGTTTAATATTGATGTATCGAACGTGTTTTATTTACCCATTACCTCATAGACTATTTTTAGATACAACCCCTTTGAATAAATCTACCGAAAAAGAGCATCAACTAGAGAAAAGGAAAATTTTAGAATTTTGTAATTTGAAACCACTGTGATAAATAGAGCATTTGCTCCTATAGGAGCAAATGCTCTATTTATCACAATGGTTTCACAAAGTGACTTTTACAGAGTCGTCAATATGAGGTAATGGGTTTTAAACTGCTTTAAATCGTGACAATATTTTTAAACACATTTTCAATTTGCAACGTATTAAACCTAATTATGTTCTGCTGTTTGTATGGCAAGATTTTAATATCCGGTATCTGTCCGCACCTTGTACCCTTTACACCTATGTGAACAGAACAGACTAAAATCAGACAGCTCATGTAAACGCTTGATTAAGGTCTGTTCTGATAGTGGGTTATCTACTTTATGCCATAACAATAGATTTTGTTTTTTCGTATGTTTGATACAATAATGAAATACATTTTCTTTTCAATATGGGAGGAGTCTAGCCTGAACATTCATGAATTACGAGACAATGCCGCATATATCATTTACCTGTCATTAACCATTCTCATGCAGAATAAATGTCTGCTAAAACTGATTTGTTACAATTTTCAGAGTTACATATAACAGTGCGTACTCAAATACTAAAATTGTCATTTCTCCACCAAACCCTATGTTGTTACCACTCTTTAGAATCGTCTCGAAGAAGGTTTGGTGGAGAAATAAAGAAGTTATACTTGAAAATAGGAGCACTGAATTTTACTTACATCCAAAATGTTTTTCAGAAACTATTGACTTATACGTGTCATACAGTTTGGATCTTGATGAGAAGCCGAGTCACTCGGCGTCTCATCTGGATCCGAGCTACATGTATTTGCAAATATCATTCAAGTCGCACGAGAATAGTCAACCCAGATATTCTTTCCAACTTTAGCTCGGTCTGGGCTATGAGCTACATGGTGGTATAAATATCAAGTTTCAGGTTAGGATTTATATTCTAATAGAGACCCGTTTGTATAAAATGGCTATAGCTTGGTCCACTTTGCAGCTATTATTTCATTCTCATGCGTGTTTCCAGCTCGCTTCCATTTTGTAACGAGGTAGACAAAATAATACGTAAATTCAATTTGGAGGACAGGTGGTGGGTGGGGATGGGGTTATCAGACTATTGGTTATGTGCTCGTCCAATTTTCAGACAAAATTTAATTAAACAACTATTGGTGTCATCGTTTTCAAGGGTTTAGTTGGCTAGCATCAAAGAACAGACATTACTGACCCTTTTGATTGCCTTTAATCAACATTATATTACCAGTTGTTCACTGGCGCATGTCGCATAAATAGCTTCTCATCCAGTTGCGTCTATGACTGTAAATGACATATAAGAACTAAATGAAAATATTCTCTCAAGTATGCCGTAATTTGAATAACAATCATTAATTAATAAGAAGAATTGACAGCCGATTTAGTTTCTTTATAGTCTATTATGCACAGCGTTTCGTCCCTCAATTAGTTCAGTATACAGGACACTACCTTTTTTCACGGTATGTAAATGTTGTACCATTGTAAAACGACGAGCTTTAAGTTACTGGTCCTATCTGTACAGCATTTGTGCAAAAACTAAAAGAGAAAAACAGATATCGAGTTTCTCGATTTCTATAACGGTTCCTAACACCATATCATCTACATTTTCTACATCGAGTTCAGGCTTCATTTTTTCAGAAGGTCAGCAGATACCAATTTGAAAGCAGATGTCACAACTAGTCGCTCTAAGGATACCCCTCTTATTGTATTTTCTTACCTGGTGACCGCATTTTACGGAGTACGGGGGCATTCATTCGACACTTTGAAATCTTAAACCTCTGGTTATAATGAGCTATTGGAGAGAAAGGTCATTTAAAGAACCGTGTATATAGTTGTCATTCTTCAGTGGCAATGAACGTGACGAATCGGCTTGTCTAAAAATAGACTCCTATATAAACTGAAGAAAATTTCTTGTAGTCAGCCAGTAGCGGTTTTAGCTTAGACAGGAGCGATCGTTAACCGCTATTTACGCGATCGACCGTATTGGGCGTATAAGGCCAAAGTTTTCTTTTGCGTTACCTTTATCACGCTTTGCAATCTGATTCAATTCGATTTGTATTCTCGTTGTCTTCAAAGACAAATTCGTCATATTCGCCCTTTTACTCCATGGATATCCATATAAAAATAATTACATTTATATTAATTAGATACATGTTTTTGTATGGACAAATGCACACTATGGTTTGGTTATGGTAGACACTGTAGAATCAGATCTTTATTATTTCATAAGTAAACATAGTTGGCACTGATCAAACGACTCCCACAGGATTCGTCTGATCTAGGTATACTCTGTTTGTAAAGATGTTAAAAGGCGTATATATTGAGTAAAGGGATAACAATTCTTCATCTTGGTGAGTTGTGGTACATGTATTAACGCTAAAAGCATCTTGATCCAAGCTGATTGCGAATGTTGTCGAAAGCTATTCCACGTGTATATGCTAACGTACAATGAATATGTTTACTCTTTTGATTAGTACTGATACATTTTCTTCAAGTTGTTATTGTAGAATAAAGTTAAAACAAAGCACATCAACAGCTTTAAGCCTGACAATTAAAGGACGGATATAACACTTGTGTCTGTAGGTTCAAACCTACATAACGTACCATACCTGGATTTGAAGAGAAGTATACATGATAAAGGATTTGAATGCTGATGAAAGATTACATGTAAACCATGCACATAGTCTGTAGAATAATAACCTTCACAATAATAGTAATTCAGGCCTTGAATGAAAGACGTTATTTAACGCATGTAGCTCAATAAGTCATGATTATGACCTATCTACTTTGAGGCCCTCAAAAAAGCATTTCATATACAATACAAAACAGTAACACACAAATCTATATGCACAACACATTAGTATATCAAACTTTCAGTATTAACTATATGCATGCTACTGAGTTTTTACTTTTATATTTGAGCACCAATACGTTTGCCATTCAGATACCCAATACCATGATGCCAATAACACAGCGCCACAGATCAGTAAAACAATCATGTGAATAACTCTTGAAATGAATAACTCTTGAAATGTTGAATATTCAAACTATATAGTGTCCATTCAGTATAAAAGGCTTAAATTTTCTAGGGGATTTTGAATGACAAACAGTACAGATCCTGATCAGAGGTCTCCTCTAGGAGTCCTCTAATCTGGGTGTACACTGTTTTCATATGTCAGTACATTCCTTGTCCGCATTTAAAGATACAATTCCTTCTTCCTCTTCATTCTTTTATATTTTGGTTTACATGTAACTTATAACGTGTAATACACCAAATGTACCATGTGACAAGGATGATATGCTGCATGAAGACAGTTTACATTACACGGCATGTAAATAATACATTTGAAGTGTGGTCCTGTTTGGGTTTTCCCTCATCTCAATTTTCTTTTGCGTATTTTGATGTAGAAAAGCTAAACCAGTCGTTGTTTCTGTGTGTTAATAGGGTTATACACACACGGGGTAGTCGCAGAACGAATGACCCGTGAAATGCCTGTATTGCTTGCTTAACACATTCCCGCATATTGAAGCCTTTTGACGTCTCTGTAAACGTCATTTATTTAAACAATTGTGATAAATAGAACATTTGCTCCATAGGAGCAAATGCTCTATTTATCACAATTGTTTGAAAACTACACAATTCTAAAATTTTCATTTTCTTTAGTAAATGCTCCTTTGGTAGTTAATTTTTTCATAGAGGTTGGATATAAAAATAGCCTATGTGGGAATGGGTTAACACATAATTTCAAAGGTAGCATAGGAAAAATAACTACAGTATTACAAGAAGTTCTTATAGCGACCATTTAGTGAACAATAACAGGAGGCTCTAGAAGCGGGTGGTATATATACATTATATGAGTCCCTAAAACCTAGAGTATATAGAAAGCTTTAAAATATGGGGATGATTATGGGTCTCTAAAATGTTGGGTTTATAAAATAATTTAAAGCTGGCGGTTTATGGGAGTCTCTTAAAGCTGGTGATATATAAGAGCCTTTAAAATTTCGGAAATATGGGGTTCTCTAAATACGTATGCTATATGTGGGTGTCTCTAAAGTTTGGAGATATATGAGCTAAACTAAAATTTGTTGATATATGGCAGTCTCTAAATTGGGTCTCTAGAGGCTGGTGTATGTGGGCGTCTCTAAAAGCTAATGATACATGCACGTGTACATGGGCGTCTCAAATGATCGGTGGTCGTTTGAGGTAGATCGAACGTTTTACATGTACATGTACTTTCTGCATTACTTTTATCCTGCATTAAGCAAACACGTGTCTTCAACATGGACAAGATAATTATCTTAATGTATGATCAATTTAACCATATCCCTGTTGGATATTCATGTAAGAAATAATGGTATCATGAACATTTATTATTTGATTTTTATAATGGCTTGTGTACACAGGATGTTTCAGTATTGGTAAAAACCGTAGTGTCAGATCTATTATAATTTCATAAGCAAACAGTAGAATATGATTAGACGGCCCTTGGGTCTACCCTGTCTGCCAATGCATGTAAAAGCGTTTATATGATCGTTCATATCGTTTATATTAAAGTATTACATCAAGTTATATGTTTGGGTATAACTGCAACTTTACCATTAGACATGGCATTCAAAGCTTTACTTATCTTTTATATAAAATTATAGAACATGATTATATTCTTGGAATTACAGAAAATATAATGACTACTTAACACGTATGTCTCACATTTACTTTCGTATTGCCTTTGACCATTTCCTTCATATAAACGAATGTTCACGCATTTGCAAACAGGGTAGACCCAGATCAGACGGTTCCTATAGGAGCCGTCTGATCAGGGTCTGCTCAGTTTGCTTATGATATAATATATATCTGATTCTACAGTTTCAGTCTCAAACAAAATGACTTATGTTCATATGCCACCCTAATAATAATAAACTAATTAATATCTATGCTGTCATTATTTCTTACATGATTATGGAACAGGTAAATGGTTAAATTAACCCTTACCTCGCTGTGAAAATATAAAATCTACTCAAATTTGAATACAGTAAAACCTCTCTATAACGACCACTAAATTATATCAATTATTCTGTGTTAAAGGTAGGTGACTGCTTAAAACAAGGTGAACGTAAAACAGAACGCTCCTATAGGAGCGTTCTGTTTTACTTTCACCTTGCTTTAAGCAGCCACCTGCCCTAAATAACACATAATTAACACAATTTAGTGGCCGTTATAGAGAGGTTTTACTGTATGTTCCAATTTGACTCCTTCCAATTCAATAGCTTTTGAGAAACTATTTACTGTACAATTTACTTAAACAATTAAGGTCCGACCTTAACATCGGAATAATACTGCTTTGACCAGTTTGTAAATGTTTCCATGAACAACGCAGATCGCTGACCTCATGTTTCAATCAATAATAACATTTTACATCGCCACCCGCAATTTCTTGTTCTGGAACAAAATATGATTTTGTCACCGCGAACCAACCAGGGCATCTTGGAGAACAACCGGATCACTGCCGAGTAATTACAATCACGCAGACGAATTTCGTCTAAAACGCGGACAAATAACATGGGTGGCATCGATAATTTAACATCATTTCTTCGCAATTTGTAGTGGCTGTTCATAAGTTATTGCATGCTCTACAGTGTTTCGTTAACCAAACTACAATTTTATACCAGTTTATAGACTTCTAAACCGTGTGTAAAACAATACAACAAACATTACAAGCTCAATACCAGCACTGTTGATAGGAAGTGAATAATTTAAACCCTTAACTGCGAAAACCCGGAGTGACACTTTAAGTTCCTGATATATAGTTCCGAGTTCCACGTTTCGAATTCCAAGTTCCTTGTTTCAACTTCCATGTTACGACTTCCAAGTTCCATGTTCCGACTTCCAAGTTCCAACTTCCAAATTGACATTATTACGCAAGCCCGGTGGTGACATTCTAAATTCCTACTTCAAACTTCCGTCTTCCAAGTTCTTACTTCTTACTTCCAAGATAATTTGCTATAATTTATTATGGTTATTGCATATTGTTTACGCCCAATTTCTAAGTTGGAACATAGGAGTCGGAACTTGGAACTTGGAAGTCGGAACTTGGAACATGGAAGTCGGAACTTTGAAATTGAAGTTGGAACTTTGAACATTGAGGTTGGAAGTTGGAACTAGGAACATGGAAGTCCGAACTTGGAGTTTGGAAGTCGGAACTTGGGACTTGGAAGTCGGAACTAAGAAGCAGGGACAATATGCAATAAAACAACATACAATAACCATATAGAAAAATATCTTGGAAGTAAGAACTTGGAAGACGGAAGTTTGAAGTAGGAATTTAGAATTTCACCTACCTCAGGAATTATACTGAGTTTTCCTAGCGGCTTTTGAACGCAGGTGTCATGAAAGAACCTGTAAAACAGCTCTTTATAATTCCGTAAACAAATCGAGCAGACCCTGATCAAACGGCTCATACAAGAACAGTATGATATCGGTTTGCTCTCTTTACAAAGACGTTTAAAAGTGTTCGTTATCAAATACTTAAGATATGATTGCTCTTATGACCAAACTGTCATTTAGACATTAAATCAAAACTAACCTGAGATTTTTAGCAGCACCTGGTAATCCTTGAAGCCTTTCCAGTGAGGAACTGAAGTCCATTGGGACACTTATTAATATTCTCCAGCGTGTGCACATGTTTATTGTTTATCTGCTACGGTGCCAAATAAATTTGTTTTCCAAACATTGTCGTCTGATTTAAATTCATGTCGGACTTCCCTTCCATATTTGAAATGCCAATCAGTTTGGATTCTTTTTGGTAGATTTATTCAAAGAGGTTAGATCTAAAAATAGCCTATGAGGGAATAGGTTAATTAAACAGACAAACGGTGTAGACATTAATTATGGATGCGGCAGCTCACACTATTTGCAAATCACTGATTATCGTAGCTCATTCGTAGTATGTTTACATCCACTACGTCGTGCACATGTACTTGTTTTCACCTGTGCCTCTGAATTGTCACAAATGACTTCAAATTATTATACAATGTCTTCCAAATAAATACAATAAAACATCACTGAACCGAACTTTTAATGTCAAGGATCTAAGATACGTTTTTGCATGTTTCTGCATAATGCAGAGGGCTGTGAGAGCTTTCTGTATGAATGTCAACCTGAACTAAGCTGCCAACAGGCGTTCCTGTCTTAATGTTTTGTTCCTTAAACACGCATTTTAAAACATTTGCAAATAGAGTAGATCCAGATCATACGGCGTCTGTATCAACCATCTTGTCAGGGTCTGCTCCGTTTGTTTATTGAATAATATAGATCTGATTCTACAGTTTCTGTCATGACAAAAAGTTCATATTATGTTATATGCCTTTTCAAAACATCGTCCAATTAGTATTCATGATAAAATTATTTCTTACATAAATATTCATAGAGTAAAGGACAAAAGACCTACATTGGTAATTATTTGAGCGTTGAAGAGGTCTTACTGTACAAAATTGCTTGTTTACTTATTTTTATATAAAACTGGCAATGACCCCCTATTAGCATGAAGGAAGTCCATATAAATAATTGTTGTATTTGAATGAAAATGATTTTACAAAATAGCAAGTTATGGGAATTCTTCGAGTATCTTTGCATACAGATTGGATCCAAATGATATCTCGACATATCGACTGGGTCTAGTATCTAGTATCCAATTTGTTATAATAACATAAGACGCATTCAAATAGAAGCAAACAAATAACAACTCCCTCTATCAATTTCGCCGCCATAAGAAAATTTGTGAATACAATAAAACCCTTCTAATGCGCCCAACAATTTATGTCTTATCCTGGATCATAAGGGCAGGTGGTAGCTTAATGCAGAACGAAAGTTATGCAAAAAGCTTCTCAAGGAGTATTTTTGCATAACTTTCGGCCTACATTAAGCAACCACCTGCTGTTAAAGACCAATATAGTTATTAATTTAATGGTCACTATAGAGGGGTTCTACTGTATGTTAGTAACAACATTTGTGACAACCGGGGTTATGTGAGATTTTTTTCAGAATGGACTAGTCCATCATTGTTTATTGGTAGAGCCCATAGAGTATGAGAGGATTTTGAATGACACGCAGTGCATAACCTGACCGGAGGGCCCTTCTAGGAGTCATCTGACCTGGATCTACACCGTTTGCAAATGACAGTACACTCGTTTCCTGTATTAAAAGGGTTAAGACTAAATACATCACTTCCTGAATCACAGGTTCCACAAGCAAGCATATCCACAGGTAGTCGTATTAACCCTTTACCTGATAGAAGCGACTTTTAGCGTGTTTGATTTATTCCTCCGCTGAAGAAAATAGTTCAAATTCATACAGTCATGAACATATTGCATAATAAATATTATCTATAGCCTAGTAGGTGGTAACTTAAAGCAGGCTGAAAGTAAAGCAGAATGCGCCTTAAGGCGCATTCTGCTTTACTTTCAACCTGCTTTAAGTGGTCATATGTCTTCAAAACTAGAAACAGGCTATTGGGTAAAGGGTTAAACCGTTAACATACAGGTAGCCGTCGATATGCATATGGACAGATATCCATATTTAATCGTATACATGCATATGCATAGGTAGCTATATTTAGCCGTAAACAGGTGAACATAACATGCATATGGACAGATAGTCATATTTGACGGTATAAATGCATATTGCAAATATCCGTATTTAAAACTACATGCTTATTTTTATGGTAAATACATGCATATGCACAGGTACATGTAAACATATTTAATGGTACATGTATATATAAGCATATGCACAGCTAACCATATCTAATGGTATTTACATGCATATGTACAGCTAACTATATTTAATGGTATATACGCATATGAACTGGTACCCATATTTAACCGTATACATACAAATGCAACAGGTAACCATATTTTATAGTATACATGTACATGCATATGTACAGTTAACTATATTTAATGGTATACATGTATACGCATATGAACTGGTACCCATATTTAACCGTATACATGCAAATGCAACAGGTAACCATATTTTATGGTATACATGTACATGCATATGTACAGTTAACTATATTTAATGGTATATACGCATATGAACTGGTACCCATATTTAACCGTATACATGCAAATGCAACAGGTAACCATATTTTATAGTATACATGTACAGTAAAACCCCGCTAATGCGACCACCAAAAAGGGGCATAATTCTGGCTGGCAGAGGCAGGTGGTAGCTTAATGCAGGACGAAAGTTATGCAGAAAGCTCCTATAGGAGCTTTCTGCATAACTTTCGTCCTGCATTAAGCAACCACCTGCTTTAGACGACACCTGTGGCTGTTTATTAAGTGGTCGCATTAGCGGGGTTTCACTGTACATGCATATGTACAGTTAGCCTTATCAAACTGATTTTGTAATATAAATACACGTGGAAACTATACTAGAACATGATTGCAATATATTTTGTTAAATAAATGGTAATTTAGACAGATTTTAATAGAGTTAATACGAAAGTATGACTAAAGGCATACAACAAATAAAAGAACACTGGAACCACGTTCGTTATCTCAAACTTTAAGAGTCACCCTATGTCTAACCTGGAAACAGCCTCGATATGACAGCTTAATGCAGGTCAAACGTAATGCTGAAAGTTCCTGTATTACAAATTTTAGAAGAGGCCGCATTTGATCTGGGTCTTCTCTGTTTGCAAAGGCGTAGAAAGAAGGCGTAGAAAGAAGGCGTATTCATGGAGCAAAGTTTTGGAAAACCCCTCTGACAATAAAACAAGAGACAGTGTGTGCAGACGAAAATTATTTGGCGCCAAGAGGGTTATGCAGCCACCTACCTAAAACATCTAAATTCTTCTTTACTAAACATTTTGGGTCCATGCTTATAAAGTTTTTTAGTTGAGTCTGAGTTCGTTCTCAAGCTTTTGATTGATCAGATTTGAGCCTGAGTTCGTTCTCACGTTTTTGATTGATCAGATTTGAGCCTGTGGCTCAAATCTGACCAATCAAAAGCTTGAGAACAAGCATGGAGCCAGATTGGCTAGAATTGGATTAGAGAGGTATTATTGTATTTATTGAACACAGTTTCAATCAAAGTACTGACAGTACTGAAGGTTTCGGACACAATATATATCATATTGATTGTTTGCTGTGGATTTTTCTGAAAATCATGTCAGTAGTTTGGAAGACATTTAAAGAATTGTTTTATGAACATGTCACATACAGGGCGATTCCAATAGCTCATCTTGCCACTTTGTGCCAATAGAGCCAAAATTGATAGTTTATGTAGTAAAGGGCCATCACTCCGTTATTTGAAAGTAAGGGTCAAGTCAAGTCGTGCTTAGCATAATAGAATTAACGATTTCACCATTATCGTTGAATGAGAACACTGTAGGTCTAGACTGGACCCCGGGTGATTCTGACCATTACTTGGTCAGTACCAAACATATGCAAGCAATGTCTGATTTATAAAAACCCTAATTTCCTTAACCCTTTCCCTGTTCTATGTTTATTCCAAATTTCAATACCTACTGAATATTTATGGACACAATAGTTACAATGAAACATGAAAGGTGGCAATTAGTAGACATTTAAGAAAGTAAAGAAAAGAAAAGAAAGAAAGAGTAGCCTATATATATATAAGTGTGTAGGCAAAAGGGGCATTTAACTCAGAATCCGACAACAATATATCGGACTTTTGTAAACACCACAGGAAGGGTATGGAACTTTCAGAATCCGACGACCTTATGTCGGACTTCTGTTGTAAAAAGACACCATGCTGTTTGAACAAAGGCGTTTGGATTGACAGTAGGTCATTGGTAAAATCTATTCATTTTATACTTGGAGATTTCATGAAAAATGGGTCTGTATAATTTGCATATTAAGTATGTACGTTCACTAGTCGTTGTTGCTTTTCACACCTTTGTAGCGTTTAAATAGAACCATGTAACACTTATATATTGGGACCCAAGCGGTGGCCGAGGGGAAAGAGCTGCGTCTATGAATCTCTAGGTCCTTGGTTTTAATCCCGTCACATACAAATGCAAATGGAAAAAAGATTCCAATATATTTTTTATTCTTTATCTTTTTTGATATTCTTTTCTCTAAATACATTTTAAAGCAAACAAACTAGAAAACATAAGCATGTCTCTTGAAACTTGTTATGGACTTTTTAAAGCATTATGCTATATTAACATACAGTCCTGGTGTCAATAGTATGCATTTCGATGAAACGTAGAGGCAGGATCCAGACTTTGTGCTAGGACAACTATGAATTCGAAAGTACCATGTTCAATTTAAAATTGTCACCTGCTCATTATTTTATGTATTGTATATATAATTACATGTATTTAGATTCAATTAGTCTATGATTTGCATAGTTTTATTTTAAAATTGTCAAACATCTAGGATCCTGATCACAGACCGACACACACAATGTACAAATGGCAATTAGGTCACGATAACCTGCATAATATTTGAAAACTTAGTTTGTTTCAAAAGGAATTACTGCACAGTTCAAACTGACTATAAAAAATTCCCTGAGAATTTGAACAATAATTTCATCAACAAAAACAATAGTTTAAAAAAGTACATGTATATAGACACAGAGCGCAAATGGAACGGATCCATGTAAGAAACTTGATTCCTGTTCTATGTTTATTCCAAATTTCAATACCTACTGAATATTCATGAACAAAGTAGTTATAATGAAACATGAAAAGTGGAAATGAGTAGCCATTTAAGAAAGGAAAGAAAAAGATCTTTCAAATTCCGTTAGCCAACAGAGCAGACCCTGATCAGACGACTTCTTTAGGAGACATCAGATCTGGGTCTACTCTGTTTACAAACGCGTGAAAAACATTTATATGAAGGAAAGGGTTAAGTGTTCTAGCACCCAGTCTCTCCTCTCTACCAGTTTGTACAGCTGAATAAGTCAGTTTGGAAATATTTTTGCAACTTTAGATTAAACAGACATGGCAGCAAATAGTGAAAACCTTTCAAACGGGCCCATTAAGGAGGTGTTTGATCTGGGTCTGCACTATTTGCATAAGTGTGTTTGTCAAAATACCTAGGGTAATTAGGGTATCACTTGTTAATCTCTGAAATACATTCAAAAGTATAGATTTGTCACCTTTTACAATACAGTAAAACCCCTCTTAACCCGACTTCTAGTAGATAAGAATTTAGAAACATTTTAGGCAGGTGGCTGCTTAATGTAGGGTGAAAGTCATGCCGAGGAGCTTTCTGCATTATGTTCATCCTGCATTAAGCTGCCACCTGTCTCCAAGACTGATATTTATACTGAATTTAAAGTCTGGTTTAGAGGGGTTTTACCGTACATGTATTTTTGAAATTCTATTTCTTTCAAACCAGACCTTAGCAACAACGTCGCACGACCATTGATAAAATTCATCAGGAAACATTGTAATGTCGCAATGGAATCGAATTTCTGCATTTGAATTTTGATCTACCCTAGAAATAGTACCATTGATGTTCGATATTTCATAGTAGTTCACAAAATGTTGAAAGTGTATCGAAATATCAACCGTGGCTGTAATAATCAAATAATTCTTTTCGGTTATGTGTCCATTTCATGTACCTCCAACAATTCTATATTGTTCTGCAAAAATCTAACAATTATGTTACTTTAGTCTACCTAACTATTACAACGGTGAAATGGGCTGTTCCAAAATTCAAACAAGTCAAGCTAAAATGAGCTTATGGTTATTATTTAGGGACTTTTCCAAACAATAGTGTAACACGACAAACCGTGCAGATCCTGATTAGAGGGCTTCTCTATGAGCCTTCTTACTGGGTCTCCTCTGTTTGCAAAGGGCATAAGTGACTAGGCAAAAAGGGCATTTAACTCAGAATCCGACAACAATATATCGGACTTTTGTAAATACCACAGGAAGGGTATGGAACTTTCAGAATCCGACGACCTTATGTCGGACTTCTGTTGTAAAAAGACACCATGCTGTTTGAACAAAGGCGTTTGGATTGACAGTAGGTCATTGGTAAAATCTATTCATTTTATACTTGGAGATTTCATGAAAAATGGGTCTGTATAATTTGCATATTAAGTATGTACGTTCACTAGTCGTTGTTGCTTTTCACACCTTTGTAGCGTTTAAATAGAACCATGTAACACTTATATATTGGGACCCAAGCGGTGGCCGAGGGGAAAGCGCTGCGTCTATGAATCTCTAGGTCCTTGGTTTTAATCCCGTCAAAACCATGGAAAAAATATTCTAATATATTTTTTATTCTTTATTTTTTTTATATTCTTTTCTCTAAATAAATTTAAAGCAAACAAACAAGAAAACATAAGCATCTCTTGAAACTTGTTATGGACTTTTTAAAGCATTATGCTATATTAACATACAGTCCTGGTGTCAATAGTATGCATTTCGATGAAACGTAGAGGCAGGATCCAGACTTTGTGCTAGGACAACTATGAATTCGAAAGTACCATGTTCAATTTAAAATTGTCACCTGCTCATTATTTTGTGTATTGTATATATACTTATTTATATTCAATTAGTCTATGATTTGCATAGTTGTATTTTAAAATTGTCAAACATCTAGGATCCTGATCACAGACCGACACACACAATGTACAACTGGCAATTAGGCCACGATAACCTGCATAATATTTGAAAACTTAGTTTGTTTCAAAAGGAATTACTGCACAGTTCAAACTGACTATAACAAAATTCCCTGAGAATTTGAACAATAATTAAATCAACAAAAACAATAGTTTAAAAAAGTACATGTATATAGACACAGAGCGCAAATGGAACGGATCCATGTAAGAAACTTGATTCCTGTTCTATGTTTATTCCAATTTCAATACCTACTGAATATTCATGAACAAAATAATGGCTACTTATTTCCACTTTTCATGTTTCATTATATGAAACATGAAAAGTGGAAAAGAGTAGCCATTTAAGAAAGGAAAGAAAAAGATCTTTCAAATTCCATTAGCCAACAGAGCATATCCTGATCAGACGACTCCTATAGGAGTCATCAGATCTGGGTCTACTCTGTTTACAAACGCGTGAAAAACATTTATATGAAGGAAAGGTTTAGTGTTCTAGCATCTCTACCAGTTTGTACAGCTGAATAAGTCAGCTTGGAAACAGTTTTGCAACTTTATATTACAGCTTGCTTAATCCTTACAATGCTGAGTGATGTTTCGTTTGCAACAATTGACGTCTGCGTCAATTCGTCAATAAACTTTCTTTCATTTTATACAAAAATATGATCAAGATGACAAACAGTTTGGATCCTGATGAGACGCAGAATTATGTGGCCTCTCATCTGGATCCAAACTGTTTGCATAGGTAATCACAGTTTCGCCGCTAGCGTGCAAAGAGTTAAGCGTATGATCTCTAGAGATTTTAGCATGATGTAACAGTTGCCCTGCACTACTGACCACCAGTGCGCTGTAACCTTTATACTGTAAAGAACGTACAGAACAGAAGAAGTCTATTTAACCCTTAATTTCCCCATATAAACTTGTTTTCATGCATCTGCAAATAGATTCGACCCAGATCAGACAGTTCGCTCCCATAGATTCAGGATCTGCTCTGTTGCTAATGGATCCACCTTCCATATTTCATTATAAATATTTTGTAAGATTCTGGAACCGGATTGTAAGCCAAGCACTGCACATGCGCGTATTCTCTTAGGGGGATTCCCGCTAGGTAGCGCTCGTGCAATAGGGTTTTCCGCCATAGTTTGAGTCGCAATCCATTTTATAAGGATTTCGGCAAAAGCCGAAACCCTAAAAAGTGATAATAAAAAAGGTCCGTTTTGTCGCAGTTAACTACGCAAATAGTGGTGATGGGGTGGAGGGTGGAAGAGGATAAGTGGGTGTGGATGGGTGGGTTGGTGGGTGTGGAGTGGTTGATGGGTGGTGGGGTGGAGCGTTGGTTGGAAGCATGGAGAGGTGTGGGTGAAGGGGTGGATGGAAGGAGGGATGGACTGGCGGGATGAGGTTGAGGGGTGGATTGGAGGAGTGGAGATGTGCAGATGAGGGATAGATAGATGGAGTTGTTGAGAGGTTGGGTGGAAGAGGTAGAGATTTGCATCTGGAGGGGCGGAATGCTTATTGCACAAGTGCTCGCATACTCGTGATCAATAAAAATCTGAAAATGGTTGTTCGGTTTTAAAAGTATTAATTCTTACAACGAGTGCAAATTCGAGTACTTCCAATTCGATCAAGCTTTGCTGAACCGTAATTTGCACACATACGAATATGTCGCAAAGTGTGAAAAATTCACACAAATTCCTCACACCAGTGTGACAATTACGAATTTGTCACAAGTAGGTGAGGTGAAAATTTTGTACCTATTATTTTAACTACCTCGTAGTACGCAAGAAATTTTCACAATCTGTTACAGTGCTCCCTCTCTACAACGACACCCTTTGGGATACGAAGATTGTATGTGTTGTTTAGAGGGAGTTGTTATAGGGAGGGAAAATCAAACATAATTAGCTTGTTTGCAGATCACCAGATGAGGGGTATTTCGAGAACTAAAACCGTTATGCCTCAATCAAACCGTATGTTGTGACCACTCTTTAGAATCGTCACTTTGTGACGATTCTAAAGAGTGGTCACAACATACGGGTTTATTGAGGCATAAAGAAAATCCGATGGAAAAAAGTTGTGTCTGGGGCCTTGTTGTTTCGGAAACAGTGACATGCGTTGTTGTAAGGAGGGAATCGTTATTGAGAGGGCCGTTGTAGGGAGGGAACACTGTATCGCAGCTATTACGACTTAATCAATGAGAGGTCTTTAGCGGACGCACATAAGGAATGTCGGTCTGAAAGTGTAGCCCTGTTCCAAGGTATTTTTTTTATAAAAGATCTATCATGGCAGTTAAGGTACTTTAATTAACTCGAAGGTCAGTCCGTCCGTCTCGGTTGGAAAATGTAGCCCTGTTCCAAGTTATTTTATAACGGGTCTATTATGGCAGTTATGGTCCTTGAATTAACTCGAAAATATGTCCGTCCGTCTCGGTTGGAAAGTGTAGCCCTGTTAATATAGGTATTTTTGTAACGGGTCTATATTACGGCAGTTGAGGTCCTTGTATTTCTGTCCGTCTGTCTAACCCTCTGTATACGCCCATCCTATTTAATGTTCGGGTTGTAACTTTGAGAAGCAAAACTCTGAGAAGCAAAAGCTGTTCTTTGTAATGTGTGGATTTTTCGTATGATAAATTTTCTTGCATATGTTTTTCTACATTTTTTGACATGTGACGTATCCGTTTCCACTTTGAGGTGGGGTAGAGGTACAGGATGACATTTTCACAATTGTGTGATATATTCGTACGAATTTACCACACCTGTGTGAGGAATTCGAACGCAATTTTCATACGTGTAACATATTCGTATGTGTGAAAATTACGGTTAAACAAAGCTTTTTTTATAAACTATTGACTGAGTGTAAGACAGATTGGATCCTGATGATACGCCGAAGTACTCGACATCTCAGCAGGATTCAAGCTTTTTGTAAATGCATGTCAGGTCGCAGCTGGAGGGATAAGGGTTTGCTTAACAATTTCGCTGCCAATGCCAGATCTGTGATTACCTATGCAAACAGTTTGGATCCAGATGAGACGCCGAGTAACTCGGCGTCTCATCAGGATCCAAACTGTTTGTTACTCTTACTACGTTTTTGAAACAAAAAATGAAGAAAATCAAAAGAATGAAAATTTGTAGCAGACGACAAAGTTAACAGACGACAGAGTTTGGCAGCGAAAGGGTTAATGCCAAGAAGGCGAGAAAAGGTGCTCTCACACACAAACGTGTTCAATAAGAATCTAAAGAACGATTATTCGGAGTTAGAACTCATGAACTGTTAAGTTTCATAATTTTACATTAGATTACCATTCGCTCTATGGAAATACAGTAAACCTCACTGATCCGAACATTTAGTAAAAGAGAACTGAGAACCTTTTAGGGATGCTGCTGCTCAACACAGGGTAATTCTGTACTCCAGGAATATTCATGCAAGAAATGATGATAACATTACTTCCGTCCTGCATTAAGCAACCACCTACTTTTTAAAGACATCTATATTTATACCTTAACCCTTTCGCTGCCAAACTCTGTCGTCTGCTAACTTTGTCGTCTGCTACAAATTTTCATTATTTTGACTTTCTTCATTTTTGTTTCAAAAACATGGTTACAGTAGCAAACAGTTTGGATCCTGATGAGACGCCGAGTTATTCGGCGTCTCATCTGGACCCAAACTGTTTGCATGTGATATCATAGACCCGTCATTGTGGCACGGAAGGGGTTAAGACACCAAGTAACTCTTGGCCCAAACTGTTTGTCACTCTGTCTATATTTTTGAAGATGAATGGAAGAATTGTTAACTCTAAGAATTGTAGTACAGTAAAACATCTTTATAACGGCTACTAAATTGTGTTAATCAGTTTGGTATTTAGGGCAGGTGGCTACTCCTATAGGAGCGTTCGTTTTACTTTCACCTTGCTTTAAGCAGCCACCTTGATGTAATTTAGTGGCCGTTAAAGAGAGGTTTTACTGTAGACGATAAAATTTGCAGACAACAACTGTTAGCAAACGACAATTAGGCTACTTTTGGGAGCAAACATTTAAAGGCGAGCTACATGTAATTTATTAAACTGTGATTTACTTCAACGATTTTTAAGTTGTAAAACCGCCCAGAAATATAGGTAAGAATTGCTATTGGCTGGTGAGCATGAAAGAAGAGTAAATATAACTGAAATAAGAACATTTAACATTCGGAACCGCTGCATTGTACCACGTGTTAACCGAGGTGTCGCGTAGATTCGGTTTGCATGAAGCGAGACCATCTTATTGAACACACACACACAAGGTAAATAGATACTAATTCTAACTGTTATAGATACAGTAAAACCTCTCTATAACGACCACTAAATTACATAACGTATTTTGTGTTGAATGCAGGTGGCTGCTTAAAGCAAGGTGAAAGTAAAACAGAACGCTCCTATAGGAGCGTTCTGTTTTAATTTCACCTTGCTTTAAGCAGCCACATGCCCTAAATACAAACTAATTGACACAATTTAGTGGTCGTTATAGAGGGGTTTTACTGTACTAATTCTAATTGTTACTCCTCTGTAAAAATGATATCAGCTCAAATTTGGATCTGGTGCAAATTTGACTACATCCTATTCGACCAAACGTTCGAAAAACGTGTTGACCAAATGTCAAACAGGCCTGGATCCACTCAATTTGCATAATGCGAGTCATGTAGCAATAAGCGGAAGAAGGGTTAACCCTTTCTCTGTTCTGTATTCATGTAAGAAATAATGACATCATGAATATTAATTAGTTCAATTTTTATGATAGAATTTTTTCAAAGGAATTGTTTGATTTACTAAAACCTGTAAAATCATATATGTCTTGTCAAAAGCAAACAGAGCAGACCCTGATCAGACAGCTCCTACAGGAGCCATCCGATCTCGGTCTACTCTGTTTGCAAATGCGTGAAAACACGCTTATATAAAAGAAATTATTATATTTGTAACGAGTCTTGTTTTCATTTTTTCCAATTAAATCAGTATATATTACAGTCAAGTCTCACTAATACGACCACTAAAAATAAGTATTTTTCTGGAGTACTAAAATATGTGATGGCTAAAATTAATGCAGGACAAACCCTTTTCCCTCCTTAAGCAACTGCTGGCTTTTACCTACTCCTATTTTAATAAATCATGTCGTCGCTTTAGCATTCTGTTGTATTTTTGTTTCAAATAAAACAATTCATTGTCTTTAATATATACGATCAACTTCAAATTCAAAACGAAAGAAAAATACTGAAATGTTTCTTCGGAAAATGTTTGCATAGCGTTCGTCCTGTTAACGCTTCCAGGTACTGTAACTCTTCATCTCGTGAATATTTATAGAAAAGAGTTTGACGTCATGAATATTCAGTGACTCATTATGTTTTATAATTGCCAGTTAACTAAAGACGCTTTAATCATGGCAGGAACTGTAGAATCAGATCTAGATTACTTCGTAAGCAAATAGTACACGCTCTGATCCAGGGTTTAGGGCAGGTACTAAGATTTCTTCAGATTCTGTACTACCCTTTCTTTCATATATTAAACTCTTTTTCACGCATTTGCAAACAGAGTAGACCCAGATCAGACGGATTCTACAAAATGTATTTATTATTAATGCTTAATTATTATAATTAACGCTTTTGTTGTTTCTGTTTATTATTATTGTATTGGTTTTCTTCTTCTACATTTTCTTCTAATACTAATATTTCTTTATACCACCTTCAGCACCTTTGCCACCACCACCTTCATCTTCACCATCACCACCACCACCATCACCACCACCACCACCACCACCATCACCACCACCTTCATCATCATCATTATCATCAACAACAACAACACCATGATCATGATGATGATGATGATGATCATCATCATCATCGTCACCATCATCATAATCATCAATCCTTTGTAGATCACTTGAAGCTAGCAGACTGCATATCTGTCTTTTACAACTATAACTGAACGAGCAGATAAATGGAAATATATTTCGTATTCCTCTCTAATGCGACCACCAAAAGATGTCTATTCTGGGTCAGAGAGGCAGATGGATGCTTATTGCAGGACGAAATAATCAGAATGCTCGTATAAGAGCTTTCTGTACTGTTTTCGTCATTCATTAAGCTACCACCTGCTCTTAGGATTCCTCATGTACATTCATCAAGTGGGTCACTCTAGTTGAGTTCCATTGTTTGTCTTTAGTTGATATGGCAAACATACATATATTACGTTATCACATTCCCTTTTACTGACGCATTTAAGTGCCTCTGTAAAAGTCACTTTTTGAAATCATTGTGATAGATAGAGAATTTGCTCCTATGGATCGCAATGCTCTATTTATCACAATGCTTTCAAATTACACAAATCTATTTTTTCCCTTATTTCTAGTACAATGCTCACTTTCGGAAGATTTATTCAAAGGGGTTGGGTCTTTAAAAAAGGAGGGAATAGGTTAAGTGCGTGGTTACACCAACGACATGAACGGTTATAAATTAAATAGCAAACTTTCGTATCATATTGTTTCAGTTTTGCTTCCTAGAAAGCAACACAGGGCATTCCTTAACAAGATAACAAGATCTATAGGTGTACATTAATCCATTCACGGTCAGACGGAACAAGAGGCAGGTATTAAGGTATGTCCATTGTTTATCTTTGGTGGAAATGTCCGCAACCAGTACTGTATGTAGGATCTTTCATCATTACCTGCGACCTCCTGCACCAATCTGTCCCATGTCTTTATAGATATGTGCAGTGATAAATTTTAGAACAATTCTGTATTACAAAATTTGAAAGGGACCGAATTTTTATTTCGAGTTATCCAGTTAGTCGAGTTGGAGATATTCATGTTCCACCGTACTTTCAATTCGTTAACCCTTTCGGCGCCAAATTTCTAATTGTCGTCTGCAATCCAAGTTTGTTAACCCTTTCCCTGTTCTGTATTTAGGCCAGTTTTCAGTACCTACTGAATATTCATTAACAAAATAGTTATAAAGAATTCTTGAAGGTGGAACATTGTAGACATTTTAGAAAGCAAAGAAACAGATCTATCAAATTATATTAGCAAACAGAGCAGACCCTGATCAGACGGCTCCTCTAGGAGCCGTCTGATCTGGGTCTACTCTGTTTGCAAATGCGTGAAAACACGTTTATATGAGGGAAAGGGTTAAATAATTCAGTAAAATACGGAAATGAGATAAATAAATGCAAATTTTAAAGGAATAAGGCACATATATAGAAATAGAGATTGAGACAAATAGTGAAGTCCCTGATCAGACGCCGCCTTGAAAAGGCGGCCGCAGGTGCACATATTGACGACTTTTGACGACTCTGTAAGAGTCACTTTGTGAAACCATTGTGATAAATAGAGCATTTGCTCCTATAAGAAAATATGCTCTATTTATCACAATGGTTTCAAACTAAAAAAATCTAAAATTTTCCTTTTCTCTAGTTAATGCTCCTTTCGGTATATTTATTCAAAGAGGTTGTATCTAAAAAAAAAAGCCTATGTGGTAATGGGTCAATACCGTAAATATATTTAAGATTACTGAGTATGTTGAATAATTAGCATTTTACATGTATTATAACGTAAACTGATTTGATACAGGTGCTGTATAGTGAAAGTACTGGATTCTAATACAATACCATTATCAATTAGATTTATAGCATGTATGAGCTGGGACAAATGACGTACTTGCGTACCTAAATAGACATTGATTTGTAGAAAAGGGGCAGTACATACCCTGATCATATGGCTTCATCAGGAACCCTCTTATCTGGGTCTACACTATTTGATTTTTTCTCATTGATAAACTGAATTGCGGGAGGTAATGAAATATATTAACATGAGAAGCACGAATCACAAAACCATGTCTTTGAATCTTTATACATTGCAAAACATAAACTACATATGCCTGCAAAGGCGTAGATCGGCGTATTAATATTAACCTTTCCCTCATATTTACGGGTTTTCACACATTTGCAAACAGAGAAAACCCAGATCAGATGGCCCCTATATGAGCGGAGCCATCTGATCAGGGTCTGCTCTATTTGCTAATAAAATTTGATTGATTCGTTTTCTTTTCTTTCTAAAGTGACTACAATGTTCCACTTTCCATATTTCATTATAACTATTTTGTCCATGAATATTCAGTAGCTATATTGAAAATTGGAATAAACATAGAACAGGGAAAGGGTTAAGCTAGTAAGTATTCATGACGTCATTATTTCTAACATGAATATTCAACAGATTAACCATTACTGCGCACCCGAAATAGTCCATTCCCATGTGGTTGTTACGCCCAAAATGACGGGATGGTCAATGTTTCTGATTTGACATCCATAAACAGTATAGTACAATGTGACTTGTTTTAGGCACACTCATTGCGTTACACGAAACACCTGTTAAGTATATTTGATAAAACCCGGATACAATTCACCGCGCTCGCTTATGAATAATTAACCCTTTCCCCGTAGCGAAAAATAAATGTCTGCACAAACTTAGATCTGGTGCAATTTTGACTACTTCCGATTCGATCAAGCTTGGGAAAAAATACTGACAGAATATCAAACAGCTTGGATCCTGATGAGACGCCGAGTTACGGCGTCTCATCTGGATCCAAACTGTTTGCAAATGCGAGTTCAGTCACGGACAGCGAGATAAGGATAACCAGAGTATTGTATAAACATTCGGTGCATCATATTAGGTGCACATTGTCGTTATAGTTGATGCTGAGCGAAAAATAGCTAAAGGTATGTCAGTAAATCATTTTATATTATTTTGAACGTTGCTACCTAGCTATATATCCCATCTCCTATCACTTTCTACATTATGTATATGTTCTTATATCTCAGTAGTATTGATAATAAATGATATTTAGTGACACATATTTATGCGTGTCTGAAATGATTTAAAAAATGAAATGAAATTGTATTGTTGAATTATTGCTAGATCTATTAAAGTAAGCTGATGCTACATGTACATTTGAACTAAATCACTTACACAAGCTGCAACATATATGCACAGTTAAACTCCTCTGATGCGACCACCAAAAATGGGCATAAATCTGAGTGGTAGAGGCAGGTGGTAGCTTAATGCTGGCGAAAGTTATGCAGAAAGCTCCTATAGGAGCTTTCTGCATAACGTTCGTCCTGCATTCGTCCTGCTTTAAACGACGCCAGTGGCTCTTTATTAAGTGGTCGCATTAGCGGGGGGTTATACTCAAATGGATCTGGCACACTTTTGACTACATCCGATTCGGATTAGCTTTTGAGAATCTATTGAACAAGTGTCATACAGTTTGGGTCCTGATGAGACGCCGAGTTACTCGGCGTCTCATCAGGATACAAACTGTTTGCACATGCGAGTGAAGTCGCGGGTAGCAGGGAAAAAATAATGTAATGGTCTTTTCTATTGTGACTATCATTTTGAATATAAGTCCCCCCAGAAATCGGACAATAATTGATTAGTTCAATATTTGAATATGCTCCTATTAGGGAGATATCTACATATTTTTAGTTCTGCATTAAGCTACCATCTGCCTTAACCCTTAATGTAAGAGGGCGTCTTTTGCAAAAAAAGTAGACCCAGAACAGACAGCTCCTGTATCAAACAGGATTTATAATTGAATAGATACATTGCAGATTTAACATACAATGTATATAAAAAATGCCATTATTTAAAAAATATACTAATTAGTATTTATTCTTTCTTCGATGAATATTCATTTGATAAGAGGTTAAGTACCCAGAAATGGAATTGTTCGTTGTAAAGGGAATTGTATAAAAAAGTTAGCAAATTCGAATGAGATATAAATGAGGATGTGTTGTGAGAAGCGATGCGCATGTGCAATCTGTAGAACAATGCAATGCATATGCCGATTGGGATGTACATTGTTTGCCATTCACCATCACTTGCTACATACAGTAAGACCCTTCTAAAATGAAGTGCAATTCTGGGATTTAATGCCATAATTCTGGTAGCTTAAAGCAGGACGAACATTAGGCAGAAAGCTCCTACGGGAGCTTTCTGCATAAGTTTCATCCTGCATTAAGCAACCATCCTGCATTAAGCAACCACCAGACCTCATCGCCTCCACGACCTAGAATTAGACCTCTTTCGGTGGTAAATGGTTTTGAAGACGTCCTTGTTAGTAACGTGGTCGCAATAGAGGGGGTTTACTTGACATTGCTGATCCTGATCGGTCATTTCAGTGCCGTGCTGGGGTTGTCTAGCTAAAACAATGCTATGCTATTTATCGTGGTGCAGCTAAAATCAATGAAGAAAAGCAGACATTCATCTCTGTTATCATGTTTTAACACATGCACTGGAATTGTTGTGTAATGTAACATTTGAGACAAGCTGTACGGCAACCAACCTTTATCTTTTGCGAACAGTGTAAAACAGGTCATCTGACCAGATTCTACACTGTATTCCACACGGGTCTGAGGAACAGAATAGTCCATGGTAGCTAGCAAACTGCAGAACCTGATCAGACTGTATTTCAAACTCACCAGCTGATCAAGTTCTACACTGTTTGCAAATCATTAGGGTTGTTTTTGTACAGTATACAGTACTATGCACATTTATGCATAAGCATGGTTTTATGTATTTTTTCAGCATGCCTGGGTGTTTTCTTATTTGGTTACACGTACCGTATCCCTTATAGTGTTAAAGCAACCAGACTTGCATTAGAAAACAACTTGTATTCAGTTGAGATATGGGGTCAAGCAGCGCGTCTCACCAGGATCTTTGTTAATTGACACCAAGTTAATAGTTTCTACAAAACACTGAACGACTAAAGAAGTACGGTAAACCCTCTCTATAACGGCCACTAAAGTGTGTTAATTATTTGGTATTTAGGGCAGGTGGCCACTTAAAGCAAGGTGAAAGTAAAACAGAACGCTCCTATAGGAGCGTTCTGTTTTACTTTCACATTGCTTTAAGCAGCCACCTGCCTTTAACACAAAATAATTGATGTAATTTAGTGGCCGTTTTAGAGGGGTTTTACTGTAATAAAACATACAGTGTATCAGAGATTGAGTAGACATCACGTTTTAACTCTATGAATGCGGGAAATTAGTGTACTGGTATTTGCAAACAGACGATACCCAGATCAGAGAACTCCTAGAGGCGATACTGTAGTAAACTTAACCTTTTACTCCAGGAATTTTCATGTTAGAAATAATAACATGATGAATTTTAATTAGATTAATTTTTATAATTGAAGATGAAGATAAGAAAGTTTCGCTATAGCACAAACTAGACTCTTATCTATATTATTTCATAAGCAAACAGAGCAGACCCTGATCAGACGGCTCCTACAGGAGCCGTCTGATCTGGGTCTGCACTGTTTGCAAAGGCGTAGAAAGGCGT
Source organism: Azorinus chamasolen (assembly GCA_963576725.1). NCBI lineage: Eukaryota > Metazoa > Mollusca > Bivalvia > Cardiida > Solecurtidae > Azorinus > Azorinus chamasolen. The sequence goes on from OY755248.1 coordinate 50,898,061, forward strand.
ATTTATGGAGTACAAAATGTAAATGGTTAAAACTAACCCCATAGATAGCACAAATGGAACATTTCAATTTGAATATTCAGCCCACAAAGGGATACATAGAGATAAGGGTTAACCCTTCTAACGTTGAGTTTCCAAATTGACTATTCCAAAATTCGAATAAGCCATAGTTACTATGAATATTCGATGGTAATGTTTTAAAACTATTATGACTAGATCGAATAGTGCATACATTCTAGGAGCTCTCTCATCTGGGCGTTCACTGTTTGCAAAGGAGAATATATGTCGTTCGTGCCTCAGTGAAATGGTTGAATATGCAGTACACTGGTCTCTTTTTTATGTGAATTCTATTGAATATGGTGCATGCATAGCATTATTTACTGTATCATTGTATGCAGCATCAGCTTGGTCGGGTACGTGCAATACTGCTTGTACCGATGTGTTGATCCGTACGCATGTCTGAAACTTTAACTCTTCCGGCGCCAATGTCGCCTATTGACAAAATTGCAAACAGTGCAGTCCCAGGTCAGATGCCGCCTTTTCAAGGCGGCATCTGACCTGGGACTTCACTGTTTTCTGTATTATTTCAGCCCAAGCATACAGGGTTTTAAACACAAATGTTTTACTAATATACCTTTATTATTAAGTTTAGGATTATATTTAATATGAAATTATTATTGCAGACGACACTTTTAAATTTAGCGCCAAAAGAGTTAAATTGACACAAGTTTCCAAGTTTAACAGATACGGACTTCATACCTGGAATGAATGGTATAGTTATGTCCTGATTTTGAGTGGTGCCCTGTCAATGTCATAATTTGAATTACATGATCAAAGTTCTAAAACATTGGCCATAACATTTATATCATTATTGATAGAGACATCATAATTAGCATTCTTACTTTCATGATGCTGCAGTTTCAAGTTTAGCTATGTCAAGGTCACGCTTGAAGTTTTAATAACAAAATTATAGGTCAACGCGTCAGTCATAGACATTTTATTTTTACAAACAGGTCTTGTTCTATTTTATTGTTTGTTCTGTTCTATTCTGTTCTGTTCGAACATCAAATGCCAAACCTATATCACCCTATAGCATTCACTGAGATTATCCATATGCTGGAAACGAATGCATGTACGGTACAACTTCTCTAAACCGGGCATTCAAATTAATATCAATGTCGGTCTTAACCCATTACCTCATATGCTATTTTTAGATCCAACCTCTTGAATAAATCTACCAAAAAGACTAGAGAAAAGGATTTTTTTAAGAATTTTGTAGTTTTGAAGCCATTGCGATAAATAGAGCATTTGCTCCATAGGAGCAAATGCTTTATTTATCACAATGGTTTCAAGAAATGACTATTACAGTGGCATAGAAAGGCGTATTTATGGAGGAAAGCTTAAACATAATGCCTAGATATAGAATCAAGCTGTTTCAGTAAGGAGAATTAAACATTACAATGTAATGGGATGAAACAATACCAAGATACATTCTGCATGTATAAAGACCTGGCGATATGGTACTAATGACTTGATTGGCGATAGAAACAAAGTGAACCGTCTGTCTATTTTGATTACGAAAATAGTCAGACCTTCAAGTAACTTGCATCTGCAAAACTTGACGTCTGTACATTTCACTTATATCGCTTTTCAGAAAAAAATATGCCCGAATACCGGGGGTCTGGTTTATTTGGCTTTTCGTAAATTCGTTAACAGCTGCTTAAAGTATTTGATTCAGGAAGTGTTGTTAAGCAAACCCATAGTGACACTCCTTTGTGTTGCTTACATATGCATACGTATTGCAAACAACGCTATTATTGACCTTTTTCAAGACGTTTGTTTTTATAAGTTTTATGTACATAAAACCTGTTTACAAGAAAAGTCCATAGCAAGTCTAGATTATTAAGAAAGCGAAAGTAATGCAGAAAGTTTCTGCATGGGATTTCTGCATTACTTTAGTCCTGCGTTAAGCGACCACCTGCTATTATAGATCACAATACATGACAGTTATAAATAGACTCTTCTTCAGCACAATAAGCATTCAAAGGATGAATTTCATGCACACTGAACTTCGTAATATCAAATTAACAAGGACCACTGTCCTAACTCTTTGCCAGCTAAATGCGCCCCTGAATGTCATTTTCAAACAGCTTGGATCCAGATAAGAGGACAAGAAATTTGGTAGCTGTTTGACACTCAGTAGTTTCTCAAAAGTTATAAGGAATCCAATGTAGGTACAGACTGTAGAAGATCAGAGTTGGAGCAGATACATTTGTTTTCAACGGGCAATGAGTTAAACCATTTCCCTCATAAAAACGTGTATTCATGCATTTGCAAACAGAGAAGACCCAGATCAGACGGCTCCTAGAGGAGCCGTCTGATCAGGGTCTGCTCTGTTTGACAATAGAATTTGATAGATATATTTCTTTACTTTCTAAAATGTCTACACTGTTCCACCTTCCATATTTCTTTATGACTATTTTGTTAATGAATATTCAGTAGGTATTTAAAGTTGGCCTAAATACAGAACAGGGAAAGGGTTAATGTAGAAATTGACCCCACGCACACTAAGTAAGTGTACTCTGTAAAACAACTTGTATGTCTTTTTCAGTCATTTCTGCTTCCATGTCTCTTCAAACCTACCATCAGATAATTCGGATCTTGGCGACGTCTCATCAGAATACAAACTATTTGTAGTGGTTTTCATGAAGTCGTCACTAGCGTGCAAAGGGTTAAACTTCTATAGCTTTCGAAAATCTCACTGGTTATATTTGCATTTTAGATTTTAAAGTTTAAGGAGTTTAAATAAACTTCACAAGAAATCTTCGAGTTCGATGGTTTGTCGTTAAGTTGTCAATACAGAGCAATGATTAATATGTCAGATTTGGTATAAAAATGTTACATGAAAGTGTCGCTGCATGTTTTCAGCCTTGTAATTTGAAATATGCGTAAATATAAATTAACATAACATAACATAACCTTTATTGGCATTAAACATTTTACAATGTTTCTAGCCTGTATAAGGCACTACTGATAACATACACATATTTACAGAGAAGTCATATGCATAATTCATGAGCACTGTAACATAATTTACAATTATTCCTGTAAATAATATTTACCTAAATCATCATTTGAACAAGTACTGTGCAAAAATACCGTTTCTACTCTATCTGTATACAAAATGCTTATCTTGAATTACTGCCTACATTTTGAAGCAAAGTAAATGTACTTCGTAAGTCTTAATAATGTCTTTCTATTGGTAGATGCCATTAATGTATCGAATTTGTTAAAAGTTTAAAGGATAAATATAAATTAATCCTTCGCTGCTCGAAGCTTTTTTTTTGCATTGTGTTAAAACATCAGCTATACATGCATTGTCGCATTCTTCAAATATATGATCAGAGTAAGTCACAAGCAGTTTTAGCCCATTCCCTCATACTAACGCCTTTTGACGCCTCTGCAAAAGTCACCTGGAGTGTCACTATGGGTTTGCTTAACAACACTTCCTGAATCAAATACTTTAAGCAGCTGTTAACGAATTTACAAAAAGCTAAATAAACCAGACTCCCGGTATTCGGGCATATTTTTTTTTCTGAAAAGCGATATAAGTGAAATGTACGGACGTCAAGTTTTGCAGATGCAAGTTACATGAAGGTCTGGCTATTTTCGTAATCAAAATAGACAGACGATTCACTTTGAGTACCATATCGCCAGGTCTTTACACATGCAGAATGTATCTTGGTATTGTTTCATCCGATTACATTGTAATGTTTAATTCTCCTTGCTGAAACAGCTTGATTCTATATCTAGGCATTATGTTTAACCTTTCCTCCATAAATACGCCTATCTACGCCACTGTAATAGTCATTTCTTGAAACCATTGTGATAATTAGTGTATTTGCTCCTTTAGGAGCAAATGCTCTATTTATCACAATTGTTTCAAACTGCAAAATTTTAAACATTTCCTTTTCTCTGGTTAATGCTCCTTTTCGGTAGATTTATTCAAAGAGGATTGGTTTAAAAATAGCCTATGAGATAATGGGTTAATTCCAATGAAAGGTTGAGTTACCCGACGTCATACCTTGATCCAAACTGTATGCATAGGTCATAAAAGTGGTTCAGTAAACTATTTTTAACCCATTTGTTCCCAGTGGATTCTTCCATAATTATATTTTGGATTAGTCTGTCTTTTATCTAAGGGATGTCTGGTCTAAATTTTCATTTTTGTTTTATTCTATATTGAATTTCCTATCAGCAAACCGTGTAGACTCTGATCAGACGCCGCATTATGCGATGTCTGATCAGAGTCTACACTGTTTGCCTACGTCCCATATATGGGATCGTGGGAGCAAATGGGTTAGTTATATTTATTATAACCACTGAAAAGAAGTCTCATTTTGGATTTGTAAAACAGATGGTGGCTTAATGCTGAACAACAGTTATGCAGTAGAATCTGTCTTAAGCGGTCATTAAAAAGGGGGTCTAATTATGGGTATGTAAGGCAAACGGTGGCTTAATGCAGGTCAAACGTAATGCAAGAAAGCTCATATAGGACCTTTATGCATCACTTTTGATCTGTATTAAGCAACCACCTGTTTGTTTAGACGTGTATGTTCAATAAATGAATGACCGCTTAGGACAGGTTCTACTGTATAGGAGATTCTAAAGACTCCTATATTAAAACATGATGTGATCGCTTTAGAGTTAAATTTGACAGTTAACATTTTCCTTGTTCAATATTCATTAAAGACTAAAATGGCACCATGAATACTGATTAGCTGCATTTTAATGTAAACTTTTCAAGAAAAATGTTTTGCTTTGAGAAAAACTGTAGAATTCTAGAATTATATCATGTCAAAAACAAACAGAACAGACCCTGATCAGACGGCTCCTATAGGAGCCGTCTGATCTGGGTCTACTCCGTGTGCAAATGAGTGAAAAGGAATTTATATGACGGAGTGTGCTAAAGCAGATCATATGTTCCAGAGGTGAAGTTTGAAACGTACAATACAATGCATGCCCTTGTTACGTCATACGGAAGTATCGGTTTCAACAAAATAAACAACACAGTATAACTTGTCCTTAGTGACCATTCATTTATTGAACATAGGAGTGTTAAAAAGCATGTGATTGCTTAATGCAGGGCAAAAGTAATGCCAAATGGTCCTTTAGGAGCTTTTTCCTTACTGTTGACCTGCAACAAGCTACCATCTGCCTTACAGATCTATTAATTATACCTCTTTTTGATGACCACTTAAGACAAAGTCATATTCTATTGTACATCCTCGCTAATCCTTACAAAAATAATGTAGAAGCTGTTATAGGGAATTTCGTTCTTTATCAAACAACTGTTTTAAAAAGGACGTCTATGTTAAACTAGGTGGTCACTTTAAAAGGATTCTGCTGCATTTGTTCCATGTTAGAAAAGGGGTATACCACAGCTAATGTGCCACCGATCTCCTTAAACCTATATGCCTACACTAATTCCTAACCTCATGAATATTTATTATCTGATTTTTATACAATAACCAAAGAACAAGCTATTTGACCACGGCTTACACTGTAGAATCAGATCTATGTAACTATATAAGCAAAAAGAGTAGATCCTGTTCAGACGGCTCTTAAAAGTATGATACCAAAATTATGTTTGTAATCATTTTTTTTTTTAAAATATCTTTGTAATCATTTTTAAAAACTGACCCATTTGGATTGAGTGTTTTTGACAATCTATAGGCAGACTGTTTGGATCCAGATGAGACGGCAATTTGTTATGGTATTTACAATGATAAGAGACAGTTCTAATCAGAGCAACCGATAAAGGTGCGTGCTCAAATACTAAAATCGACAGAGTGGTCACAACATAGGGTTTGATGGAGAAATAAAGGAGCTATTTTTGAAAATGTTTGAATTTACGCATCTTATCTGGACCTCTGGGATGAAGTCAAACTTGCACTGGATCCACTGATAACCAGATTTTATTTTTTCACTGAGGGGCAAGGATTAATCCTTTGAATGCGGGACACGGGCGTTCTTTCAGTTGCAAACAGTGTAGACCCTGATCAGAGGGGTCCTAGAGGAGCCCTCTGGTCGGGGTCTGCATTTTTGCCATTCAAAACCCTCTTTTCATACTGAGTGGGCTCGACAGTTGAACACTGATGGACGCTTCTACTTTAAAAAATCAGCATTGAAAGGCTTAATCCTTTACGATATAAATACGCAGTTTTACACCTTTGCAAATAGGATAGACCACGATCAGACGGCCCCTGTAGGTCTGGTCATTGTCTGCTCTCTTTGCTTATGGGATACTACCTAGATTTAATTCATGTCTTGAATTTGGGACAAAAGGAGGTAACACTGATGACACTTGATGAATTATCTGTAAAAAGTACCTATGTCGTCCTCCTTTTTTAATTGACATATGTCTTATTACGTACTTCCTTTACAAATAATTTGTCATGAAAAAAAGGCGGAACGCCCTTGTTATTTCTTCCTTTCAGTAATGACACCCTTATTTGAATGTAATTCGAAGCTGGCTTCACCTTACACACCTATTTCACATGAGTTATGTTAATGTTGGTTTCCATAGAAACAATTATCTTTTGAAATATCGCTAGACCGGACGCACTGTTGATTTATTTCGTATGGCCTCTTAAACCCAGTCATTGACACAAATGACCTTTGTGAAATGACCTTTGCTCTTTAATTAAAATATTTATACCTTTATCGCACTGACCACATTGTCGTCTGCAGCAATCGTCGCCTGTTTCGAGGTTAAGGTTTTTCTTTTTCTATCATAAGAATATTGTATCTTGTTAAAGATGCGAGATTGTAACGGAATTGGTGGTCACTCGGGTTGTTCTCCAGATCCGAACTGTTTGCATATGGCACCACTAACATTTAACATTTTGAAAGTTGATTAAAATGTCTTAACTATTACCCCGCTGTAAAAAATAATGTCTGCTCAAATTTGGATCTGGTGCAATTTCGTCTACTTCCGATTTTGTCAAGCTTTTGAAAAACTATAGACTGAGCGTCAAATAGCTAGGATCCTGATGAGACGCCGAGTTACTCGGCGTCTCATCTGGATCCAATCTGTTTGCAAAACCCAATCAAGTCACGATTAACGCGGAAAGGTTTTGAAAACGAATGCCGTCTTTGCCTCCACTGGTCCGAATCGATGGTAGATGGGGTGAGAACCGGGCTTTTATGGTCGCGTTATCTGCAATTTTAGTTCACACCCTTCAATTTGCACAATGGCAGAATGATAATTTGTTGTTGTTGGAAGTGAAAGATACCCCCACTCCAATATCGACTGTAAAACCTACCGAACCGAAACCAAAGATTTGCCTAAGGGATGGATAAAATCGGTGACAAATGACCGAAGATCGCGTACAATTAGAACTGATGAGAAATTGACCTCTTGTTGTTCAATAGAAAACAACAACAACGCCATATAAGTAGACAGTCAACCGTCTTATTAAAGAATTCCAGCTGACTTGTGGTAGGTCGGTGGTTCTACCCCGGTGTTCTTCTGTACGTGAAACAGTGCAATTTATTCCATGCACGGAACAAAATCATCATCGGGTCTTCCTTCGGCATGTAGATGGACGTCGCAGTATGACTGAAATAATGTTCAAACGACGCAATTTTTAAACCCGATACATAAAAGAAACTACCAAAATTGAAATATTTACGATAATTGCTATTACTCAGATAATCGATATGACACGAGACACATGACAGCAGCAAATATGCTATCGTACTTATTTTGAAGACAATATGAAGCCGATGATGATTTGAAGAAAATAGTTAACTCCTTTTACCCTTTCCTTCATATAAACGTGCTTTCATGCATTTGCAAACCGAGTAGACCCAGATATGACGGCTCCCATAGGAACCGTCTGATCATGGTCTGTTCTGTTTGCTAATGGAATTTGAAAGAGATGTTTCTTTGCTTTCTGAAATGGCTGCAGTGTTCCAGCTTCCACATTCATTATCACTATTTTGTCCATGAATATTCAGTAGGTATTGAAATAAACATAGCACAAGGAAAGGGTTAACATGATTCAAATCAAATGAACGCGGCAGTTACTTAAACCTTTACCCCATGATTATTAATGTAAGAAATAACCATACCAAGAATATTAGTTAGCAGAATATTAATTTTATAGTGACATGCGAACACAGGCAATTTTAGCCATTGTAGAGACCGTAGAATCATATCTACAGTTGAACTTCGATATCTCGAACTCGGATAACTCGAATTTTGGAATAACTCGAACAAAAAGTTTAGTTCTTCAAAAACTTACAATACAGAATAATTGCTCTAATAATGTATCTCTACAGATATCTAGAAACACATGTGACAGCTTAATACAGGCCTAAAGTAATGTTGAAAGCTCCTGGAGCTTTCAGCATTACTTTAGACCTGTATTAAGCTGTGGTCCTGAGAAATTGTTCAGATTAGAAATCGGATGACTCGAACCTCTGTTACCTCGAACTAATTTGTATGGTCCCTTGAAGTTCGAGTTATCGAATTTCAACTGTATATGATTCCGAAACAGAACAAATGTTGATCAGACGGCTCCTACGGTGCCAGCTCTGTGTCTACTCTCTTTGCAAAGACGTTAAAGGGGATGTCTATGAGGTAAAATATAAATACAATATATTCCAGTGCCCCGTGTGTTGTTCAGTTAAAGGAATATTAATTGGAACCCAAGGTTAATTTAAGACAATAAAACATTGAATCAATATTGTTTTCATTGATTAACATGAAGCATGCTATGGAAGACTTTTGCAAACACTGTGAGTCGGGATGGAATACCGAGTTACTTGCCATCCCATCAGGATCCAATCTATTTACCACTCTGATTGTGAAAAGAGTTTGAAGAAGTCGGCTTCGAAATCTGAATTTATTAAACAGACAAGTGCTGAAAAGTTTCTCAGCATATTAAAAGTTAAACGATGAAATGTAGTTCTGCATATTGATTGGCGGCAATAAAAGACAAGTACAACGGGCCATATCCTAGTTCCCAAAGTATTAATATAATTGGTCCGTGATGCTAAATGCCATATTAACCTTAAATATTCGGACACCCATTCTCTAACCTCCGTCTGTTTGTAAATATGAATAATTCAACTTAATGCTAGTTGATAATCTTAAATTAGATTGACATTGTTGCAAAACGTTTAGACACCAAAGGAGCCGTTTTTGATTTGGGACTGTACTGTTTGCCCAAGTCTGAGTGCCTGAATACTTACAGTAGTTAGAGTAGTCTAATGATCCAACTACATTGTATGTGTTATTTTAAAATAACAGCTAATACATATGCATGGTGTAATTTCTTCTTACATGAATATTCAGGGAGTAAATTGTTAAAACCTTTGTCAGACATACACGCACCACAGCAACGCAATCGTACTTAAGTGCCAGGCATCCTTTTGCTCTTGGCACATTTCTGGCTCCTCTTTAACGGTTATCTTGTCTTGCCATAAATGTTCGAGGGCAATTGAGCGATATTTATAAAGAGACAGGCAGCGCACTCTATTAAATATGTCATGTTTTCAATGTCAATAGTGGCCGATCTCTGGTACAAGCCATCGCCGGTTTTTGTTGTCATTTATTGTTGTTGTTGAAGAAGATAGCATCAAATTGATGAGCAACGGACCAATACCGGTACTAACCTATGGTCACCATATACAATACGATGTGACATACAGTCAACCGAATTAAGCAGTTATTCACACACTTGGTCGAGTCAGGTATTTGCTTAACACCGTTTCTGTTATTTGAAGACACAGGATTGTTTAACATTTTGCCAACAGCTAAGACTGCTAGGTCTATGTTTGCTCAACATTTCATGCTCTCGCCTAATTAAATATGATCAAAACTGGATTGGAGTGCAGAGGACTTGAACTGATATATCAAAATATTTTCACTTGAGCGAAATACGGGTAGACCAGATTAAGTCGAGATGGTTCCAATGCAAATATGATTAAGAGATTGATTTCGATTTCAATATGATATTAATATACGAAACGAAAAACCAAGAAAGAGGTATATAAACTGGTAAACATACTATGCCTACAGAGTACAGATGTCTAAAAAGACAGAGAAAGCTAGACGATGTGTGATAGAGAGATGGGAGAGATGAAGAGAGAGAGAGAGAGAGAGAGAGACGGAGAGAGAGAGAGAGAGAGATAGACAGATAGAATGAAAGCAGACAGACAGATACAGATAAACAGACAGAAACTGAGACAGCGGGGGTTGGGGAGAGGTAATGGAGAAAGCGAATATAGTAAAAATTGGAAATAAGTCTAAATATGATGTCGACAAAAACAGTGTTATGAGGAAGGTATTACATTGTAAATACCATGCAATAAATGGCACGGAAAGAATGTTTAATATACGTAATATTTGGTTCAGAAAATCGGATACTGAATAGTGACAGGTTTGAAATACGACCCTTTTGACCCACAATACATTTAACCATTAGTCAAGAAACAAGACCTCAAACTCTGATCTACTACATACAGTAAAATCCCGCTAATGCGACCACCTTAAAGAGGTATAAATCAGGGTGCTAGATGCAGGTGGTAGCTTAATGCAGGACAAAATTAAGCTCCTAGAGGAGCTTTCTGTATTATTTTTATCCTGCATTAAGCAACCACCTGCTTATATAGACACCCATGTTTATTCTTTAAGGGGTCGCATTTAGGGTTCTGCTGTATTTTACTTTTGATACACTAATGACAGAGTGACAAACAGTTGGATACCGAGGAGATGCCGATTTACTCGGGGACTCATATAGGCCCACGCTGTTTGCAAATGCCATATAGGTGGCGCATTTCTATGCGCCACCTATATGACATTTGCAAACAGCGTGGGCCTATATGAGTCCCCGAGGGTCTAACCTAGCATGTAGGTCGCAACTTATAAATTCTGAAGTAGGGTTGATAGTGATAATGTAACAGTATAAAAAATACACCGTTTCATACAGTGGCAAAAATACAGAGTTTCATACCAACGAATCCTGGGTTTACCCGTATACAAAAGAACACCTCTAATGCGAATGACGTCTTCAAAAGCAGGTGCACCGTTGCCTATGCAGGATAAAGTAATGCAGAAAGCTTTCTGCAAAAATTGCTTCCTGCATTCAGCTGCACCCAGAATTAAATCTGTTTTTGATGGTCGATTTAGATAGGTTCTACTGTGCAATGTAGGCAATGTGTCTACAAGACAAGACAGTAAAACGAATTTTATTGCAGATGCCACTTTGTGATATTAGGACTACATTTCAACTTATGTTAACTTTTTCCCGTCGGTGTAGAAGAGGTGGGTTGTAATGTTGGGGTAGGACTAAGCAACGCGCCGGACACCTGTGATGGCAGCATGAGCAAGAAATTGTTTGGTCGTCTAAGACACTGTTTAATCATATCTATGTTATTGCACAATCAACCAGAGCAGACCCTGAACATACGCCTCCGACCTGGGTCATCTCTGTTCACTAAAACGTCTCTATCATGTAAATTGTTAGACAGTGCCTATAAAGTAATGCGTTCTAGAAGTATGTTCACGCTTTAGTTAGTGAATAGTGACAGAACTTTAGTTTGTTAATGAAAATTGATGGAATGTGGAAATTACTTAACATTTGTCCAGCGTAAATTAAAACATTTTCAAGGAAAAACTCCTTTATTTCTCATCCACTCTTTAAAATCATCTCGAAAGAAAAAACTCCTTTATTTCTCGAAGAGACGATACTAAAGAGTAATTACGACATAGAGTTTGGCGGAGAAATGACGGTTTTAGTATTTGAGTACACACGTTTATCTGTTGCTCTGACTTAAATTTGAAAATGTTGATGCTTAAGTACCGATGTCGTCAATACCATTCGTCCACGTTTTAGATAAAACTTTTAGCTCTGTGTGTGTGTCCGCGATATCGCCCTAATAGTTTGTTCTAGAACAAGAACTTACGAGTGGTGACGTCAACCGTTCTTACTGATTCGCATGTTCGTTTTAACGATATAATTATGTTGTCAACGGATTATTCACAAAATATTCCAAAAATTAATCATTTCAATTATTGTGAGATATCTTAAAATAACGCGTTATTTATAGACAAATTATTTTCAACCCTTAATGCGTGCACAGAGAACAAGTGTATAAAACCGTTGCAAACATAGTTGATCCAGATCAAAGGACCCCCTTGATCAGAGTCTGCACTATTGGACGGGCAAATCAGTTTTACGTCAGTAAAACATTTGAATCGAATTTGTGTTTAATTAATATTAAGAATACGAGAAGCCAGTTATAATTATTCAGCAGATTAAAGCTGTTTTTGTTGAAATCCAAGGTCGGTTACGAGAGCCCATATCATATGACTGCGGCATGACTTTGAAGGTTTGTGCTTCAGATCATGGCATCGACCCCTGGCCCTGTTGAATATTCATCTAAGAAATAATGGCACCATTACTGTTTATTAGCTGTTTTATAATGACAAACGTACACAGAATATGTTGGTATTAATTAAAACTGTAGAATCAGGTCTATTATAATTTCACAATCAATCAAACAGAGCAGAACCTGTTCAGACGGCTCCTATAGGGTCAATCTGGGTCCATGCTTATAAAGCTTTTAGTTGAGTCTGAGATCGTTCTCAAGCTTTTGATTGGTCAGATTTGAGCCTTTGGCTCAAATCTGACCAATCAAAAGATTGAGAACTCAAATCTGACCAATCAAAAGCCAGAGAACGAAACTCAGACTCAACTAAAAGCTTTATAAGCAGATCTACTGATCTTGGTCTACTCTGTTTGCAAATGCATTTCTATGAGGGAAATGTTACCTAAAGCGCTACTTGACTGGAATTAGCAAACAGTTTGGATCCTGATGAGATGCCGAGTGAATCGGCGTCTCATCAGGATCCAAGCTGTTTGTTACTCAGTCAATTGTTTCTCAAAAGCTTTGAAGGAATAGGAAGAAATCAAAAATTGCAACAGATCGTATTTTGAGCAGAAATCATTTTTTACAGCAAGAGAGAAGTTAGATTTCTATGGATTTATCATTTACATGTAACACAATATGGGGGAATCCGTAATTACCTACGCAAACAGTACTAATTAAACTGAGACGCCTGGTACACTGTAACTTGGTCTCTAATCAGGATCAAAACTGCTTAATTATGTAGTTACTTAATAATATAGAAGTGTAGTTCTGAACTGATATTAAAACAGAATAGAATTTAAGAAGATCACCAGACTGCATTTAGTTAGCATGTTAACGATTCGTTATTGGTGAACTGTTTGCGAACTGTTTGGATCAACTGGCGACACCTAGTGACAAGGTTTGTAATTAACCCTTATCCAGTTATAATCTGACTCGCATTTCCAAACAGCTTGGATCCAGATGAGTCATCAGGATCCATGCTGTTTGACAGTTGGTCATTACAGAAGCCTGTCTTAAGCGGTCATTCATATTATTGAACACAGGAGTCTTAACCCATTCAGGCTATTTTTAGATTCAACCACTGTGAATGAATCTACCGAAAAGGAGCATTAACTAGAGAAAAGCATCATGTTAGAATTTGTAGTTTGAAACCATTGTGATATATAGAGCATTTGCTCCTATATGAGCAAATGCTCTATTCATCACAGTGGTTTCAATAGGTGATTTTTACAGAGACATAGAAAGGCGTATTTATGGATGAAATGGGTTAAAAGGCAAGTGGTTGTCTAGGGCCGGGGCGAAAGTAAAAACGAACGCTCTAATAGGAGCTTTCTGCATTACCTGCAATAAGTTACTACCTGCCTTAAAGACCCACAATCAGGCATCTTTTTAATGTTGTACTCTCTCAAAAGCATGTGCCATGACATACGGTCAATACTTTCTCATTAGCTTGATCTACTTGGAAGTAATCAGTATTGTATCAGACTCAAATTTAGGCAAATTAGACGTTGAAAAGAACGTCATAAGGTGTCTTTATCAGGAGAACGTTAACCATTTCCTTCATATAAACGTGTTTTCTCACAGTTGCAAACAGAGTAGACCCAGATCAAAGGCGGTAGCTTAATGCAAGTCACTCCTTATCTGAGACTTGAACCGCATTTACTAACATCTTGGATTCAGTTGCTATCCCGGCGTCTCATCATGATTCAAGCTGTTTTAATAGATTCTTAACCATTTCCCTGTTCTACAATTATTACAAATTGCAATAAATACTGTATATTCATGGACAACATATATAGTTATAATGAAATATGGAAGGTGGCATATTGAAGCCATTTTAGAAAGTTTCTAATTCTGAAACTAAAGAATCAGATCTATCAAATTCCATTTAATAGCAAACAGAGCAGACCCTGATCAGACGGCTCCTATAGGAGCCGTCTGATCTAGGTCTACTCTGTTTGCAAATGTGAGAAAACACGTTAATATGAGGGAAAGGGTTAAAAGCTTAACCGAATCGGAAGTAGTCAAAATCGCACGAACTCCAAATTTGAGCAGACCAATGTATTTATGTATTGTTTTGGTTATTTTTTTCACACTGGGATAATGGTTAAGGAATGTTGCTCCTTCTTTCTGTATAAACTCTATCTGGGTCTATCAGATATAACCCCTCATATCTGATCAAAGTCAACCATGATGGTTATCTTGAAACAAAAGACCCTCACGCTCTCACGTTACAAGCGGAAGACTCCGTAATGCAGTAAACCCCCTTTAAACCGGACTTTAAATGAAGTATAAATATTTGTCTTGGAGACAGGTGGCAGCTTAATGCAAGATGAAAGTCATGCAGAAAGCTCCTCTAGGAGCTTTCTGCATGACGTTCATTCTGCATTAAGCAGTCACCTGCCTAAAAGTATCTAAATTCTTCTCAACTAGAATTCCGGTTTAGACGAGTTTTACTGTATACAAATGCAACAAAAATAGTTATTTAGCCTATTGCACGCCACAGGAAAACCATGTCCTACGGTAGGAGTCATTCGACTCTTCCCCTGGATCTTAATAGTAGGGGCTGTCTGAATAGGGTATTCTCTGACGATTTGCTTAAAACCATTTCCTTCATGCAAATGTTTTTTTCGAGTCTTTGCAAACAGAGTTGACCAAGATCACGTGACTCCTGTAGCAACCGCCTGGTCAGGGTATGCTCTGTTTGCTTTCTTATAAAATTGTAATACAGTAAAACCTCTCCATAACGGCCACTATTTTGTGTTAAAGGCAGGTGGGTGCTTAAAGCAAGGTGAAAGTAAAACAAAACGCTCCTATTGGAGCGTTCTGTTTTACTTTCACCTTGCTTTAAGCACCCACCTGCCCTAAATACCAACTAATTACTACAATTTATTGGCCGTTATAGAGAGGTTTAACTGTAGATCTGACTACTGTTTCTTTCAGTACCAAACTATTATAGGTGTACATAATGAATTATGTAATTATAAGAATTCAACTAATGAAATTTCATGATGTCATTATTTCTTACATAAATATTTAACTGGAAAGGGTTATTAAAATATGATATGCACGTGAGTCTATTTTCTTCCCGTGGTCAAATATTTCATATTGTCTACAGGTAATCAATATTCACAGAATCATTGTTTCTTACATGAATATTCATTAAGTAAGTGATAATAATGTGTCTAGCGCATTGCAAGACCAGAGATTAACCCTTCGCTTGCTATTCACGTCAATATACCTACCTGTAAATAGTGAAGACCCAGATGAGACAGCTCCTGCAGGAGCTGTTTCATCAGGATCTGCACTATTTACAAGTTGATTGTGCAACCAGTGCACTCCACAGCAGGGATTGCACAGCGAAATACTTGTACACAGTGAAGATATATATATATAATTATACAACAGGACATGGGTAAAGAAGGAGAAATGTATTTCAAAATTCAGCAAGCGAAGGGTTAACCCTTTCTCAGCTGTGAAAACAATAATGTTTCCTTTAACTTGAACCTGGTGCAATTTTGATTACTTCTGATTCAATTCAAGGTTTTTGCGAAACTATTGACCAAGTGCCAAACAGCTTGGATCCTGATGAGACGCCGAGTAACTCGGCGTCTCATCTGGATCCAAGCTGTTTGTAAATGCGAGTCAGGTCGCTGACAGCTGGGTAAGGATTAAGACAAAATCATTAATCCCTATTTCATGGACTGTCACCTGCTCAAAATAAATTCAATCTTTCTGCAATTTAAGTTCTTATGCTCATATATGTTCTCAAAATCAAAAGTAATAGACGTTCAAACTGCTTGACCTGGACTTTACTTTTATTGTAATAATCACACTTTTGTTGCAATTTTTTTTCCTCATGTCACATGTTGTGTATGCGCTGAGTGATTCAATAAAATTGTAAACTGAATAGTAAATTGTGTTTAAAATGAACATGTTGTGACCAGCAGACTTATTTACATAGTACTTAACCTGTAACCCTTTCCCTGGTCAATATTCTTGTAAGAAAAAAATACATCATGAATATTCATCAACACAATTTTTATAGTGGCATATGTACAGAGAATTTGAGTTTGGGTTTTGTATGGATAGATATTGTTGAGTCAGGTTTATTATTATTTCATAAGCAAACAGAGCAGATCCTGATCAGACGGCTCTTGTGGGAACTGTCCGATCTCAGTGCACTCTGTTTACAAAGGCGTGGCCAATCGTCAATATGAGGGAAAGTGTTAATTCGATGATTACATTAATGCATAACGCCTACTAAAAATTGTTTTCTCTCTCTATGTAGCACGATCCTCTTTCCCAACAGTTCGGCTATTTCCGAAATGCTGGGCGGCTATGTGTCTATTCTGAACCCGAACTTTATGGCAACTATTGCTGTTTCGCCTTCAGCATTCAAATGTTAAACCCTTGTTCCGTTGTTTGCACAAATTTGGACCTTGAGTAATTTTAATTACTTTTTATTCGATTAAGCTTCCAAGAAACTATAGACCGAGTTTCAAACGGCTTGGGTCCTGATGAGACGCCGAGTTACTCAGCATCTCAGCTGGATTCACGCTATTTTGCAATTGTGGGTCTGGTTGCGGTTTAAACGCATTCCTGGGCTTACAACGGTAGTTTCTATAGAGAGGTCCGTGTGAAAATCCAGTCAGCCGTGAAGCTACCTCTATTGTCCTTTCGTTTCCAATAAATCCAAGATAATTGAACTACCACGAACATAATACATACATTAAGTTTCCTTAACAGATGTAGATTTTGAACATCGGAGTACTTTAGCCTGCCTTTGTTGATTATTCTTATTTCATTTTATACTCTCTTTTTTAGACCGTTTTGGTATATTGGATCAGTATTGCAATTTGCAGTGGTCCGATTTTATTTGTGTCATACTGTGATGTTATAAACATGTATGTGTTATATATGACATGCAATGTCATTTTTACCATCTCTTATAATTCCTTTATGGAATGGCTATGCACTATTTGAAATGTTTATTGTATATGTTTTTATATTTACTGAATGTGCATTGATGAGATGTAAATAAAGATTCTATCTACATACAACGTTGAATGCGAACGTTGTAGCAAGGCTACTAGCACACCGTTACGAGTATCAATGTACAGTAAAAAAAATAGATTATTCGAACATTAAAACAAGTATAATTAAGACCGGTGGCAAGCTTAATACAGGGTGAAAGTCGTGCAGAAAACCCCTCTTTCATACTGCATTAAGCAGCCATCTGCTTAAAGAGGCATCAACTCCTTATAACGACAATTTTGAAATACATGTACATGTATTGAGTTTTAACTGAATGTTGACATTATTCATATTCATATTATTATCTGAATTATTTTTTGTTATCTAAATACAATAAAATCCCGCTAATGCGACCACCTAAAACAGGTATTATTATGGGTGCTAGATGCAGGTGGTAGCTTGATGCAGGACAAAAGTAATGCAGAAAGCTTTCTGCATTACTTTTGCCCTGCATTAAGCAACCACGTCTTATAAAGACCGCCATGTTTATTATTAAGTAGTCGCATTAGAGGGGTTCTACTGTATTTATAATGGTAAAAGTACAGTAGAACCCTCTAATGCGACCACTTAATGAATAAACATGGGTGTCTTTATAAGCAGCTGATTGCTTAATGCAGGGCAAAAGTAATACAGAAAGCTCTTCTGCATTATTTTTGTCCTGCATTGAGCTATCACCTGCATATAACACCCAGAATTATACCTCTTTTAGGTGGTCGCACTAGCGGCGTTTACTGTTTATGAACACATGAGTATTTTCGGCGTGGCAGAAACTGTAGAACGAGATCTCTATAGTTCCATAATATGTAAACAGAGAAGACCTAGGTCAGACAGCTTCTATATAGCAGGAATCGCCTGCACTGAGTCTACTCGCTTTGCAAATATGTCAAAAGGCTCGTTCCTATCATGCATATTGTTAAAAGAGGTCTAAGACTGAGCCTGTGAGGCACATTGTAGTTTAAATGTACAACGAAAGTTCTTCAGTAAGATACCTGTAGTAGATGTTTGCATTTGCATTACTTCCGTTGTGCATTAAAATCGCTTGCTGTTAAATACACCCGTATGTTTTTATTGAGTGGTCACTTTATAGGGGTTCTGCTGTGTATAAACAAGTGCGTGCGTGCTTGTGTGCGTGATCGATTATGTGCATATGCGCGTGCTTGTGAGCGTGCGCGTGCGCGTGTGCGCGCGTGTGTGTGTGTGTGTGCGTGTGCGTGTATATGTGTTTGTGTTTCATTTATATGGAAACTACCTGAAACATACAGCAAGTTCTGTCTTAAGCGACAATTAAAAAGACGTCTGCATAAATTCGGGTCTTTAATGCAGTTGCAGCTTAATGCAGGTCAAAAGTAATGCAGACATTTATACGAGCTTTCTGCATAACTTTTGGCCTGTATTAAGCAATAATCTGTTGTTTAAGACGCCAATGTTTAATCAATCAATAGCCACTTAACCCATTCTCTCATAGGCTAATTTTATATTCAACCTCTTTGACTAAAAGTCTGCCGAAAAGGAGCGTTTACTAGAGAAATTGAACTTTTTTGGAATTGTGTAGTCTTGAAACCATTGTGATAAATAGAGGATTTGTTCCTATGGAGCAAATGCTCTATTTATCACAATGGTTTCAAAACGTGACTTTTACAGAGGCGTCAAATGCGTCAATATGAAGAAATGTGTTAAGACTGGCGTAGAACCTGTGCTGCAAATAGTGTTGTCACACTGTGATACACGTAGCATGTCGTAGACATATGACAAGATAATATCACGCCCAGTCACACAATAGATGAACATCGGCCCAAATAGCTGTCACGACCGTTTATTATTATACGACACTGCTTGTATTAAAATTTTGTAAGGAATTCGTTGTTTTTAATTTTGACAAGTGTTATATAACATGTAAATGACGTGATCAAGTCGATCTTGTTGGCAACTCTCATTGGTTTATAAATAGAAAAAAGCCTGTTTTGTGTGTGTTTTCGTAGGAAAAAGGTTATTACATTTGTATTCATTTAGATCTAGTACTGATTTTTACCAAACTCGTTGACTAAAATAAAGGACACTCGGCAAACACCGTCTTCCCGGAATTTTCAGAGACGCTTTTCAGTGTCTCCCATCCACACCTCCTTTCCACCCAGGGGTTAAAATGGGTAACTGTGACGGTTACTAGACGGTACTAGCAGCTGCATGTTTGCGCCATATGTTAGCAGTGCTCAATATTGTAGGCGAATGACTCAATGACCAGGGGGGTAAATGTACAGTCAGCTGAGCGGTCCTTCGGACTGAAAGTAGACTATACCTAGGTACTTTACTTATTAATTCAGTCAATTAATTTGGTACAAATCAAAGGTAAATGAATACGAACGTAATATCCACTATATAATTATACAGTAACACAAATAAACCATTAAACAATTAACCATATAGTCAGTATATGAACAAAGAGCAAAAGTTATATAGAGAATAATAGGTTAGTGCCGTAGATGGGACGCTTTATCCGATGAGGGGAGAAAACGTTGAGGCGAGGCTTGCCGAGCCTTAACTGTTTTCTCTCCGAGTCGGATAAAGGCGTCCCATCTACGGCACTAACCTATTATTCTATTTATCCAGTCAATTTAGTTATATCTGTTTTCATAGACTCATAAAACATACGAATATTGAAATAATTTGCATTGAAAATGCGGTTTTTCGATCAACGGACCCTCCCTTTTCATTTCCATTCCAGAGACGTAAATAATGAGCTACCACAGAGGAAAATAGTTTCGATACTTACATTACAAGAGGAGAAAACGTGGTTGAATTTGAAAAATAAGATCATTCTCTCGGAGGCTCTCTGGTCATATTCGAGTTCCGTCGTCTCGGTTTCTATTTTTAGATAGGGCTAACGCACTGGCACTTGATCGAAACAGACTATAGTTGTGTAATATAATAGTTATATCATTACATGTAGTGTATTAATGTACTAGTTGCTATAAATAAACTATAGTCTTTTTCGATCAAGTGCCAGTGGGCTAACGTCACTCATAAATCGATGGAACTGAACTGTCTATATTTAGGTCTATGACAATCACCGCCCATGTAAGAGCTTATCAATCAAATTATTATGAGAGTGAAAAGAAAATATTTACGATTTATCTGTAAATCTTTGCTCCCTGACTTGATTTTTTTTTATCAAAAACGCGTTTCGCCAGCGGTGAATTAAATTAATAAAACTGATAAATCAACGTCGCTTTGTATGTGGCCTCAGTGGTGTAATCGGTAAGCACGACGTCATTTGGCTTTTGTAGAATCAGGCGCGGGTTCGAATCCAGCAATAGCCATTTTTTTTTATTTTTTTTTCTTCTTTGAATAATTATGTTGGTGAATTTTCTGATAGATCTATTCCGTCAACATGTTCATGCATATTTACCGAAAATTAAAATAGATCCATGGTTATAGAATCATTCCGCCTATCTACTAACCTAATAAACATTCTACGACCGGAAGTAACCTAATAAACCTAAGTTTATTTGCACCCCCTTTATTATGTCACTAGAGAAGCCTGGTGACTGGATAAAACTCTTTACATCATTACCTTTTCCCCGTTCTATGTTTATTCCAAATTCCATTACCTGTCGAATATAAGTGGACAAAATAATTATAATGAAATATGGAAGGCGGAACATTGTAGCCATTATAGAAACTAAAGACACAGATCTATCAGACAGAGCATATTATTTCCGATTCTTTGCTTTCTAAAATGACTACAATGTTCCACCTTCCTTACTTTATTATAAACTATTTTGTCAATGCATATTCAGTAGGGATTGAAATTTGGAATAAACACAGAACAGGGAATGGTTAAGAAATAACATATATGAATTAATTAATGGGTATATACGTAAGTGAGACCTCATGACAGCCATACTTTAGCAACTAGTACTTGTAACTGTCTTGGTTTCTTTACGAGTCATCAATTGTTAAATCCCATACATGTATAAGGAAAGCACCACGACAACACCATTTCTATAACCCTTCCATCACATAATCTTCGGTGTGGGAGTGTCGTAAACCGCAGAAATGCACTAGTGCATTTTTTATGCAAATTAGCAGTTTGAATCCGGCCGTTAATGTATCTGATAGAGAACACGTGGAACCAATGCATGGCGTCGTTGAATTACATTTTGTAAATTAATATTTAGCCAATCGTTGTGCTGCATTTGCGTCGTCGGTAGTATTACTACGCTGTAAACAATGGCCGAAAAAGCAATCAGCTATAGCCTGTTTCGCTCTCTATGGCACTTTTAAGGGTTATATGATAAAACGAATCTTACATGAGTGTTCATAAACGAGTTTCATTTAAACAATTTGTAATGAACACTCATGTAAGAGTCTCTGTTTTATCAAGATTTGGACAATGACGTCAGAGAATAAGATTTTCTAAATTATTTCTAGTTTTGTTAGCTGTTTGACACCAGATCCAAATTTGAGCAGACATTATTTTTTTACACAGGGATAAGAGTTAATAATGTTATAAAGTACAGTAAAACCTCTCTATAACGGCCACTAAATTACATCAAGTATTTAGTGTTTAAGGCAGGTGGTTGCTTAAAGCAAGGTGAAAGTAAAACAGAACGCTCCTATAGGAGCGTTCTGTTTTACTTTCACCTTGTTTTAAGCAGCCACCTGCCTTTAACAACCAACTAATTAACACAATTTAGTGGCCGTTATAGAGAGGTTTTACTGTATATCTCGATGCTTGTATCGCTACATATAATGTATGAGTTTCAGTACAAAAACAGTTGATTGGAATAAAGTGGGGTTGGAGCATATTATGGGCGCTTTCCGTATTCCTTTAGTTCTCATTGAGCGACAACTTGCTTTTAACCATTCAAATTCGGGAAACGAGGGCACTGGTATTTGCAGACAGTTCAGACGCAGAGGAGTCCTCTGATCAGGGTCTCACTGTTTGTCACCTCAAAACCTCTCGTAAATACTTTCCTGTCATATTAATTGTACTATGTCATTAACTCATTCCCTCATATTGACGACTTTTGACGACTCTGTAAAAGTCACTTTGTGAAACCATTGTGATAAATAGAGCATTTGCTCCTATAGGAGCAAATACTCTATTTACCACAATGGTTTCAAACTACAGAATTCTAAATTTTTCCTTTTCTCTAGTTAATGCTCCTTTTCGGTAGATTTATTCAAAAAGGTTGTTTTTAAAAATAGCCTTTGAGGTAATGGGTTAACACAATGTTGAACAATTCGATTTTGAATTCAGCATTCCAGTGTTAGTCCCTCATATACACGCTTTTTGCGCCTTTGCAAACAAAGTAGGCCCAGATCAGATGGCTCCTGTAGGAACCGTCTGATCTGGGTCTGCTCTGTTTGCTTATGAAAGTATTATAGATTTGACGCTATAGTTTATACTAATACTAAAAAGCCATTACAAAAATTCATCTAATTCATATTCATGATGTCATTATATCTTACATGAATATTCCACAGGGAAAGGGTTAACCTCGCCGATGTAGGTCTACGTCACAATCAGAACAACGTTCACAAAAAGCCAGGGGGTATGGATATGCATCCTTTGAATGTCGAACTTTTAAAATGGAATGGTCCATCATTATTTAACGAGTCCATTTAATGTGATAGGGTATAATCGGAGAGAAGAATTCAAATGAAGATCAGTGCAGATCCGGATGAGAAATCCCATCTAGGGGCCCTGTTATCTGGGTCTACATTGTTTTCAAATGCTAAAAACACTTGTTTCTCGCATTTAAAGGATTTAATACCAAATACTGTTTAACATATTTGAGGAGTGCATTTCAAGACCACCAGTTTTGCTGAGTAAATATTAAATAATCAACCCAAATGTTTTATGACTGAAGCACCCATTAGCCATTTCCCTGCTCTATGTTTATTACAAATTTCAATACCTACTGATTATTCATGGAAAAAGTAGTTATAATGGAATACGGAAGATTGAAGCCATTTTAGAAAGTAAAGACACAGATTTTCATTAGCAAACAGAGCCTGGATCTACTCTGTTTGCAAATGCGTGAACACACGTTTATATGAGGAAAAGGGTTAAGAATGCGTGTTTTGTGTATTTACAATGTTTTATTACAGTGTCTACAGAAAATGAAAGTAAAACCAAACGTAACAATTACTTGCAATTTTCTTGTAAATATCGATTGAAAAAAATACCGACGACACGAAATCCTGCAAGACTAACGTAACTACATCTTGTGGGTATGCCAGTGAAGACCAATTCAAAACGTTTGAATACTTCAGTGTTTGCCCTGTTTTTGTGGAATTTAATTAAGTGGGTTTAACTCTTTTGGGCGCCAAATTTAAAAGTGTCGTCTGCAATAATAATTTCATATTAGATATAGTTCTAAACTAAATAATAAAGGTATATTAGTTAAACATTTGTTTTTAAAAACCTGTATGCTTTTAGGCTAAAATAATACAGAAAACAGTGAATTCCCAGGTCAGATGCCGCCTTGAAAAGGCGACATTGGCACCGAAAGAGTTAAACAGTATTACGACGTCCGGCTAATTGCAGGCGGTGGAAGACCCCAGTGGTGTTGTTTATCTTCACGGAACAAATTGTATTGTTTCGTGCACAGACGAGCATCCTGATAAAATCACCGATCTAACGCAAGCCAGCTGGAAGACTTCCTCAAAAAGAATACTGACTGACAAAACCGCTAACTATATGGGTACAGGTAGAAATAAATTATGTGATGCAATGGCATATAAAAGTACATATGATTTAAAGATATTCTTTCGGTAGATACTGTCCCTTTACCTCAATGGTACACCTTTTTACGCAGTTGCAAATAAAGTGGACCAAGATGGCCCCAGAATCTTGCTATGTGATACCTTCTCATGTTTTCTGGTTGAGCCCTTTACCTCACATACACGCCTTTTAACGACTTTGCAAAGAGAAGAGACCCATACCAGACGGCTTCTGGTTCTACAGTTTCTGCCATGGCTAGAACACAATAATGTCCATATGCCATTATTATAAGTCAGGTAATACATATTCATTACGTCATTACAGTAAAAACCTCTCTATAACGACCACTAAAATGTGTTAATTAGTTGGTATTTAGGGCAGGTGGCTGATTAAAACAAGGTGAAAGTAAAACAGAAACGTTCCTATAACGTTATGTTATACTTTCATCTTGCTTTAAGCAGCCAACTGCCTATAACACAAAATACTTGATGTAATTTAATGGCCGTTATAGAGAGGTTTTACTGTACTTTATAACATTATTAACTCTTATTCCTGTGTAAAAAATAATAATGTCTGCTCAATTTAGTAATGTAATTTAGTGGCCGTTATAGAGAGGTTTTACTGTATATTTTGCAGGAATATTCATGAGGACAAGAGTTAAACCTTTGAATATGGGACACACGTATACTGTCATTTGCAAACAATATAGACACAGAGGAGTCCTCTGATCAGGGCATACACTGTTTGCAATTTTAAATCCACAAGTCAAGTTTAGTATTTCATACTTAGTGGACTCCATAGTTAAACACCGAGGTACTATTTCATTCTGATAATTTCAAGATGAAAGAGTTGAAGAACCAATATCAGACTCATACAGTAAAACCTCTCTATAACGGCCACTAAATTACATCAAGTAGTTTGTGCTGAAGGCAGGTGACTGCTTAAAGCAAGGTGAAAGTAAAACAGAACGCTCCTATAGGAGCGTTCTGATTTACTTTCACCTTGCTTTAAGCAGCCACCTGGCTTAAATACCAACTGATTAACACAATTAAGTGGCCGTTATAGAGAGGTTTTACTGTATTTCATTCTGATAATTTCAAGATGAAGGAGTTGAAGAACCAATACCAGGCTTATATTTGAGAGACCACTATAGACAAGTCTTTTTCTACTGAAGGTACCATCCTCCTTGCCATCTTTCACAAGGTTTATATTCATGACGTCTGAATGAAGTTGACATAAGTTACGTAAACGAGATTGCCAAAATAACCTGTTTGTCAGGCGTCTTCGGTTTCTGGGCGTGTGTGGTCTTTTTAACATCTTATGGACATAAACGATTTCGCCCCACCTTGGTCGACACCATGCTGTGATAATTGCGTTTCACAAGTGTCCTTTATTCAATAAAACGATTACTTGGAACACCCTTGATAATTAAGTGCTGCAAGCAATAATCCTGTAAAATGTCTCTTTGTCACTTAAACTTTCATTGCTGATGTTCTCAATATATGTCAAAGCAGGCTCTATAATGGTCAAATATTTTTTATCTAGAAGACTTGTTGAGCTATATTCATGTGAGAAATAATGACATCGTGAATATTAATTAGATTGTTTTTATAATGGCACATGGACTCGAGAATCATTGGCCATGGTAGAAACCATAGAACTAATCATATCTGTATTATTTCATAAGCAAACAGAGCTGACCCTGGTCAATCGGCTCATACAGGAACCATCTGATCTGGGTCTATTCTGTGTGCAAAAACATAGAAAAGCATAGAAATGTATATTTATGGAGAAAAGATGAAATCTACCGTTGCCAAACAATGTCGTCTGTAACATTTGTCGTCTGCTTCAATTTAATTTCCGTTAGTTTAATTTTCTCTGGGTTTCCAAAAAACAAACACACACATTGCCATGGTAACAAACATGATCCTAATGGGCCACCGGGTTACTTGACGACCCATATGTATTCAAGCCATTTTCATAGGTAATCACAGATGCAAGAGTAATATGTAACCATAGAGGCCATATACAGTAAAATATAGATTATTTGAACGCTAAAATACGTATCATTATCGATCTTTAAGACAGGTGGCAGCTTAAAGCCTAACTTTCTATTCTAATCTTTTTCTTTTTGAAAGAGGTATAGATCTAGCATTTATTTTTGTCTATTAACATGTTCATATATCACTGTATTGTATTCTTATTGTGCTTGCTATAAGCATACTATGTATGTTTTATGCAATAAAGAAATTGAATTGAATTGAATTAATGCGTGGTGAAAGTCATACAGAAAGTTCCTCTAGGAGCTTTCTGCATGACTTTCACCATGCATTAAGCAACCACCTGCCTAAAAGAGTCTAAAATTCTGCTATACAAAAATTCGAATAATAAATATTTTTACTGTATTTTGAAAGGATGAAACTTCAGGGAAGAGTACGAATGACAAACAGTACATACCCTGATTAGATGTGTCTTCTAGAAGCATTCTCATCAGGATCTACACTGTTTGGAGTGTTTGCAAAAGTCAATATACACGTACGCATTGTCCACCTTCAAAGAGATAACTCTTTCGGCGCCAATGTCGCCTGTTGGCACCATTGAAAACAGTGCATTTGGCGCCAAAACGTATAACATTTTAGGAATCCCTCTTAAGTATCTTTAACCCTTTCCTCCATATTGACGCCTTTTGGCGCCTCAGTAAAAGTCATTTGAAACCTTTGTGAAAAAAGAGCATTTGCTCATATGGAGCAAATGCTCTATTTATCTCAATGGTTTTAAAGCTACACATTTCTAAATTTTTCATTTTCTCTAGTAAAATGTAATGCTCCTTTTCGGTAGATATTGTCTAGATTTAGTCAAATCTACACATAGCCTATGAGGAAATTGGTTAAATACGATCACATAATTGGATAATAACAGAGATACATTTCCGAATTTGATCCACAACAAAAACGTTAGGGCGTGTAATAAAGGAAGAAAAACACGATAGGCAATGGTTGCATTTGTAATGTGGGTGCATCAGAGAGAAATGGCAATGAAATCGTGCATACAGCCATTATATCATTTTACGACATGCTTGAGAGTTAATATTTCAAATAGGCCATAGGATATATGGGCTAAAATTTAAATAATAAACGCCTTTGGTAAACGATTTAAAGTTTTATCTCATAATGACGTCTTTTGGCACCTTTACAAACAGAGTAGACATAGATCAGACGACTCTTGTTCAGAGTCTGCTCTGTTTGCTTGTAAATATTTTAATATGGAGATCTGATTCTACAGTTCTGTCATTGTTAACAATTCATGAGTTCGCATGCCATTTTATAAGAGCATCTTATTGATATTTATGACGTCATTATATCTTAACCCATTCCCTCATAGGCTATTCTTAGATCCAACCACTTTGAATAAATCTACCAAAAAGGAGCATTAACTAGAGAAAAGGAAACTTTTAGAATTTTGTAGTTTGAAACCATTGTCATAAATAGCGCATTTGCTCCTATAGGAGCAACTGCTCTATTAATCACAACGGGTTCACCAAGTGACTTTTACAGAGGCGTAGTATTTATGGAGGAAAGGGTTAAATGAATAGAGTAAGTGGTTAAGGCGTGACTTCTGTACTGTCACTCGCCTAAATAATCGAGGAAATTTACAGGCGAAACGTTTTCCACATATTTACACTTGTGCACTCCTATGCTATTTTCTGAAGTCATCCAATTTGTTGCATTTTGAAATCAATCGAATTTGCAACGCATTTGCAAACAGCTTAGATCAACATGAGACGCCGAGTAACTCGGCGTTTTCCCAACCTTTTGCTTCATTTCATATGGCCATTCATCTAAATCATTGCATCAGAAGATTAGTTGTTATCGATAAGACACTGACTAAACTATAGAAGCCGTCTGTTTTGTGTCTACTCTGTTTGCAGATGCATGAACACACACTTACATGAAGGAAAGGGTTAATATACTTGATTTAATCATTTACTCTACGTATTTATGGAACAGAAGATTAAGTCAAAATGATTTCATTTCTGAAATAAGGAATTGTTTTTCTATATGATCCAACGTGTTTGCAAAGGTCATATATTTCATCAGACAGTGTGCAAAGAGACAGACAAGGAAAGTAGCGTTTGTTTCAAGAGTTGCATTTAGATAAGATCATCTGGGTGTTCTCTAGTTTTGAAGATCATAAGGTCCGGTATTAAACCTGTTTACATGTGTCAAGCACTTTACTCTGAATGATGACAGTGTTTTCCCGTTTGCCCCTATCATGCTGAAAACAAATCATGATGTCTTAATCTGATACAATTTTCACCTACTTCCAAGGCGATCAGGCAACTATTGACCGAGTGTCAAACACAGCTTGGATCCTGATGAGACATCGAGTTACTCGGCGTCTCACCAAGGTCGAAGCTGTTCGCGAATTGCGACCCATGATAATGATTAACCCTTTCGTTCATATAAACGCTTTTTTATGCATTTGCAAACAGAGTAGACCCAGATCAGACGGCTCCTGTAGGAGCCGTCTGATCAGGGTCTGCCCTGTTTGCTTATGACATACTATAGATCTGACTCTACAGTCTCTACTTATACCAAACCATTATGTTTACATATATCATTATAAAAACTCAGTTAATAAATCGCCACATTAGTGGTAAAAGGTCGTATCTGACATTTTTTCAGAAAATGACTTTTTTTCATTTTTCAAATCTAATTTATCTGTAGCAACTTCTGTTAAAATATCTAACTTATATTCAAAATACTTTTTGAGATATTGATAAAAAATCAAAGGTCGTATCTGCAAATATGAAAAATACTTCATGGTAAAAAGTCGTATTTGATGTAAAGTTTGTGGTAAAAGGTCGCATCTGCCAAATACGACCTTTTTCTTCTAATGAATTTATTAAAAATCCTTACAGTTTAGAACGAAAAGGTCATATATGACAGATAAGACCTTATACCTCTAAATGGTTTTGCATAATGTAATATACGCAACATGTCATCAATCTTGTAATTAGAGAACTGTGTGTGTACTGATGCCTGTTTTTGTTGGTTAATCGCTGAAGTAATTATTTATGAAGGCTCTGTTTTGATAACGCTAGATTGGTGTTCCAACAATGCTTTTATCGGTCATTTAGTAAAACAGAGTGGTTCATAACTGGTCATGAATAAAAGTATTAACCCTTTCCCTGTTCTATGTTTATTTCATTTTTCAGTACTCACTGCATATTCATGGCCAAAATAGTTATAATGAAATATGGAAGGTGGAACATTGTAGCCATTTTAGAATGTAAAGGCATAGATCTTTCATATTCTATTAGCAAACAGAGTAGACCCTGATCAGATGGCTCCTCTAGGAGCCGTCTGATCTGGGTCTACTCTGTTTGCAAATGCGTGAAAACACGTTTATATGAGGGAAAGGGTTAAGAACTCGAAATTGCCATTTCTTTCGTTTCAAATTTAAGAAAGAGGAGCTAAGAAAGTCAATTGGTGACTATTATGACCACTATACTTGCCCTTTGTGACAATTGGAAGTTGAAACACGAGAACGAATAAAAGTTTTTTGAAGAAGTGACCAACTTTTGACAAAGTGGACACTGGAAGGCAAGTATTGCTGATGCTTGCCTTTAACAGTTTACTAGCAATTTATTCTTGTTTGATTTCGACTCTAGTAATCAGTGTTAAACCGGGAAGAGGGCAGTTCCTATGAATTTGTTGAGCGGGTATACATTGCAATTCGACAGGGTGAGCATTACGATGCAGATACACCTGTGACAAATGTGTCCTTACAAACTGATACCTCAAATCCGCAGACGACAAATGCATCATGCTCTGACTTTAACCAAGTAACGCCTCATAAATGGTCCAATTAGGAGAGCCCGAAAAAGAAACTCTCAAGCCGAAAACGTAAACGAAATGAAACTCTGTGGAAAGCATCAGCACATAAACGACAGAGATGCCAATGCAAGTACTATTTATCAAAGACTGGTAAATCGGTCAAGGAAAGAAGACTTAGTGTACAATAACAAGACTGCGAGCGTTGTAGATTCAGATGTTGCACTAGAGTTAGTGAGTCAAACAGGCAGAAGATATTTTACATGTATTATGCACTTCCAACCTATGAACGGCAGCGATGTTTTATTTGTAACTTCGAAAAAACCCCAAGCAAATGGAATGGGAAAAGAAAACTGGATAGAAACGTTGGACACGTTGGATAGAAAACACCAAGGTGTATTTCAAGGTAGAGGATGAGCGGTCCCGTCGACAAAACTAAGCAGTGACAGAGTAGACCTAGTATGCGAGCATGTCAACAGAATGGACTCGCATTACACGAGGAAAGAGACAGAAAAACAATACCTGTATCACGACTTGAATATTAAAAAAGATATACACCCGATATACAGACTGGTGTAAATCAAAATGCCATACACCAGTTAAGCAAACGATGTACAGACAAATATTCTGCGAGAAATTCAGCTTATCTTTTTTAAGCCTCAAACGACCAATGTTCCTTGTGTGCCAAGTATGAGAGGCATAGGCAAGCCGGGACTGTCACAGTTACGATAAAGGCAGACGTTGATAATAAATTTGACGAGAGTCAGTTCATCACTGTTGACACATTACAGAAAGTGTCAACACACAACCAAGGTCATCCATAGGTTTGGCCCACTAAAGACTCGGACATGGACATGTATTACCTATCTCGCATTCCAATATGGAACCAAATGAAGGCAGGTTTGGTACACATTTGTCACAAGGAAATCATACCGCATTGTTTTTAGCGTGTACTTCACAAATTTGTCACCTGACAAACAATATGCGGAATACCAGAAAGTTCAGAGTTTGAAGACATTGACAGTAATTAACGCACATTAGTTGACTCACAAAGTCTGCTTACGATCTAGTTTAACCCTTTCCCTATTCGATGTTTATTCCAAATTTCAGTACCTACTGAATATTCATGGGAAAATGGTTATAAGGAAATATGGAAGGTAGTACATTGCATTCGTTTTAGAAAGTAAAGAAACATATCTTTTCAAATTCCATGAACAAACAGAACAGACCCTGATCAGAAGGCTCCTGTAGGAGCGGTCTGACCTAGGTCTACTCTGTTTGCAAACGCGTGAAAACACGTTTATATGAGGGAAAGGGTTAAGCAAAAAAAGAGTGATAGTTGTTGCTTTCAAATCATGTTTCGAGTTACAAGTACATGTATTAAGGCACATGTTGGCTGGCAAAAATATTAGACTAATAATTGTTATATCTTTTTTAACGGTGTTTTGTGTGACTATACCCTTCTGACAAACTCATTACACAATGATAATAAATTAGACATTTTGTCTCAGTCAGGCATTATAGAATGCATAATCAGGTTCAATCAAAGATCAATATTTTGTTTGAACAGGTAGGTTTTTGAATTATTATTGTTGATACGGTACTGATAGTTCAAAAAGTTCATCTTCCTGAAATCATCCCTCATGTCATCTCTCATCATTCATTGGCGCTATATGACCAATTCAATGTCCCAGTGCCGTAAAACCAAACTCACACACCCAAAATCGGCTAAAATTCACAATAAAGTATTTACATTTGTATAACAAATGCATATTCCGTTTTGAATACAGCATTTATTTTGAATTTAGACTACATTATGTATTGTTTGGCTGTGTGAATGGGCATAATTGTTTTCTTTTAAAACAAATTGGTGGTCACTTTATATAAATGTATTAGGCTAAAAGTAAATTTCAGGATCGGTTGTACATCTGAATCCATTATTTAAATACAAATGCCACACAGAGATTTAGAATGACACAGGAACAGGGACATAATTCAATATTTTTCACAAATCTTGTTTATTTCTGACATATCAGTGAAAACTTAAAAGTATCCGGTTCAGTTTTGCTTAGAAAAGACTTTTATATGCTATTTATTTACATTCATTTGACATTAAATTGTAATGGAAAAAGGTCGTATTTGCCAAATACGTCCTTTTACAACCTACAAATCGATGAAATCGTTGAAATGTGTTTGTGGTAAAAGGCCGTATTTGACAGATAAGACCTTTTCATTTTTCAATATCATGAAAAGATGTATGTGGTAAAAGGTCGTATCTGCAAATTTAATTATAATTAATGACGTAGTCAAGTTTTGGTGTTGAAAGTATTATCAATATCGAGTTTTCAACATTACACACTAATAGTTAAAATGTCATTTGTGTGACTTTCATCCCTGATTTTTCATAAGCAACCAAACCTTTAAACTCAATTTTCTCGAAAGTTTGAAAACTGCACATACGACCTTTTACCACTAACGTGGCGAAATAGTCATGCTTTCATTATTTCTTACATGGATACTAAACAGGGAAAGGGTTAAGTATGCTATCAAATGTTATGATCGGGGTGTGTTTTACTGGTGCACTTCAACTGAAATATAAAAATACATTATTGCCAGTGATGTCAATGATTATTATTCGATTTAACTTTATCACTATAGCCATCCGACTACCTCAAATAACTTAGCCTCGTGAAAACAATAACACGATTCACTGGTGAGTCAATAAAGCATTTCGGATAAACTCCATAAACTCTTTAAACTTTATTATGACTTATGACTCGGTGACTAGACACGTGACTGAGATCTACATTGTTTTAGCCTTTATCCCACTGTGAGGATAAAAAACAACATCAACAACAACAACAACAACAAAAAGCCTACCTAAATTTGGATCAGGTGAAAAGTCTGATTCGATCGAGATTTTGAGTATCTTTTAACCATTTCCTCCATAAATACGCCTTTCTACGCCTCTGTAATAACCACTTCTTGAAACCATTATGATAAATAGAGCATTTGCTCCTATAGGAGCAAATGTTCTATTTATCACAATGGTTTCAAACTACAAAATTCTAAAATTTTACTTTTCTCTAATAAATGCTCCTTTTGGGTAGATTCATTCAAAGAGATTGGGTCTAAAAATAGCATATGGAGGAAAGGATTTACCGGATGTCAATTATATTGGCTCCTGATGAGACAACGAGTTACTCTGTGTCTCATCTGGATTCAAGCAGTTTGCCGATGCAAAGTCAGGTACTGCGTTAAGAGTTGACCATTTCCTTCATATAAACGCCTTTTCACGCATTTGCAAACAGAGTAGACCCAGATCAGACGGCTCCTATAGGAGCCGTCTGATCAGGGTCTGCTCTGTTTGCGAATGGAATTGAATAGTTCTATTTCTTTACTTTCTGAAATGGCTACAATGTTCCACCTGCCGTACTCATTTGTCCAAGATTATTCAGTAGGTATTGAACTTTGGGAAAAAACATAGAACAGGGAAATGGTAAAAAATAAATCGCAAACAGGATTAATGCAGGAAATATTAAGAGGAAATAATTTAAGTTATAAATGACATTATTGATCTTTGCAAATATAAAAGAATCCCCCTGAACCCTTTACCTGGTATGGAACTCTTTAACGGCATTGCAAACAGAATGGACCCAAATCAAACGGTTCCTATAGGAACCAACTTTGTTTGCCCATGGATATACATGTATATAGATCGGATTCTGCAGTTTCGGCCACAGCTAAGATGCGATGTGTTCATATACCATTATACACATTAAGTTAATTAATATTCAAAGTACGTCATTTCTTTTATGAATATTAACCCTTTCCCTCGCGTAACTGTAAACAGAGTAGAACCATATCAGACGGCTCCCATAGGAGCCGTCAGATATGGGTCTACTCTGGGAGCCGTCTGATCAGGTTTCTGCTCTGTTTGCTTATGGTGTAATACAGATCTGATTCTACAGCTTCTGTCTGGACCAAAATGCTCCGTGTTCATATGCCATTATAAAAAATAATCTTATTAATATTCATGACGTCATTATTTCTTACAAACAGGGAAAGGGTAAATAGAGTAAAATGTTTAAATCCCAAATTATACCTCTATTAACTGGCCGTTATACAGCGGTTTTGGAAAAAGGAAGGAAAAAGGCTAATGCTCTATTTCACGGAGGAATGCCAGAGATGGCGCCACGTGCCCAGTAATAAGGAAAAAATCTCATCAGGATCAAAACCATTTGACACTCAGTCAAAAAATTCCCAAAACTTGATATAATCGGAATCAGTCGGACATTGCAACAGATCCATATTAGGGCAGACATTATATTTTACAGGGAGGTCAGGGTTAACCCTTCGAATGAGGAACATGCATGTTCAGGCATTGATAAACAGTGTAGACCCTGATCAGAGAGCTGCTCTAGGAGCCCTCTGATCAGGGTCGGCACTGTTTGTCATTCAAACTCATATGTCAAATTTAAACCTTTCATAATGAGTGGGCTCTGTAATTAAATACTGATGGACCATTCCACTCTGATATTTCAGCGGGGGTAAGGGGTTTGTATTTCGCCCTTATGTCAAATACACAACGCCTTAGCTACGTCATGACAGATGACTCCTTGTATCGTATAACTGCTTCTTAAGATGAAAGCATATTCTAAACTTTACCCTTTCGCTGCCAATGTCGCATCTGTGATTTCCAATGCAAACGGTTTGGATCCAAATGAGACGCCGAGTAACTCGGCGTCTCATCAGAATCCAAACTGTTTGTTACTGTGGCTGTTGTTTTTTTTGTCAGACAAAAATGTGTCAGACGACAATATTGCAGACGAACAAGGTTGGCAGCGAAAGAGTTAATGCTTTGAATGCTTGAAGTTAATGCTTGATGGTCTATTAAAACTTTCAAAATGGCCATACTAACGGTGAATACTCAGGAAATAAATTTATATGTTTTTTTAAAACAAATATGTAACATGACAAACAGTGCAGACCCTGATGAGAGGGCTCCACTATGAGCACTCTCATCTAGATCTACGCTGTTTGCAAAGGACATTCATAACGCGAATCTATCACTGACACACACAACGATTGTTACTGCGATTGGGCGAAAACAGTTTGCAAATAACTTGGATCCAGATCGGATTTCGAGTACGTCAGGGTGTCGCTAGGATCAAACCCGTTAAATACACTCTATTTATGTTTTATGAACAGAAATGAACAACTCATCTGTAAATCCTTAAATGATTAATGAATGTACACTGCAGTGCAGTGTTTTCACCAAGCCTACGAAATAACTAAATCAACCCATTCCCTCATATTGACGACTTTTGACGACTCTGTAAAAGTCACTAAATGTGAAACCATTGTGATAAATAGAGCATTTGCTCCTATAGGAGCAAATGCTCTATTTATCACAATGGTTTCAAACTTCACAATTCAAAATCTTCCTTTTCTCTAGCTAATGCCCCTTTTCGGTATATTTATTCAAAGAGGTTGGATCTAAACTAACATATGAGATAAAAGGTTAATATGCAGATAGCCTGATGTTCAGCTAATCTTTTCCGACTAGCTGCTGATTCGTAATATCAGTTTGGATCCAGATGAGACGCCGAGTAACTCGGAATCTCACCAGGATCATA
This sequence comes from Azorinus chamasolen, assembly GCA_963576725.1. Taxonomy (NCBI): domain Eukaryota; kingdom Metazoa; phylum Mollusca; class Bivalvia; order Cardiida; family Solecurtidae; genus Azorinus; species Azorinus chamasolen. Next base: position 50,933,748 of record OY755248.1, read on the forward strand.
AGTGTTGACGCCATGTGTGCACTATTAAGAGAAATAAATGTAATAATGACTTTCAGAATTGCACCAGACGACCTTTGTTTTGTTTTGCAGACGACAAATACAATTAAAGAGTTTTCTAACGTGCGTATAGCTTCGTGCTATTTACGTATATCATACAAAGACCTTCGTAAGGTCCAGTATTTCTTGTGTATGTTTATGTGATCTTGCTCTAAGCATACAAATGTATGTTTTACGCAATAAAGAATTGAATTGAATGGAATTTCTCAACACATTGAACTACACTCGAGAATGTCCTAAGCGAAATGAGTCTTAAAAAGCAGGCGGTTACTTAGTTTAAGCAGAACTAACGTAAAGCAGAACGCTTCTACACGAGCTTTCTGTATTATTTTCGACCTGCTTTAAGCTAACACCTGCCTTACAGACCCATAATTAGACATCTTTTTGGTGGCCGCTTAAGACTGGTTCTACTGTACTGAACAGTAAATACATTTCAAGACATTCGTATCTTTACAATGTCTTCTACATTAAAACCTCTCTATAACGGCCACTAAATTACATATACATAAGTATATTGTGTTAAAGGCAGGTGGCTGCTTAAAGCAAGGTGGAAGTAAAACAGAACGCTCCAATAGGAGCGTTCTGTTTTACTTTCACCTTGCTTTAAGCAACCACCTGTCCTAAATACTAATTAACACAATTTAGTGGCCGTTGTAGAGAGGTTTTACTGTAAAACACAATAACCCTTTACACGTATCTGATGAATATTCATGCAAGAGTAATGACATCATGATCTGGGTATACTCTGCAAATTCTTGAAAAGTCATCTATATGAGATAAAGGTAATGTATTATAAAATACGATAAGAAAGTGAACAGTTTTAATCTTGATGAGACGCCGAGTTGCTAAACGTCTCGTTTAGACATAGATCTACACTGTTTGCAATTAGTCCGTTGTGAACTAAATGATAATGCTATTAACCCCTTCCCTCATTTATAAACGTATGTTCGCGCATTTGCAAACAGACTAGACCCAGATCAGGGTCTGCTCTATTTGTGAATATAATTTGATAAATCTGTTTCTTTAGTTTCTAAAATGGCTACAATGTTTCACCTACCATATTTTATTATAACTGCTTTGTCCGTAAATATTCATTAAGTATTGACATAGAATATGGAAAAATGTAAACAGATTAAAAGTTCTACTATTGTATTTTACCTGTTCCGCGTGAGTGCCTTTGGTAACCCCAACTCTTACGGTAGCGCCAATAGCGCTGGTCTCTAATTGGAATTTTTACAACAATACACCGGGTGAATGAATGCGGGTGCGCCGTCACGATTTCAATGGATCAGATACCCCGCCTATATGGGGTATAGTCTTTCGGATTCTCGCACCGGTGAGACGGGAAATTTAAGACAAGGATTTTTTTCATTTTTTTTCACGGAAATTAATTTAAAAGTTTAAATCTTCGGGAAATAATTTTGTGAAAATACATATTTGTTTTAAAATTATTTTTCAGTGATAGATTGAAACAACAGACTGGAGAAAATGTGATGGATTTCGGATCATTGCAAAGTGTGGGATAATACTTTTCGAGTTTCTTCCCTTTTGGAGTAACACACCTGGCATAAAAGCACCTGCGATTAAGGATCTATCTTGTAGGACGGAATATCAACTTCAACACAAGTAAGTTTATTTACTTAAAACACACTTGTGTTAAAGTTAAGAAAATGTATTGCAATTTTTGAAAGCATTTGAGATGTAAGTAATAACGTTATTGCAGTATATGGTTAGGTACCCGGACCATGACTGACTCTATAAATTATTAGATAAGTCACATTGTTTCAGTGCATACAGACAGAGATCGATTTTAGAGGCCTGTTGTATTTGTATGCAGAAAGACCTGTTTTAGGAGACCACAATTTAACCCTTTCGGCGCCAAATATCTAATTGTCGTCTGCAATCCAACTTTGTTAAATCATACAGTAAAATAAGGAAATGAGATAAATAAATGCAACTTTCAAAGGAATAAAGCACATATATAGAACTGGAGATTGAGACAAATAGTGAAGTCCCTGATCAGACGCCGCCTTGAAAAGGCGGCGTCTGATCTGGGACTGCACTATTTGTCGAGGTGGATTTACTCGACTGTGGCGGTGAAAGGGTTAAATAATATAGATATATTAGAAACAACAGATGGTTGCTTAAACCCTTCCCTGTTCTATATTTATTCCAAAATTCAATACCTACTGAATATACGTAGATAAAATAGTTATAATGAAATACAGAAGGTGGAGCATTGCAGCCATTTTAGAAAGTAAAGAAGCAGATATTTCAAATTCCAATAGCAAACAGAGCAGACCCTGAACAGACGGCTCCTCTAGGAGCCGTCTGATCTGGGTCTACTCTGTTTGCAAATGCGTAAAACACGTTTATATGAGGGAAAGGGTTAAAGCAGGAATATATTAATGCAGAAAATCTTCTTGCGGATCATCCTGCATTCCTTTCACATTGATTTAACCCTTTCCTTCATATAAACGACTTTTCACGCCTTTGCAACTAGAGTAGACTCAGATCAGACGGCTCTTATAGAAGCAGTCTGTAAAGGGTCTGCTCTGTTCGCTTTTGAAATTATAATAGATCCGACTATACAGTACAGTAAAACCTCTCTATAACGGCCACTAAATTACATCAAGTATTTTGTGTTAGAGGCAGGTGGCTGCTTAAAGCAAGGTAAAAGTAAAACAGAACGCTCCTATAGGAGCGTTCTGTTTTACTTTCACCTTGCTTTAAGTACTTGTAGCCACCTGCCCTAAATACCAACTAATTAACACAATTTAGTGGCAGTTATAGAGTGGTTTTACTGTAATACCAATACCAAACATTTCATTGTACATATGCCATTATGAAAATCTATAAACCATGGTGTCGTTATTTCTTACATGAATATTTAACAGAGAGAGTGCAAATCTACTGCTTGTTCTAGTGCTTTCATGATTTATTCTATTGAGTGATTGCTTAAAAGCATTTACCTCATAAATATTCATGTAAGGAATAATGAGAGTATTATTATCTATTAGATGTAGTGTTATAATGACATATGAGCACAGACATGTTTGACCATGGCAGACTTTTTATAATTAGATTTATATAATTCGATAAGCAAATAGAGCAGACTCAATGCGGCTCATTTGGTTTGCAAAGTCGTATCTATCAGGCGGTATAGGGAAAAATATAAATACAGCAAATCCCCACTAAACCGGACGTTAATCATAGTATGAATATCAATCTTGGAGACAGGTGACTGCTTAATGCAAGGTGAAAGTCATGCAGAAAGCTCCTGTATGAGATTTCTGCATGACTTTCACCTTTCATTAAGCAGCCACTTGCCCAACAGTATCTAAATTCTTCTCTACTACAATTCCGGTTTAGAAGGGATTTACTGTAGTTGAAGAAACGGATGGTTCCTACAAGGCAGTTGATTGCTTAATGCATGTCAAAATGTAATACAGAAAGCTCTACTTGGAGCCTTTTACCTTACGTTTGTGCCTGCATTAAACTACCGTATGTAAGACCCATCAATGGACTTTTTATGGTTAGACATTACTGTATGAAGGTTAAGCCTTCGCTTGCTATTCACGTTAATATACCTACCTGTAAATAGTGAAGACCCAGATGAGACAGCTCCTGCAGGAGCTGTCTCATCAGGGTCTGCACTATTTACAAGTTGATTGTGCAACCAGTGCACTTCACAGCAGTGATTACACAGAGAAATAATTGTAGACAGTGAAGATATATGTAATTATACAAAAGGGCATGGGTAAAGAAGAAGAAATGTATTTTACAATTCAGCAAGAGAAGGATTAAAGCAGTTCAATGAGAATGGTCTGTAATCATGCAGAAACCAGATAAGGGAATTTGGAGAGTCCTCTTACAAAGATAACGATTACCTAATGAATATTCATGTACGCAAATATAATATCGTGAATATCCATTGATTTAGTTTTCATAAGGGTATATGAACACAGGAATTTTGGCTGTGACATTATCTCCAGGCTCATATGTATTTAACTCAATAAGCAAACAGAGAAGACGCTAATCAGACGACATTTACAGCATAAAAATGGCTGAAACAGCGAGTTAACAATTTCCCTGTTCTGTATGTATTCTAAATTTCAATACCTACTGAATATTCATGGACAAAATAGTTATAATGAAATATAGAAGGTGGAACGTTGTAGCCATTTTAGAAAGTAAATAAACATATTTCAAATTCCACTAGCAAGCCGAAACGACCCTGATCAGACTGTTCCTATCTATAGGAGCCGTCTGATCTGGGTTTACTCTGTTTGCAAATGTGCGAAAACACGTTTATATGAAGGAAAGAGTTAAGTGCACAGCCAATGTAACCACACACTGTGTGCGAGTCTTAACCCTTTCCCTGTGAAATATTCGTGTAAGAAATAATGACATCATAAATATTTATTAGCTGAACTTTTAACCCTTTCGCTGCTAATACCGGATCTGTGATTACCTATGCAAACAGGTTGGATCCAGATGAGACGCCGAGTAACTCGGCGTCTCATCAGGATCCAAACTGTTTGTTGCTGTTACTATGTTTTTGAAACAAAAATGAAGAAAATCAAAAGAATGAACATTTGTAGCAGACGACAAAGTTAGCAGACGACAGAGTTTGGCAGCGAAAGGGTTAAAATGGTACATGAAAGTAAGATTTGTTTACCATGGCAGATACTGCAGACTCACATCTACATGTATACAAATCGATAAGCAAAGAGAACAGACCTGGGTAGACAGCTCCTATAGGAACCGTCTGATTCGGGTCTACTCTGCTTACAAATGCGTTAAATGGCGTATATATGAGAGAGGCACGGTATTATTTGCTAAGGTCGTCACACAATTATGCCAATAACGCACGGAGTCTGAATCTCCATATATTCTATATGCTTCTATGTTGCATTTGTCAGGAAATCAATATCGGTTTCTGTTTTATGCTTTGCGGGAATCCATGCACCCTGGTGGTGTGTTCATATTGTGCATACAGTTTGGATCCAGACAAAACCCAAACTGATACGACGTGTCACCCACCAGCAACTCTTCTGACTCTGAAGTTATGAAACATTTGATTGAGTCTGAGATCATTCTCAAGCCAATCAGAGACATGAACGAAACTTTAGAATCGGATCTATATTGATCCATAAGCAAACAGAGCAGACCCTGATAAGACGGATCCTATAGGAGCCGTCTGATCTGATTCTACTCTATTTTCACGTGCGTTATTTACGGTTGTTAGATAATGCTGTACCATTCCACTTTCAAAATTCAGCATTCAAAGGGTTAATTAAGTTTTTGCCAAGCATGCGTGTTCGAACGCTAGACGAATCACGAACAAATTTAACCCTTTCCCTGGTCTATATATATTCCCAATTTCCAATACCTAATGAAATCTCATGTACTAAATAGTTATAGTGAAACATGGAAGGTGGAATATTGTAGCTACATGTATTTCAGAAAGTAGAGAAATTCCACTAGGAAACAGAGCAGACCCTAATCAGACGGCTCCTCTAGGAATCGTCTGATCTGGGTCTACTCTGTTTGCAAATGCGTGAAAACACGTTTATATCAAGGAAAGGGCTAACACGAAAACCTACTACGGACTTCTTTGGAATTCGTGCGCGATTCACCCAGCTGAGGTTCAGACTTACAAGATATCAATGAAGAAGATAAAGACCGAGACGAGAAGGAGAACATGTTTAACTTAGAAATATTTAATTATATTAATCAGAATTATTTCGTTAAAATGTTTTATTACATGTATTTTCATCAGAAATGTTTCTCGCCGACGGTTATATAACTATACACATTCAGTATGAAATATCCATTTCGATCTTTAAGATATCAAAATTAACCATTATTATTCGCCCGGTATTTCACCTCTGTGTCATTATCTGGATCAGAAAGCGTGTCTATATATGATTCAGGCGTGGTTCGCAACAAAAATGTGTCAACACTGATTCACAATATTTTCCTGCTCTTAAGACAGGTATTTTTTATAGAGTGGGCTCCACGCAACGCCCTATAACCCTTACCCGATGTACAATCATGGCACAGCCCATGCATTATGCATATTGCTTAACTAATATGCATTACATATATGCCATATATACACTATGAATAAAAATTAAAACTATTCTTATACATGTATTGTTATATGAAACAAGTAAATCACAGATAATGATTATATTATGATCAAATCTAGGTTATTCTATAAGCAAACAGAGCAGACCCAGATTAGACGGTTCATACTGGTTTTTTTTGCTCCGTTTGCAAATGCGTAATATAGTAAAACGTCTCTATAAAGGCCACTAAATTGTGTTAATTATTTGGTATATTAGGGCAGGTGGCTGCTTAAAGCAACCACCTGCCTTTAACACAAAATATTTGATGTAATTTAGTGGCCGTTATAGAGAGGTTTTACTGTATAGCGTTTCTGTCATGAAAAGACATAAAACCAAATGAACTTTGTGCACGATATTTGTATGAATTGGTGTAAATTGTGAATAATCTTTACCAACTATTTTGATCCGAATGAATCTGATTGCGACTTTGAAAGAGAGAAAGATAAGACAAAATGTTTGAGAAATGTAGCGCACGAACAGTTTTACAGACAACAACCACTAAGCTTGCTAACAATTAAAGATATATTTCGTAAGTCGTCAGAATGTCTTCAATTTTGCAGAGTGTTTCAAAACACTTTTAGCCAGTCGACTGAATTTCTTCAAATTTGAAATGCGTTCTTGTATCTTTCTTTTGAAAACTGAATATTCAAAATAGAATGTCCTATCAGTGGTTCACTGAAGAATTCATTCAGTATTAATGGCTTTAACCCTTACAACGCTGAATTTTCAAATAGACTATTCCAAAAGGCAAATAGGTCAAGCTTATGGTGAATATTTAGTGATTTTTCTAAAGAAACGTGTAACCTGGCAAACAGTGCAGACCCTGATGAGAGGGCTCATTCAGGAGCCCTCTCATCTGGATCTACATTGTTTGCAAAATACATTAGTGAATCGTTTCCCGCATTGTAAGACTTGATTCGCTGATGGACTTGAATGACAGATAGCGCAGACCCAGATCAGAGGGATTTCTGTATGATTTTCACCATGAATTCAGCTGTCACATGTTATCAATATTGACAGTGATACTAATTTGAAATTCAGGTCTGGAGAAGCTTTACAATAAATAGTTTAGCGTGTACCATTAGCAATTATTACTGATTGAGACTTGACTGCATGTCATTTTTGCAAACAGTTTGGATTCAGATGAGACGCCGAGTAACTCGGCGTCTCATCAGGATCCAAGCTGTTTGGTACTCGCACATCACTTTGAACGACTTGAAGAAGGTAAATATGTAGCAAATCGTGGTTTTAGCAGTCATATTTGTTTCGGCTGGAGAAGGAAGATGAATTTTAACAACAACTGTCTCCTGTTTTCTGAAAAAAAATATGATGACAGTGATAACATTTTTGAACTGTTTGATTCGTTGAATTTATACAAGCTATTTCAATTAAGCCAGTGGTGTATATTTGTACAGTATCATACAGGTCAACAAGTATTGTGTCCCTATATTGACTTAAAGGAGCTGCAGACTTAACATCATTCTTGATAATTTACATATCATTGGTGCAGTAAATGTTCTCTAAACCGGACGTTAAAAGTACATGTACTATCAATGTGGGTCTTTATGACAGGTGACAGATGTGTGCTATTGGAAGATCAGTCTTTTTTAACTACATTTACGCAGTAAAATCTCGATTATTCGAATACTAAAATTCGTATTATTATCGATCTTTAAGACAGGTGGCAGCTTAATGCATGGTGCGGTAAAATCTCGATTATTCGAACACTAAAATTCGTATTATTATCGATCTTTAAGACAGGTGGCAGCTTAATGCATGGTGAAAGTCATGCAGAAAGCTCCTCTAGGAGCTTTCTGCATGACTTTCGTCATGCATTAAGCAGCCACCTGCCTAAAAGGATCAAAATTCTTCCATACAGAAAATTCGAATAATCGAGATGTTACTTTATTTACTTGACAGCGACGTTTCTAACTCCTTTGCGAACAGAGTAGACCCATATCAGGCGGCTTCTGTAGGAGCCGTCTGACTAGTGTCTGCTTTGTTTGCTTATAAAACATCTTAGATTTGAGTCTATACCTTTTGACATAGCAATGTATTCCCTTGTTTTATACAACAGTATAAGAAAAATAGAAATATGGTTAATTCAAATTCAATATTGATAGGCGTTTAAGCAGGTAATGGATTAACTATAATGTTCAGTGACCAGAACCCCACGCCATACGACTGCTGGTATTTGCTGACTCTTAAAGAAACCAAAACAAGATCATATAACAGATACTATTATAAGAGCCGTCTGACCAGGGCCTGCTCTGTTTGCTTATGAAATAATATAGATCTGAGTTTGCAATTTCTGCCATGGCCCAACGTTTCTGTGTTTCATATGCCATTGTAAAATTGAAGCTAATTAATATTCATTATGCCATTATTTCTTACATAAATATTCATGGAGTTAAGGATTAACATTTATCAGCATTTACAAAACAATTGTTTTTCATAAAGTTGAAAGTATTTTATTCCTTCATTTCTATTGACAACCACGATCAGAGGGTCAAACAGTATGGATCCTGATGAAACGCCGATTTAATCGGCGTTTCATCTGGATCCAAACTGGTTGCCAAGGTCGTCACGAAATTCTACCCATAAATTGTAATTACGAGTACATCAGTATAGCCGTTTAATAGAGAAAAGTGATAAAGGGACACGACCAGTCCGCAGTTTTGAGCGCATTCCACAATTGTTGTTATAAGAGCTTTGGGTGCAAATATTTACTGTCCAAGTAAAGTCATTGGATTTGCTGTTTATTGACCTTAGTAGTTATTGCGTGTTTCAACAGCTATGTTAACTCTTACAGTAGCGACACATACAGTGTATACAGTTGCTATAAGGTTTCTGGATTACAGAAATATGCTTCCCATCATTTAACCCTCTCTTCGATACCCAAGCTGTTTAACACTGTCTTTGAATCGGAATTGTGTTTAAAAAAAGCTGTTCCAGAGTTTGAGAAAAAATCACTTATGCAGGGCACACATCTTCAGCGAGTTATTACCGTTGCAAAAAAAAAATGGATCTAGATGAGACATCGAGATCCTGATTGTATTTCGGTAGACATACTGATTATGGTTTGAATGGTGAAATGTAGTGGGTGAAAACTTGAGTAAAACTAATTTGCTCAGCAAGCTTAAGGTTAATCTATGTAAGGATTGCATCACCATTTGATATGTTCTCATTATCCAGCATAAATGTACAATAATACCACTCTAAATCGGAATTCTAGTAGAGCAGAATTTAGATACATTTAGGCAGGTGGCAACAGGATGAATGCCATGCAGAAAGCTCCTAGAGGAGCATTATGTATTACTTTCACCCTGCATTAAGCTGTCATATGTCTCCGAGACCGATATTTATGCTAGATTTAACGTCTGGTTTTAAGGGGTGAAACAAAATGCACAATTGAAACTAACCTAATTACATGTTCCAAGTATTCGGACAAATCAACATAAGTGAAAAGTGTAAACCCTGGTCCTTTCGATGTCTTTGCAAACAGAGTAGAACCAGATCAGACGGCTCCTATAGGATCCGTCTGATCAGGGTCTGCTCTGTTTGTTTGTGGTATGCTATAAATATGATTCTACAGTTTCTGCTATTGGCAAACTATCCTATATCGATGTGCTACATGTACTATAACACATCAATCAATTTAATATTCACGACGTCATTATTTCTTAAATGAATATTCATGGAGGAAAGGGTTAATCTTATTTATTAGCGGTGGTATGAGAAGATACTCCAGCGACAATGCCAATATACATGTATATTATTAGGTGCAACAATATCTTATCATACTGCACATGACAACTCTCGCATGTACCTGTTTGTTTGCACCTTTTCAGAACAGTCCCACGCACCCAAACATAGCTGAACTTTTATACTGATGTAATGAACAATAGAATATTTAGGCATGACAGAAATTGTAGAAGCAGACCTGTATAATCCCATAAACAAACATAGCAGACCCTGAGCAAATGACTCCTAGTGGAGCCGTCTGATCTGGGTCTATTCTGTGTGTAAAAGCGTCTGACGGTGTCTCTATCGGGTGAAGTGTTACATAGATTTGTATAACACTGTGTCCGGCAGTGCGGATACGAGTCAATAGTTTGTTGAATAAGCGCAACAATGTAAATTGTCTTGTCTGTACTTGTAGTCCGCCGTTTAACTCTTGTCCTGCTTAACCCTTTCACCGCCGAAGTCGCATACATGCACCACGACAAATAGTGCAGTCCCAGATCAGACGCCGCCTTTTCAAGGCGGCGTCTGATCAGGGACTTCACTTTTTGTCTCATTCTCTATTTCTATATATATGCTTTATTCTTTTGAAATTTGCATTTATTTATCTCATTTCCTTATTGTACCGAATGATTTAACAAACTTTGGATTGCAGACGACAATTAGAAAGTTAGCGCCGAAAGGGTTAATGCGAAACGACTAGCATTCGCAAACAGTTTGGATCCAAATCAAACACCGTGTAACTCTACGTCATACAGATGTCTGATCAATCTCCAAGCTATTTGAATACTCGATCAATATACAGTGAACCCTCATTACAACGGATGTGTTTGTTTCCAGACATTGTGCTGGTATAACGAGGTTGCCTTTATAACGAGTTTAAATATGAAATGAACCATTTGGACAGTTTTAAACTAGTACCAACAGGTGATCGCTTAATGCAGAACACAAGAAGTGCAAAAAGCTCCCTTAGGGGAGCTCTTTGCACTTCTTGTGTTCTGCATTAAGCAATCACCTGTGCTATTGGCATTGCACATATTTATTCAGTGGTTGTTTCAAGGAGTTAACGGTGATGTTGTTCCAATGCACACTGCCGGTATAACGAGGGTGCCATTGTAACGAATGCCGGTATAACGAGGGTGCCATTGTAACGAATGCCGGTATAACGAGGGTGCCATTGTAACGAATGCCGGTATAACGAGGGTTCACTGTATTCCCAGGAGATTGAACGGATCTTATATCAGATAGAGAGTTTGGGTGGATATGGCGGTACATTTCAAAGGTTCAGATAAGATGCCTAAATTTAAAGATTTTCAAGAATCGCTCCTTTATTTCTCCACCAAACCCTATACTGTGACCACTCTTTTGAATCGTCTCGAAGAACAAATATGTTTATACTAGTGAATACTTTGGTTGATAATGCAAACAGAGTAGACCCCGATTAGAGTGCCCCTCCATGTATCCTATATTCTGGGTGTAAACTGTTTGTCTATATCCATGTATGAAATCAAAGGAGTTTCAGGGTCAAACGAGGTAATGCTTTTTATATTTCTGCATTCCTATAATTGCTCGTATCTGTCTGGGTGTGTCATGCACAAAAGACACCAATCTCATTGCCAGATAAAAATTCAAAATAATTTTAGTGAAATACGTAAAGTGTAACATTGTAGCTATTTTATAAAGTAATGAAACAGATCTATTGGCAAACAGAACAGATCCTGATCAGACGGCTCCTATTGGAGCCGTCTTGTCTGGGTCTACAGTCGGCTGAGCGGTCATTCGGACTGAAAGTAGACTATAACTAGGTACTTTACTCTTTTCTGCAAATACGTGAAAACACGATTAAATATGAAGGGAATGGATAATGGAGTACAGCCGGACAATATTGCACATAATTGGACACAATTATAAGGTAAATGCATGCAGACAAGTGACATTATTGCAATTATACCATTTATGTCAAATTCGTTGTCTGGTAAAATTGACTTTTCAAACATAATTGGAGCGTAAGTAAACACATTGTTGACTTGAATTGAAATCCTTTATTGTTGTTTTCATTATTCACCAAGACAATGCCATTTAACTTTTAACAATAAGAAGGTTTTCTACAGATTAACCCTTTCGATGCTGAATATTCCAAATGGACTTGGCTATCATTGTTTAACTGTAGAGTCCATTCAGTAGGAAAGGGTTATTTTTGCAAGAGTAATTCGAATAACAACGTAGACTCTGATCAGAGTGTTCCTCTGGGTAACCCTCTGAACTGGGTCTACACTTTTCGCAAAGGTAAGTACACACGTTTCCTGAAATTAAAGGATTACTTCTCTCGTGTAATATTACAGAGGCGAATAATGTAATAGTGCACTTTCCACGGATAGAAATGCAAGGTTGTGCAAAAATCAAAACACAGGACTAGGATTAAGACTTAAACCTTTCACCGCCAATGTCGTATAAATGCATAACGACAAATAGTGCAGTCCCTCATCAGACGCCGCCTTTTCAAGGCGGCGTCTGATCAGGGACTTCACTTTTTGTCTGAATCTCTATTTCTATATCTGTGCTTTATTCCTTTGAAATTTGCATTCATTTATGTTATATCCTTATTTTACCGAATGATTTAACAAAATTTGACGGCAGACGACAATTAGAAATTTGGCACCGAAAGGGTTAAACCTTCCCATGCTAAGCGTGACCTGAGTAATATTTGCGAAATACTTGGAGCCATACAAGACACAGAGTAACTCATTTTCTCTGTTTGAAACATTCACTTCACAGTCATCAGTTTCTTAAAAGCCTGGCTAAAACGGATGAAAGTAGAACTTGCAAAAAGATCAGACTTTTTAGGGGACTATATTTTCAGAATATGGAGGGTTAATTTCACCTTTAGCATGCTACTGAAGGAATTGGTACCGTACCTTTTAAGGCTTCCGCCATAAGCTATTTTTAGACCTAACCTCGTTGAATAAATCTACCGAAAATGAGCATTAACTAGAGAAAAGATTTTTTTTTAAATAATTGTATAGTTTTGAAATCAGTGTGATAGATAGAGCATTTGCTCTTCGAGACGATTCTAATTAATTGTCACAGTATAGGGTTTGGTGGAGAAATAAAGGATTTGTTCTTGAAATTGTTTTAATTTACGCATCATATCCAGAACTCTGCTCGGAAAATAGTTTTTTACGAATCGGGAGTAAGAGAACCAAATACAGTAACGCAGGGATTTAGCAGACATAATTTTCGTTCGGCAGGATAGGGATTAAATACAAAGCAAACTAAAGTGGGAAAAGGTTTACCCAATAAACTAAGTATTAACCCTTACGATGCTGAATTTTCAAATGGACTATTCCAAAATTAAAAGAGGTCAAACTTACAGTGAATATTTAGGGATTGTTTATAAAGAAAAGGGTAACATGACAAACAGTGCAGACCCTGAATGAATGAGTTTTGAATGACAAACAGTGCCGACCCTGATCAGAAGGCACCTATAGAATCTGGGTCTACACTGTTTGCAAATTCCAGGACTTTCGTTTTCAGCGCACTCAAAAGGTTCAAGGATTAATGTATGTTTTATTATCGTAATATTGTGTATTGAAAACTGTCTACTGTGCAAGTGTTGGCGAAGTGCCTAGCGCAGTACAATGTAATTAATACGAGGTTTTAGAGCAACGCCTTGTACAACAGACCCCCTTCCTTGCTCTATTTAGTAACCGTGTCACTAGTGAATATTTATGCTTGCATTGGTCGCTTCATGAACATTTATTAACTTAATTTTATAAGGAAAACTTTTCAAGGGAATTTGGGAATAGACAAAAAGTGTACGATCTATATAATTCCATTATAAGCAAACTGAGCAGACCCTAATCAGACGGCTCCTATTGGAACCATCTGATCTGGGTCTACTCTGTTTGCAAAGTCATAAATGCATTTATATGAAGGAAAATGCTATTTGAACATTTACCGTAGAAAATCTCTAAAGCGATGATTTAACACGAGACTCTTAAAAGTAAATACATGCAGCTGCTTTATCATTTACTTCATGGATATTCATGTATGAAATGCATATTACATGTAATTAGCGGAATGTTTACAATAACACATGAACATAGGCATTTTTGGCCGTTGCAGAAATTGCAGAATCAGATCAGTATGATTCCATAAACAATCAGGGTAGACCTTGACCAGACGACTCCTACAGGGACTGTCTGGTCTGAGTTTACTCTGTTTGCAAAGGCGTTAATAGATATATCTATGGACTGACGGGTTACTGCACAACGAAAGTAATGCAGAAAGCTCACAGGGGAGCTTTCTGCATACCTTCTGTTCCCCATTAAGCTACAACCTATCTTAATTCTTTGAATTCTGGACATGAGTGTACTGGGTTTTACAAACAAAATAGTCTCAGAACAGAGCCATGTGATCAGCGTCTGCACTGTTTGTCATTCAATTTGAAATCAATAATGGAATATTCCACTTTGAAAATTGAGCATTGAAATGGCTTAAATCTTTAGATAGAGTTGACTGTATTGAGACCATCTACAGCGTCTCTGATCGTAGTATACAGTGGAATTTGTCTTAACCCTTCGTTTGCTATTCACGTCAATATACCTACCTGTAAATAGTGAAGACCCAGATGAGAGAGCTCCTGCAGGAGCTGTCTCATCAGAGTCTGCACTATTTACAAGTTGATTGTGCAACCAGTGCACTCCACAGCAGTGATTGCACAGCGAAATACTTGTACACAGTGAAGATATACATGTATGTAATTATACAACAGGGCATGGGTAAAGAAGGAGAAATGTATTTTAAAATTCAGCAAGAGAAAGGTTAAGCGGCCACCAAAAGCGGTCTAAATATGGGCCTGTACGGCAGCTGGTAGCGTAAATTTACCTGATGAATATTCATATAAGACATGATAACAGTATGAATATCAGTTAGATGAGTACGATTTAGAATGACACACGTACAAGGACAAGTTTGGCTATGGTGGAAAATATAGAATTAGATCTTTATAATCCCATAAGCAAACAGAGGTTCCTACTGGAGTCATCTGATCTGGGTCTACTCTCTTTGCAAAGGTGTGAAATACGTCTTTTTGAGGTAATGGGTTATAGATTGTCTGGATCTGTAAATATCTTCGAAACATTTCGAAAAGGCAATATAGACATAACGTTTTACATGCACAAGTTCAAGACTTCTGACTAGTACCAATTATGTATTCCCTGGTTCTCAGTTTGTTTCAATCTGGTTGAAGCTGATAACCAGGTAAACATATTTTGGGAATGTTCTTAGTCTGCCGCTGTATTGTTTGGTTGACGTACGTACGCACGATCAGTAACCCATTCCCTCCTACTGACACCTTTTTGGAAACCATTGTGATAAATAGAGCATTTACTCATACTGAGCAAATGCTCTATCTATCACAATGGTTTCAAAACTACACATAAAAGATTCCTGTTTTATATAAATGATCCTTATCAATATATTTATTCAAAGAGGTTGGGTCCAAAATAAATATAGGAGGGAATGTGTTAGTTAATGCATTTTTCGAGATATTGAAGCCACACATGGATTAATGTTGCTGTTTCGTTTTACTGCTGCCATATTCTGTTTGTTCCCGCTGTTGCCATTTGACTTTTGATATTTACTGCTATATAATGGATGATGATAAGGTCCACGGCGATAATTATGATCGCTATGTATAATGGATGTATGGTGCAATCAATCGCTGATAGTGCAAATGGAATCAATACTTTTGGATTTGTGAAGTATGGATAAAATGTTTGACAAAACGTCAATGACAACAGAAAGTGTTGCTATGATAAAAATGCGTTTTGGACATGAATTGTGCAGCCATCGCAGTATACTTATTTGTCCAAGTATTTGGACACCCAGTCTTCCCCTCGCTATCAGTTTGTACAGCTGATGAGGTGAATAATTCAATTGGCACACTTTTTGTGATAATCAAATGTAGACTGACATAATAGCAAATAATGAAGATCATGATCAACGGTTTTATCTGGGTCTTCACTGTTTGCCTGTGTTGATCTGCGCGAATTTTACGAATGTATCCGTTATGTATATGTATCCTTGTGCGATGAGAACGTAACGTATTAGATAGTGATGTGGTCCTTACCTTAAGCCTTTACTCCATAAATACGTCTTTGCAAACAGAGTAGACCCAGATCAGACGGCTCCTGTAGGGTCTGCTCTGTTTGCTTATGATATTATATGATATAAATATGATTCTACAGTTTCTGCCATGGCGAAATATTCCTGTGTCCATGGGCCATTATAAACGTAATCTAATTATTATTCATGATGTCATTATTTCTTAAATGAATATTTATGAAGAAAAGGGTTAAGTTTCTACAATCCAGTCGCAAATTCATATATCAGTTTGCGTGTCTGTATTTTCATTAGAGTTCGATACAGAAAATTGCCGTCCCAGCTCAAGTAGTCTAGTTTTCCGTCACAGGATATGAATTAATATCAAATTGCATTGTAAAGTAAATAGGTTCATTGATCCTAGGACTAGTGACCCAATCTTTAGGACGGTGTAGCATTTATGCTCCGTCAGTCATCAAACTGACTATTGTAACTATGACCCTCAATGGTGTTATTTAACCCGTTGCTCAATAGAGACGCCTTTAACCCTTCGCTTGCTGAATTTTAAAATACATTTCTCCTTCTTTACCCATGCCCTGTTGTATAATTACATATATCTTCACTGTGTACAAGTATCTCGCTGTGCAGTCACTGCTGTGGACTGCACTGGTTGCACAATCAACTTGTAAATAGTGCAGACCCAGATGAGACAGCTCCTGCAGGAGCTGTCTCATCTGGGTCTTCACTATTTACAGGTAGGTATATTGACGTGAATAGCAAGCGAAGGGTTTAAAACAGAGTAGACCTATATCAGGATAGGAACGCATATTGTCGTCTAATCAGGATTGTAAGAAATAATGACATCATGAATATTAATTAGATTGATTTGTTATAATATCACATGAACATGGATATCTATAGGAGCCGTCTGATCTGGATATTCTCTTTTAACTTCCTAAATAAATTCACAAATGCACGATGAATATCATAACCGAATGCATAAAACCTTCCACATATGATACATGCATCGGTCATTGTGTCGTTTCCTTTGCAAAAACAACAAAAAACATAAAACAATCGGCGTGTTTCATGACATAATATAACAAAGAATAACGTTATCAACTGTAACGATCTAAACCGTATCCACTCTGAATTATCAGAATGGAATAGTCCGTCATTATTTATAGGTAGGGTCCATACAATATGAAAGGGTAAATTTTGAGAGAATATTTTGAATGATAAACAGTGCAGACCATGATCTGAGGGTTCCTCTAGGAGCCATGTAACTTGGGTATACATTCTTTGTAAATGACTACGCGCTTGTTTCTCCCACATTCAAAGAATTAGAAGACTGGATAATCGGGCATTGAAGCATTATTATCACAAAAAGCATGTGCAATAATACCTGTCTGAACCCTTTCCTCCGTGGAGACGACCTTTAACACTGTGCAAACATAGTAGACTCAGACCAAAGGCTTCTGTATAGTATTCCCTGTTTCCTTAAGAAATAATAATCAGTTAAGCCTGTCTTAAGCGACCATTCATTTATTCAACATAGGAGTCTTACAAAGCAGGTGGTCGCTAAATACAGGGCAAAAGTAACACAGAAAGCTTCTATAGGAGCTTTAGATGTGTTACCTTTGGCCTGCATTAAACTACCTTCTGCCTTACAGACCCATAATTAGACCTAATTGAATTGCCTCTTAAGACAAGTTCTACTACAGATCTGATTCTACAGCTTCCGACATGTTCTAGAATTCTAGTGTTCATTATGCTATTATAAGAATTAGCTGAATAGTATTCACATATTCATTATTTCTTACATCGATATTCATGAAGGAAAGGAGTTTAACTCTTTCGGTGCCAATGTCGCCTGTTTGCACCATTGAAAACAATGCAGTCCCAGGTCAGATGCCGCCTTTTCAAGGCGGCATCTGACCTGGGACTTCACTGTTTTCTGTATTATTTTAGCCCAAGCGTACAGGTTTTTAAAAACAACTGTTTTATAATATACCTTTATTATTTAGTTTAGAATTATATTTAATATGATATTATTATTGCAGACGACACTTATAAATTTGGCGTCAAAAGAGTTTAAGCGACTGCTTTCTGATTAAACATAGTGATCTTAAAGAGCAGATGGTTGCTGTATATCAGGCATTGTGATGCGGAAAGGAAAGCTTCTTTTGGAGATTTGTACTATCTTCCACCCTGCATTAATCACCAATTCTGCCTAAAATACTCAGAATTAGACCGCTCAAGTCATGTTTTACTATCTTTGAACTATTAAGCCAACGCCGAAAACATGTAACTTGGTGCCTAACCAGCATCGAAACTGCTTGATACTTTGAATTTCAATATGAATTTTTTTCAGGTTTGAACAGCTGGCGCTTGTTTAACCCTTTCACCGCCGATGTCGCATAAATACACCACGACAAATAGTGCAGTCCCAGATCAGACGCCGTCTTTTCAAGGCGGCATCTGATCAGGACTTCACTATTTGTCTCAAACTCTATTTCTATATATGTGCTTTATTCCTTTGAAGTTTGCATTTATTTATCTTATTTCCTTATTTTACACAGACTGATTTAACAAAATTGGATTGCAGATGACAAATAGAAACTTGGCGCCGAAAGGGTTAAGACAACATTTTAGGTCTCGAAGCAAGTGGCAGTATATGCAGGCAAAAAAATTGCAAAGTGTGGAGGATGTTGATTAATGCATCTTTATTCAATACTGCTTTCAAAAAGAATGCATTTTGCAAAAGCAAAAGTCATGATATCTATAGCAAATATGCTGTTAACGTCGTACAGCTTATCCAATTACAGTCATGCATGGACTACACAAAAACATCTCTTTGTCGACTACCAACATAAGTATGTGCCTTTTAATCCCCCCACCATGGACACTTATACAATAATTCATGACTTCATGAATATTCATTAACATATATTTTATAATGGCCATTGAACATACAAAGGACAAGTTTTGGTCATGACAATAACTGTAGAATCAGAACTATATATCATTTCATAAGCAAATAGAGCAGACCCTGTCCAGATAGCTGTAATAGGAGCTGTCTGACCCGGGTCTTCTCTTTTTGCAAAGGCATGAAAATGCGTTGCTATGAGGTTAAAGCAGGTGAATGCTTACCCCTTGACCTGATAAACATTCATACCCGATACAAGTACAGTAAAACCTCTCTTAACCGACAGTTAAATTTAGTATGAATATCGGTCTTGGAGACAGGTGGCAGCTTAATGCAGGGTGAAAGTCATGCAGAAAGCTCCTAGAGGAGCTTTCTGCATGACTTTCACCCTGCATTAAGCAGTCACTTGCCTAAAAGTATCTAAATTATTATCTACTAGAATTCCGGTTAAGAGAGGTTATACTGTATTGCTATATCTGGACTCTGCAAATGATACACGTACACTCACCCGCTTAAGCCAAATCTAAGCTGCAACCGATCTGGTTATACACTGATTGCAAAACGTGAAATGTTGGTTTTCGTATGTCAGGACTCTTATTTAAAGTGTGGGAAATCTAAACTACAGTGTACATACACCAAAACTTGTATCTCTCTCGGTAATCTGAGATATTTTTCAATGGAATTTATGCAAACGGCTCGTATTTCTCTTTGCGAAACAAGTTTTGAAGCAATTTTTACGGTACAGTTAATTTTCGGGGTCTACTGGGCTAGGGCGTATATCATATGAAAAATCCATGGGCTCAAGTTACACATCCATGTCACGTGATTCATAATAGAAGATATTCATAAAATAGATTCATCATTATGCGCCTGCAGTTTACTATCTTGCAGTAGAAATTGTCATTGAAATACATATTGAATCGGAAGTACATTTACTTATTGACTGCTCAGTGTATCAACATATACGAACTGAAGTGTTTGGAAATATATTAAGTGAAATTGCAGCATCAAATGTTAATGAAAAAATTGGCATTTTCGTAAACCAATACCCGCGCAAAACAGCAAAGTTTTTAGTTAAAGCGATGCAATTGCGACGAAATAAACTGTATGTGACTAGGTAGAACAGAAGTTAATTGCTATGTTTGGTTTATGCTCGATAATGATCGAGTTCAGTGTGAGTTGCTATAATATTGATTCCTAATATGTATTTTATATATGTTTGATAAGTCTTACAGTAGCTTATCTTAAGGTGACATATAGGCCCAGGGGGCCGGGTGTTTTTGTATGATTGTAAATATTGCTTAACCTATGACTTGTAACACATGTCACTATAATAAATAATTTACTTACTTACTTACTTACATATACTTTTTCGCACCTTTGCTGTAGGAGCCGTCTGATCAGCGTCTGCTCTTTGTGATCTTTGAAATCATAATAGACATGACTGATCAGTTTCTACTAATACCAAAAAAAAGCATTTTTTTGTCATTATAAAAAAATCAGCTAATAAATATTCACGAGATCGTTATTTCTTATATGGATATGTAAGACGGAAATAGGTAAGCGACTATTTGCAGGCGATTGCTTAAGTGCTGGACGAAACGACATCATTTAAGTCAACCCATTTCAACCCTTCAACGCTGAATATTGAAATGGACTAATCTAAAATTTAAACAGGTCAAACTTACAATGAATATTCAGGGATTTGTTTAAAAGAAAAGTGTAACATGGCAAACAATGCAGACCCTGACCCTATAGGAACCCACTGATCTGGGACTACATGTACATAGTTTGAAAAGGACATTAGTGCCCCATTTCCCACATTGAAAGGGTTACTAAAATCCATATGAGAGAACGACTCAAATAAGAGAAACTATTTTAAAATGAGACGATGATTTATCACCAACATATGATTTATAGTACAGTAAAACCTCTCTATAACGGACACTAAATTACATCAGGTATTTTGTGTAAAAGGCAGGTGGCCGCTTAAAGCAAGGTGAAAGTAAAACGGAACGCTCCTATAGGAGCGTTCCGTTTTACTTTCACCTTGCTTTAAGCAGCCACCTGCCCTAAATACCAACTAATTAACATAATTTAGTGGCCGTTATAGAGAGGTTTTACTGTATTTCAAATAAAGTAGAACCTGTATTAAGCGGTCATCGCATCAAACAGAGGTCTTATTATGGGTCTGTAAGGCAGGTGGTAGCTTAATGAAGGTCAAACGTAAAGCAGAAAGCTCCTGTAGGAGATTTCTGCATTACTTTTGCCCTGTATTAAGCAACCACCTGTTTTTAAGACGTCTATATTAAATAAATAAATGGTCGTTTAGGACAGGTTCTGCTGTGTGTTACAGGTATTAGCATCATCTCGAATAGACGGTGCTAAAGACCAGAGTTTCTGATCAGAGTCTATTATGTTTGCTTATACAGTAAACCCCCGCTAATGCGACCACCTGGGTGCTAGATGCAGGACAAAAGTAATGCAGAATGCTGCATTACTTTTGTCCTGTATTAAGCAACCAACTGCTTATAGAGACACCCATGTTTATTCATTAAGTGGTCGCATTAGAGGGGTTATGCTGTAAATGAAATAGTTCTGATTATACAGTTCATGTCATGGCCAAAAAACGAATGTATTCATGTACCATTACAAAAGTTCGGCTAATTAATAATCATGATGCCAGGAGGTAATAAATATTCATGATATCATGTGCCTTCAGATCTGGGTCTACTCTGCAAAGGTGAATAAGCGTCTCTATCTGGTAAAGGGTTAAAAGATATACAGTAGAGCCTCTCTACACCGGACGTTTAATTAAGTATAGATATCGGTATTGGAGACAGGTGGCAGCTTAATACATGGTGAAAGTAGAGGAGCTTTCCTAGAGGAGCTTTCTGCATGGTTTTCACCCTGCTTTAAGCAGCTACCAGCCTAAACGTATCTAATTTCTTCTCTACTAGAATTCCGGTTTAGATGTGTTTTATTGTACTTACGGAACTAAGATTAATATCTCAAGGCTAATGCATTGTTTATTCATGAACATATTGACTGAAATTAAGGATAGCATCTCATGCATTTTTTATGCAATACGTGATCAAGATGGGACATTCAGTTCCATGTGAAATCATGGGACGTTCTTCTGCGTCGACTGTGCCGGATTTAACCCTCATCCCGTTATCAACGACCGACTCGCATTTGCAAACAAATGAGATCCAGATGAGACACCGAGTAACTCTTACGAAGTTGTTTGAAACATGAAGGAAGAAAAAGTAAAGATGAACCATACGCCCTATTAAGAGAGAAAGAGAGAGAGAGAGAGAGAGAGAGAGAGAGAGAGAGAGAGAGAGAGGGGGAGAGACACAGAGAGAGAGAAACAAAGAGACATACAGACAGACAGAGACAGACAGATAGACATACCGACAGAGAGAGAGAGACAGA
The DNA here is from genome assembly GCA_963576725.1 of Azorinus chamasolen. Taxonomy (NCBI): domain Eukaryota; kingdom Metazoa; phylum Mollusca; class Bivalvia; order Cardiida; family Solecurtidae; genus Azorinus; species Azorinus chamasolen. The sequence continues at coordinate 50,956,158 of OY755248.1, forward strand.
GAGACAGAGAGAGAGACAGAGAGAGAGACAGACAGACAGACAGAGACAGAGACAGACAGACAGAGAGACAGACAGAGGGGGAGAGCGAGAGACAGAGACAGAGACGGAGACACACATACAGACAAACAGATGGTCAATTAATCCATTTACCTCATAATTATTCATGTCAGAATTAATAACATCATGAGTATGCATTAGCTGATATTTTATAATGGTATTTGGCTTTGGCAAAGCAACTGTGTAATTAGATCTGGCAAAAACTGCGTAATAAAATCTGTAGAATAGAACAGATCCTGATCTGACAGCTCGTACTCTGTTTGCTAAACTGTTGAAAGACACATCTATGAGGTAAAAAAGTATAAAAGGTGTTTCCATCAGGTAAAGGGTTTGCAAGGACTGGATGAACAAATACTCAACTTAAATGATATGGTAATAGTGCTGTAAACTTGCTCACATACTTTGCATGTACACATCTACATAATATATTACATACAAGAGACAGTCTGTATTCGTGGTTCACTACAAGCCTATTGCAGAGTATAGGGCCTATAGAAACAATAAGGAGAGAAAGGTACCGTAGCTACCCGCAGTATTCGAACACCCTACCACCCCTATCAACGTGTTTGTTAAGCTGAATAAGTCAAGATGGCCCAACTTTGATAACTTTAATTCAGTCTGTCATAGTAGCAAACATTGTTAGCCCTGATCAAACAGCCCCATAAGGAACATTTTGATCTAAGTCTGCACTATTTGCCTTAGCATGTCCCTCTGAAATTAGGGTATATAAAATGTACCTGATATAAGATACCTGTAATTTTCAATGACGATGCAAATTACACAGATTCAACAATACGGGTCTCTTTACCAACCTCGGCCAACTCTATCAAAAGTCATCCCTTTTAATTTCATTTTATTGTCGTCTGCATCAGATTTCCTTGATCTGAACTCTTTCACTGCCATTGTCGCATCTGTAATTATCTATGCAAACAGTTTGGATCCAGATGAGACGCCGAGTAATTCGGCGTCTCATCAGGATCCACACTGTTTGTTACTGTGACTGTTTTTGAAAACATCGATGACGAAACATAAACACAAATGAAAAATGTAGCAGACGAAAACAGTTTGCAGACGACAAAATATGGCAGCGAAAGAGTTAAAATAAAACCACTTCTAAAGTTTCAAGCAGTTCACATCCTGATAGGACAAATTACATGCATCTGAAATGTTTGCAATTGTCCTGATATAACCATGGCAACCTATGTGAGTCTTACTCCTTACTCTGCTATTAAAAAAATACTGTCTGGTCAAGTTTGGATCTAGTGCAGTCTTGATTACTATCGATTCGATTAAGCTTACGAGAAACTATTGACAGGGTGTCAAACAGCTTGGATCCTGAAGAGTGACCAAGTTGAGTAACTTGGCATCTCATCTGTATCTATGTAAGCCAGGTCGCGCATCGCGGAGATAAATGCTAAGTAATGTTCGTCATAATATTGCTCAGCTCAAATTTCCATTTGAACGCTATACCTGGACGTTTAACCCTTTAGTTCATGAATATTAATGGAATAAATAATGACATCATGAATACGTTTTACCTGAATACAGTAAAAACTCGATACTACGAACACTGACATGTGTACTATTATTGATATTTAAGACAGGGGACAGCTTAATGCAGGGTGAAAGTCATGCAGAAAGCTCCTCTGGGAGCTTTCTGCATGACTTTCACCCTGCATTAAGCAGCCACCTTCTTACAAAGACATAAATTCTTCATTACTAAATGTTCGTTGTATCGAATTAGTTATATGTTCGTTGTATCGAATTTTAATCGTAGTTATAATGGTATAAGAACGCATGAGTAATTGGACATACACTATAGAATCAGAAAGTGAAACAGAACGCTTTAACAGGAGCGTTCTGTTTTACTTTCACCTTGCTTTAAGCTGCCACCTGCCTTTAACACAAAGTACTTGATGTAATTTAGTGACCGCTATAGAGAGGTTTTACTGTAGTATTTATTAAGTTACCGTTTTAGTTCTGTTTGACATTGAAGCCATTTTAGAAACTAAAGAAACATAACTATCAAATGCCTTTAGCAAACAGAGCAGACCCTGATCAGACCTCTGATCTGAGTCTACGCTGTTTGCAAATGCGTGAAAATGCGTTTATATGAAGGAAATTGTTAAAACTTGGTTTGTGTGGACCTGTAACAGAAGATTCACTGTGCTGATTTAGTCATGACGATATCAGGTTTTGTTTATATATTGCAAACAGTAAAGACTCAGCAGCCACATTATTCCCGCAGCACCTGATCAGGGCCTCCTCAACATTTTGTCTGGGTTGATATTCAAATCTTAGACATCCTGGTGAATTATAGTATCACGTATAGAAGACGCTGATTTTAATTGGGTAAATTATACTAATTTGTCAGTAACATTCTAAAGGACCGAGTCACGCCATCCTACGATAGTCGGGTATTTCGTTTCTTTAGCTCTTTCGCTGTCAAATTTTGTCGTCTGCTACAACATACTTTTTTCATACCGTTTTAATTGCAAGAAACAGTCACAGCAACAAACAGTTTGGATCCTGATGAGACGCCGAGTTACTCGGTGTCTCATCCGGATCCAAACTGTTTGGATGGGCAATCACAGATGCGACATTGGCAGCGAAAGAGATATTCCTCGTAATGCTTACCGTGAAATGGCATGCATTTGCATGCAGTTTAGATCCAGGTGAGAAGGATAGTAACTTGTCATCCCATCAAGATCCAAGCTGTTTGACGCACAGACAATCGGTTCTCAAAAGTTTGAACGCATCAGAAGTACATAAAAATGTTGAATGGCGGTTTAGCATTTTCAGCACGATACGTATCGAGAATGGTGTAATCGCATTCCTTTATACCATCAAAGGAGCATAATTATAGCCAGGGCTTATATTAAGGGATAGCGAAATACCTGCTTTAGATTGTTCCGGGAATGGGAGTTCTTTGACGCTACTTCTTGTTGTGGCAGAGGTCCACTGGTTTCTTTTTCGGAAATAAAAAGAACTGGAAGTCCTAATCCGTATGTCACCTGACCACCAACAAACATGTCGCCTGAACCGAATTTAATAACGTAATTCTATAAGCATGGGCTCCCTTGGGGTTTTGAGTTAATGTGCCGGGATGACTAGACTAAATATATCTGCTTTTCAATCGATTTTTACTGTATAGATGGAGACTCAAGGAAACAAACTGGAATGTATCAATTACGAGTATAATAATGTCATAGTATAATATCACTATATAGTAAAGCTTCGCTTATACGACCACACAGATTATCAACATATAAAAGAAGGTGACTGCTTAACCCTTACTCTATGAATATTCATACAAGAAACAATGAAATCATGAATATTTAACAGATTGTTTATGATAGGACATGGACGAAGGAATTTGAGGTCATGGTAGAAACTGTAGAATCATATCGGTCTTATATCACAAGCAAACAGAGTAGACCCTGATCAGACGGCTCCTATAGGCAAAGGTGTTGAAAGGCACATCTATGGAGCAAAGGGTTAATGTAGGACAAATATCATACAGAAAGCTCCTATATACAGAGCAAATGATAAATGTGCGTGCCCTGATACTAAAATCGTCATTTCTCCACCAAACCCTATGCTGTGACCACTCTTTAGAATCGTCTCGAAGAGACGATTCTAAAGAGTGGTCATAGTATAGGGTTTGGTGGAGAAACAAAGGAGTTATTCTTGAAAATTTAATTTACGAATCATATCTGAAACTCTGTATATATCATGTCCTTCATTAAACTATCACCTGTTTGAGAAATCCAGAATTCTTCTTGTGCATGGTTGTATTACCGATACTTCACTGTAGAACATTACCGATCAAGAATGAACGAATAATTATTATGAAAAATGGTCCTCCGTAGAACCTCTCCCTTTGCAGCCATGTAAAATGTCTGCTTCATTTCCGATCTGTTTCAATATTCACGAGTTTCCTATTCGCTCAAGCCATATAGAAAAGTATTGTCAGTTTGGATCCTGATGAGACACCGTGTCATTTAGTGTCTCATCTGGATCCAATCTGTTTACAAATTAAAGGCAGGTTGTGCTAGCAGAGAAAGGGTTAACGAATGACCATATAGGTATTAGAAGATATTCGAATGAATACATCATTACCTCATGGATATTAATGTAAAAACATAACATGAATATCTATTTGCTGAAGTTTAATCTTTCGCCTGCTGAGCAAATTATTTTTACAGAATGTTTCACCTAATATATTTTCAAAATTCAATCTATAATCAATTTGACTACCAAAATGCAATCAGGATGTCAAATAGTTTGGATCCTGATGCGACGCCGAGTTACTCGGCGTCTCATCTGGATCCAAACAGTTTGCATAGGTATTCACTCATCCGCCCACAGCAGACTAAATGTTATTAATGGTTAAATTAACCCATTACCTCATAGGCTATTTTTAGACCCAACCTCTTTGAATAAATCTACCAAAAAAGAGCATTTACTAGAGAAAAGGAAAATGTTAGAATTGTGTAGTATTGAAACCATTGTGACAAATAGAGCATTGTTTCAAGAAATGACTATTACAGAGGCGTAGAAAGGCGTATTTATGGAGGAAAGGGTTAATGCAGAATTAACGTAATGCAAACAGCTCCCAGGAGAACAATTGAACACTATCACTGATGGGATGTCATGGAGCTACTGTACCATTGACACAAATTGTCATCTGCACGCGTAACTAATTATCGTCTGCACACGTAACACATTGTTTGTATACGGAACAAATTGTCGTCTGCACAGAACAAATTGCCGGTTGCACACGGAACAAATTGTCCGTATATATACAGAACAAATTGTCGTTTGCACAGAACAAATTATCGTTTGCGCACGAAGCAAATTGTCGTCTGCACACGAAACCAATTGTGTATTAAAGCGAAACTACTTACCGAGTGTCAAACAGTTTGGATCCTGATGAGACACCGTGTTACTCGGCGTCTGATCAGTATCCAAGCTGTTTGTCAAGTCGGAGTGTTAACGACAAGTACGTGTAAGGTGAAATGCAGTAATATGTTATTCTGTGTCTAAGACAGATTGTAGCTTAACTCATTCTCTCCTACTGATGCCTTATTTCATTTTTGAAACCATTGCGATAAATAGAGCATTTGCTCCATGTGAGCAACTCCTCTATTTATCGCAATGGTTTAAAAAATGCATAATTCTGAAATACTCCTTTTCTATAGTTAATGCTCCTTTTCGGTAGATTTATTAAAAAAGGTTGAGTCTAAAAATAGTCTAGGAGGGAATGAGTTAATGCAGAACGAAAAGTATGCAGTAAACTTCCAATAGAACTTTCTGTATATAACGCTCGCTCTTCATTAAGCAACCGCCTGCTCTTGAAGACCATCATGTCTATTCATTGGTTCTCTTTAGAGGATAAGCAATCAATTAATTTGTTCTGTAGACATATTAATTGGTTCGTCAATTATACATTCGATACTTTCACATAGGATTTACAGTCAATTGGACCGTTAAGGTCTGACAGAGGCTCGATTCAAATTGAGTGATAGCCTATCGATTTACGTGCATATACAGTAAAACCTTTCTAAGCTGGATGGTCAAATTAGTATAGGTACCGGACTTTAAGACATGTGGCAGCTTAGTGCAGGATAAAAGTCACACAGATAGCTCCCAAAAGGAGCTGTCTGTGCGACTTTCATCCTGCATTAAGCACCCACCTCCCTAAAATATCGACAATTTTTCTTTACTGACTGCCCGAGTTAGAACAGGTTTACTGTATACGAAGATCTCAGAAGGTGGTGTCCCAGGTCTGTTGCATGCACACTGTTTGCACTGTGAACGTAAATTGCAAGTAAACGTGTTGAAGAAAAACATTAATTTTGTTTGATTCTACTCCAGGAAAACGTTAAGAACAAATGGTTTGAATCCTGCTCAGGGTTTGATGAATACATGTATATGAACAGAATAATACACGGTCTTACTAATAATTTTGCTCGTTTTCATGTTATTCAAACTTGCTCTGTCATGCATTCTTGCAACTTGGCAACGAAACTACGAGGGGTTATTCGGGAAATGCATGACAGTGTAGATACGGATGAGCCATTGCGTAGGGAAAAGGAATACGGTTGCTATAACAATGCCCTAATGGATATTTATGCATGAATTGGTCACTTCATGAATATTCATTAACCTTTCTTTGTAACGTAACATTTTTCAATTGAAGGTTTTGCTTAGACAAAAACTGTATGATCAGACATACATAACTCGAAAAGCAAACAGAACAGACCCTAACCAGACGGCTCTGACACAGGATCAGTCTGATATGGGTCTACACTCTTTGCAAAGGCGATAAGCTCTTTTGGCGCCAAATTTAAAAGTGTCGTCTGCAATAATAATTTCATATTAAATATAATTCTAAACTAAATAATAAAAGTATATTAGTAAAACATTTGTTTTTACAAACCTGTATGCTTGGGCTAAAACAATACAGAAAACAGCGAAGTCCAGGTCAGATGCCGCCTTTAAAAGGTGGCATCTGACCTGGGACTGCACTGTTTCCAATGGTGCCAACAGGCGACATTGGCGCCGAAAGAGTTAGACGATTCTAAAGAGTGGCCACAACATATGGTTTGGTGGAGAACTAAAGGAGCTATTCTTGAAAATGTCTTAATGTACGCATCTTATCTGGACCGCTCTCTCTCTCTATATATATAATTATGATGATCTTTTTCAGATTTGGGACGATGGCTCGATTGCCATGGAGTCTTCTGGTATTTTTGGTCATATATAACACGATATGCGTTTCTGATCAAACTACTGTAACGCCGGATTCGACTATGTCCACTACAGCAGACCTAACCTCTACCCCAGTGACGGCGACTTCCACAGACTCAGGTAGACGCTTGCTCCTCTGTCATATGAAACTCTATTGCCTATCCATAAATCATGCCCGTGATGCTTAATATTAATTGCCACAAACGCCATAAACGTATATACGGAATTCTTTTTTACTGTCATCGTGATAGTGTTGGAGCGCCTTGTCAGATATTGAGAGAAAGAGAGAAAACAAACGTTGCGCAATATCGCAGCATTATGTTTCAAGTAACGGGCGTAGTTCCACATATTGATACTGTAAATCTCTTTAACCCATTCCCTCAAATTGACGACTTTTGACGACTCTGTAAAAGTCACTTTGTGAAAACATTGTGAAAAATAGAGCATTTGCTCCTATAGGAGCAAATGCACTATTTATCACAATGGTTTCAAACTACACATTTCTAAAAAAAAACACCTTTTCTCTAGTTAATGCTCCTTTTCGGTAGGTTTATTCAAAGGGGCTGTATCTAAAAATAGTCTATGAGGGAATGGGTTAAACCGGAATTTAACTTTTAACTTTTACTCCATGCACATTCATGTTAGAAATAACAACGTCATCCATATTATTCATACTGATTTTTATAATAGTATATGAACATAAGAAATGTTGCCCATGGCAGAAACTGTATAGAATCATAACTGTACTTTTTCATAATCGAACAGAGCAGACCCTGATCACGTGGCTCATACAGGAGCCGTCTGATCTGGGTCTACTCGTTTGTAAAAACATAGAAAGGTGTATTTATGGAGTAAAGGGTTAATTTTTAAATCAATATTATTACCGGTGTTTAAACCTTTACTCCATAAATCTACACCTTTGCAAACAGAGTAGACCCAGATCAGATGGCTTCTATTGGAGCCATCTGAACAGGGTCTGCTCTGTTTGCGTATGGTACAATAAAGATATGATTCAACAGTACATGTCATGGCCAAAATGTCTTTGTCCGTGTCCTACCATAAACGTAATCTTAATTGATATTCATGATGTTTATTGTTTCTTACATGGAGTAAAGGGTTACATGTATAAGACAGGTGGAATCTTATTGCAGGGTGACATCCATGCTGAAATCTCCCAGTGGTGCAGATTTCTGCATTACTTTTACACTGCATTAAGCAGCCATCTATCTAAAAAGATTATTTTTACTGAATATCCGGTTTTAGAGGATTTTACTGTAAAATGTGACTTTATTGCAAGTATATTGAGTTGTGATAAAAAGTTTTTATATATGATTCTGCAATAGATAATTACTGCTTTGGTATCCTGCGCGTTTTCTCTCCATATTTGATACGGTGCTACCGCTCTGGCACAATGGCACGAACAGGATTCCGTACATGCACATATAACGCAGAGCGCCATGGTGATTAAAACACGAACGTCACGTGGCTTCTTTATTAAGTACACTCGGTATGGTTAGTGGATTGTGTCTTTAGAGTTCCATTGGAAGAGAATATTCGGAGTAATATGTCATTGGTTTATTAATAAAACAACAATCAGAGTAAATAATATGCAATGTGTAAATATATAAATACATATATATGTGTGTGTATATTATCTGTGTCTGTAACTTAAGAGCATTGGTGAAAGTTTGATTGTAAACACGTATTATGCACGCTTTTCTAACACGGACAAGGTTCGCAATTTAATAACATACTTTTCCGAAAGAACCACGACACTTTCAACGACAATACAATTTTGCAGAAGAATAAAACATGCGAATTTCTGCACCATTAGTAGGGTGCCGACCATTTTCACCACTGACTATTATACTGAGTGGGGTCGCCTCTTAAGCCAAATGGGGTTTTGAGGCTAGAAACACCACTCAGAATAGAAAAATATATTTCATTTTAACCCATTTGCTCCCACGATCCCATATATGGGACGTAGGCAAACATTGTAGACTCTGATCAGACGCCGCATAATGCGGCGTATGATCAGAGTCTACACTGTTTGCTGATAGGAAATTCAATATAAAACAAAACAAAAATGAAAATTTAGACCAGACATCCCTTAGATAAAAGATAGACTAATCCAATATATATGCATGGAAGAATCCATTGGGAGCAAATAGGTTAACCGTTAAACCGCTATTCACGACAGCTTGGATCCAATCGAGACGCCGAGTGACTCGGAGTCCGATCAGCCTCCAAGCGTTTTGACACTCGATGAGTAAATTCTCAAACGGGAGTAGTCAAAAATTTCACCAGATCTAAATATGAACGGACAAGAATTTTCACAGCGGGATAATAGTTAAATACTTATTTATAGATGACGTCACTATGACGTTCACGTCTTGGTTCTTTCGCTGTTTACAGAATAAGGTAAATATAAGACTAATACTTGTTACAGTGCATGCAATGGACTGGATTGTTACGCAATATTTACTCGCATTTGCTTGTGTTTAATTGACGTGACGTGTTGGTTATGGACGTTTATCATGAACCATGTACTTTTATATTCCAATACAGTTATAACCCTAACAATGCTGCCCAATTTTCAAATGGAATATTCCAAAGTTCACACAGGTCAAGCTTATGTTGAATATTTAGGGTTTTTTTCTAAGGAAAAGTTTAAGATGACAAACAGTGCAGACCCTGATGAGAGTGGTTCTCTTGGAGTTATCTCATCTGAGTCTACACTGTTTGCAAAGGACATTAGTGACTCGTGTCCAGCACCATAAGGGTTCGGCCGTCAAATAAGGACGTAGGTCACATCAGGGTGAACCAGGTCCGTGTACTGCTTGTTAGTACAATTAAGAAAACCCGCCCGATTTACATGATACGGGTATATGAGGTTTACTTTATCAAATAATCGAGGTGGAATCATAGAAGTGCATTTAGTTTTTTCTCTAGCTTTACTGAATTAACTGGTCAAAGTTTTAGATAAAACTTATTTGTTAACGTGTTAGGTAAATGTGATGGTATGTAGTTTTACAGTTTCCTAATACCCTTTAAACGAATATACACTCTTTAACGAACGTGTACATTAGTAGATCTAGGTCAGGCGGCTTCTCTAAGATTCGTCTGATCAGGTTCTGTGCTATTTAGCTTATGAAATTAGATAAAGACATATATATAAATAGTGGATTTCAGGAATATAAAAGTACAGTTCATGCTTGAAAAACTTAGACGGACATTCCGTAGAATATCATATAAAGTATAAGATGCATAATCTACAATAAAACAGCTTCAGCAGCGACTCAAGAAACTACCTCATCCAGTTCAGGAACTACAGTGTCAACAACAACAATAGCAGACACCGTATCTACAGAAACGTCTTCAACAGCAACAGAAACGTCTACAACTGTTCCAATAAACACTGAGATGAGTACATTATCTTCAACACCTTCGACTTCAACAAATTCGACTGTTTCTTCAACAATATCTCAAACGAGCTCAGATTCAATAACGTCGTCAACCACGGCGGCATCAGACATGTCATCAACGGTTGCATCAACCACAACTGATACTACCCTAAGTCCAACAACGTTATCTACTGGGTCTAGCTCAACTACTATAGCAGATGCAGCATCTATTTCTGTATCATCCACGGCTACATCTTCCACATCATCAGCAACTCAAACAGGTACAACAGCAGAAACGTCTGCAACTGTGCCAATAACCACAGAGACAAGTACAACGTCTTCCACGCCTCCCACAACAGTCACATCAGACTCATCTTCGACTGCTTCTTCAACAATCTCTCAAACAAGCTCAGATTCTATAACATCGTCATCCTCGGTGGCAACAGACACATCCGCCGTTACGTCAACCGCAGCTGATACATCGTCAGTTTCAACAACATTATCCACTGCGTCAAGCTCAACTATAGCAGATACAACTTCTGTTTCTGTATCATCTACTGCTACATCTGCCGCAACTTCATCGTCTCAAACAAGCACAGCAGTAGAGACGTCTTCAACTGTACAAATAAGTACAGAAACGAGTACAACGTCTCAAACGCCTTCCACAACTGTCACATCTGACGCGTCTTCGACTGTGTCCTCAACAATATCTCAAAGCTCAGATTCTACAATGTCGACATCCTCAGTGGCAACAGACACATCCGCCGTTACGTCAACCGCAGCTGATACATCGTCAATTTCAACAACATTATCCACTGCGCCAAGCTCAACTGCAGCAGATACAACTTCCAGTTCTGTATCATCCACTGCTACATCTTCCGAAACTTCATCGTCTCTAACAAGCACAACAGCAGAGGCGTCTTCATCTTCTCCAATAACCACGGAGACAACGACATCGTCTTCAACGCCCTCGACAAGAGTCACATCAGACACATTTTCAACTGCTTCTTCAACAACATCTCAAACGAGCTCAGATTCTACAACATCATCATCCTCGGTGGCAGCAGACACATCCATCATTACGTCAACCGCAGCTGATACATCGTCAGTTTCAACAACGTTACCCACTGCGTCTAGCTCAACTGTAGCAGATACAACCTCTGTTTCTGTATCATCTACTGCTATATCTTCCACATCACTATCGACTCAAACAAACACAGCAGTAGAGACATCTTCAACCGTATCAATAACTACAGAAACGAGTATAACGTCTCAAACGCCTTCCACAACAGTCACATCAGACGCGCCTTCGACTGTGTCTTCAACAATATCTCAAAGCTCAGATTCTACAATGTCGGCATCCTCAGTGGCAACAGACACTTCCGCCGTTACGTCAACCGCAGCTGATACATCGTCAGTTTCAACAACATTATCCACTTCGTCAAGCTCAACTGTAGCAGATATAACTTCCAGTTCTGTATCATCCACTACTACATCTGCCGCAACTTCATCGTCTCAAACAAGCACAGCAGCAGAGACGTCTTCAACTGTACCAATAACTACAGAAACGGGTACGACGTCTCAAACGTCTTCCACAACAGTCACATCAGACGCGCCTTCGACTGTGTCTTCAACAATATCTCAAAGCTCAGATTCTACAATGTCGACATCCTCAGTGGCAACAGACACTTCCGCCGTTACGTCAACCGCAGCTGATACATCGTCAGTTTCAACAACATTATCCACTGCGCCAAGTTCAACTGTAGCAGATATAACTTCCAGTTCTGTATCATCCACTACTACATCTTCCGCAACTTCATCGCCTCTAACAAGCACAACAGCAGAGGCATCTTCATCTTCTCCAATAACCACGGAAACAACGACATCGTCTTCAACGCCTTCCACAAGCGTCACATCAGACACATTTTCAACTGCTTCTTCAACAATATCTCAAAGCTCAGATACTACAATGTCGACATCCTCAGTGGCAACAGACACATCCGCCGTTACGTCAACCGCAGCTGATACATCGTCAATTTCAACAACATTATCCACTGCGATAAGCTCAACTGTAGCAGATACAACTTCCAGTTCTGTATCATCTACTGCTACATCTTCCGCAACTTCATCGCCTCTAACAAGCACAACAGCAGAGGCGTCTTCAACTGCGCCAATAACCACGGAAACAATGACATCGTCTTCAACGCCTTCAACAAGCGTCACATCAGACACATTTTCAACTGCTTCTTCAACAATATCTCAAAGCTCAGATTCTACAATGTCGACATCCTCAGTGGCAACAGACACATCCGCCGTAACGTCAACCGCAGCTGATACATCGTCAGTTTCAACAACATTATCCACTGCGCCAAGCTCAACTGTAGCAGATACAACTTCCAGTTCTGTATCATCCACTACTACATCTTCCGCAACTTCATCGCCTCTAACAAGCACAACAGCAGAGGCGTCTTCAACTGCGCCAATAACCACGGAAACAATGACATCGTCTTCAACGCCTTCAACAAGCGTCACATCAGACACATTTTCAACTGCTTCTTCAACAATATCTCAAAGCTCAGATTCTACAATGTCGACATCCTCAGTGGCAACAGACACATCCGCCGTAACGTCAACCGCAGCTGATACATCGTCAGTTTCAACAACATTATCCACTGCGCCAAGCTCAACTGTAGCAGATACAACATCCAGTTCTGTATCATCCACTGCTACATCTTCCGCATCTTCATCGCCTCTAACAAGCACAACAGCAGATGCGTCTTCATCTGTGCCAATAACTACGGAGACAACGACATCGTCTTCAACGCCCTCCACAAGCGTCACATCAGACACATTTTCAACTGCCTCTTCAACAATATCTCAAACGAACTCAGATTCTACAACATCATCATCCTCGGTGGCAGCAGACACATCCGTCATTACGTCAACCGCAGCTGATACATCGTCAGTTTCAACAACGTTACCCACTGCGTCTAGCTCAACTGTAGCAGATACAACCTCTGTTTCTGTATCATCCACTGCTATATCTTCCGCATCACTATCGACTCAAACAAGCACATCAGTAGAGACGTCTTCAACAGTGCCAATAACTACAGAAACGAGTACAACGTCTCCAACACCTTCCACAACAGTCACATCTGAAGCGTCTTCGACTGTGTCTTCAACAATATCTCAAAGCTCAGATTCTACGTTGTCGACATCCTCGGTGGCAACAGACACATCCGCCGTTACGTCAACCGCAACTGATATATCGTCAGTTTCGACAGTATCCACTTCGTCAAGCTCAACTGCAGCAGATACAACTTCCAGTTCTGTATCATCCACTGCTACATCTTCCACTCCATCATCAACTCAAGCAAGCACAACAGCAGAAACGTCATCAACTGCACCAATAACCACAGAGACGAGTACAACGTCTTCAACGCCCTCCACAAGAGTCACATCAGACACATTTTCAACTGTTTCTTCAACAATATCTCAAACGAGCTCAGATTCCACAACGTCGACATCCTCAGTTGCAACAGACACATCCACTGTTACGTCCAGTACAGCTGATGCAACGTCGGTTTCAACAACATTATCTACCGGGACCAGCTCGACCTTTGCAGATACAACGTCTATTCCTGTATCATCCACTCCTATATCTTCCACATCTATATCTTCAATAACTCAAACAGACACAACAGCAGAAACGTCTTCGACTGTGCCAATAACCACGGAGACGAGTATAATGTCTTCATCACCTTCGACAGCAGTAACATCAGGCACGCCTTCGACTGCTTCTTCAACAATATCTCAAACGAACTCAGATTCTATTACATCGTCATCCTCGGTGGCAACAAGTACACCCGCCGTTACGTCAACCACAGCTGATACATCGTCAGTTTCCACAACATTATCTACTGCGTCTAGCTCAACTTTAGCAGATACAACTTCCAGTTCCGTATCTTCCACGGCTGCATTCTCCACACCATCATCGACTCAAACAAGCACAACAGCAGAGACGTCTTCAACTTCGCCAATAACTACAGAGACGACTGCAACGTCTGCGACACTGTCGACAACAGTCACATCAGACGCATCTTCAACTGTTTCTTCAACAATATCTCAAACGAGCCCAGATCCTACAACGTCGACATCATCAGTTGCAACAGACACATCCGTCATTACCTCAACCACAGCGGATACAACACCGGCTTCAACAACATTATCTACTGCGTCCAGCTCAACTTTAGCAGATACAACTTCTATTTCAGTATCATCCACGGCTACTTCTTCCATACCATCATCAGCACAAACAAGCACAACAGCAGAAACGTCTTCAACTGCACCAACAACAACAGAGACGGGTATAACGTCTTCAACTCCCACCACAACAGTAATGTCAGACGCATCTTCAACTGTTTCTTCAACAATATCTCAAACGAGCTCAGATTCTACAACGTCGACATCCTCAGTGGCAACAGACACATCCACTATTACTTCAACTTCAGCTGACACAACATCGGTTTTCACAACATTATCCACTGCATCCAGCTCAACTGTAGCAGATACAACTTCTACTCCTGTATCATCAACTGTTATATCTTCCACATCAACTACAACCCAAACAAGCACAACTGCAGAAACGTCTTCAACTGCCGAAACATCAATAACCACCGAAACGAGTTCGGCGCCTTCAACAGCATCTACTACAGTCACACCAGGTACATCTTCGAGTGCTTCTTCAACAATATCCCAAACGATATCAGACTCTACATTGTCATCATCCTCAGAGGCAACAAGCACACCCGCTGTTACGTCAACTCCAACTGGGTCCAGCTCAACTACAGCCGATTCAACATCTGTTTCTGTATCATCCACTGTTTCATCTTCCACACAAACAAGTACAGCTGGAGAAACGTCTTCAACTGTTCCAATAACCACTGAGACGATAACAGGATCTTCAACACTTTCAACTACTGATGCACTGTCCACATCAACAACAGCCTTGACTGGTGGTATGTTTAAGTATAAAATAATATATTCTGCTTAAATTTACAATTTATCCTAAATACAACGATTTCAAAAGTATATTTTGAGGTTTTAATTTCATTTTATTATAATTTGTGTTTCTTTTGGGCGGATTTTTAAGGTTGGGTTTTAATCCGGATAATGGTTTAGCGTTTGTAATTTGTTGTTTATATTTACATTTGTTTATGGGACAGAGCTACAGATAAAGAGATAAAGGTGTGTACCCAAATAAATTTGTACTGAAATCACGTCATTTCTCCACCAACCCATATACTGTGACCACTCTTTAGAATCGTCTCTTCGAGAATATTCTAAAGAGTGGTCACAGTATAGGGTTTGGTGGAAGAATAAAGGAGCTGTTCTTGAAAATGTTAAATTTACGCCTTTTATTTGAACCCCTGTGGGACACTTTGTATAACACAGTTGAAAGTTTCTGACCTGTTTAAAATTTGTTGATTTAGATGTTGTATAACACATATATGTAAACAGTGCATGCATATAAACATATATATGTATACATATATAATAGTCTATTACGTTGTATCCTAGTACATAATATGCTAGTATGTTGTTTACTAAAGCCAGTCTGGGAACGGTGATAATAAATCATGAAATTATATGAGCTACCCTGTTCATCAGTAAATATCTCTTGAAAAGTGTAAACTAAGAATAGTTTTCGGCCCAGAGGCTCTAATAATGTGTCTAACCTTAGTTTACACGTTTTGACAATAAAAACGCAACCTTAATATCACAGGTATCAAGCTGAAAAAAATGTGTATACCCCAACCAGATGACATGTCCATGACACGTTTCTGGTTTGGGTCTACGCCATTTGATTAAACCTTCGCTTGCTGAACTTTAAAATACATTTCTCCTTCTTTACCCATGCCCCGTTGTATAATTACATATATCTTCACTGTATACAAGTATTTCGCTGTGTAATCACTGCTGTGGAGTGCACTGGTTGCACAATCAATTTGTAAATAGTGCATACCCTGATGAGACAGCTCCTGCAGGAGCTGTCTCATCTGGGTCTTCACTATTTACAGGTAGGTATATTGACGTGAATAGCAAGCGAATGGTTAAGTCTGCTCATGTGGTTGCTCATTACTACTCTGACTGTAGTGTGAAACAAGAATCAGGCAATGCGTAACTTGTAGAAAAGTAAAACGCTAATCTATGTACATGTGTTCATTCCGGTAAGGACATAAACTGTACAGTAAAACCTCTCTATAACGACCACTAAATTGTGTTAAATAGTTGGTATTTAGAACAGGGCCACCTGCCTTCAACACAAAGTAGGCTACTTAATGTAATTTAGTGGCCGTTATAGAGAGGTTTTACTGTAAATTCAAGGAAATTAATTGAAAGAAACTGTTTTTGATAGTATGAGCCATTTTTAAAATCGATCTCATTCTATATGTATTATTTACATACAAGTCGTGTTCACGAAATTTGGCAAACTATGTAGACCAACACAAGTCTGAATGTCAACACCACGCATTTGACTGTAATCAAGACTGTTCAAAATGCAAAGAAAAACATTTTTACAATATTATTATTTTTAAACCTCATTCTGCTAAGCTTGATTTGATATGCTTAAATTTGCTGGAGGCTTGTATAAAAACAACAATACAGTTCCTGATCAAACCCCATTTGGGACCATCTGATCTGGTTCTACACCTCCAATGACAGTTGACTTGTTTCCGACATTCAAAGCGTTCATTTTAACTCTTATCCTGCTACCTCATAGGCTATATTTAGACACACCCTCTTTGAATAAATCTATTGTAAAGGAATGTTTTAGACTTTAATAGTTTTTTATACATGTAGTTTTGAAACCATTGTGATAAAAAGAGCATTCGCTCCTATGGAGCAAATGCTCTATTTATCACAATGCTTTCGAAAAGCAACTTTCACAACAGAAGGCGTCAATAATGAGGGAAGGGGTTTACAGATTCCTATAATAACCCTTCGCTTGCTGAATTTCAAAACACATTTCGCCTTCTTTACCCATGCCCTGTTGTATAATTACATATATCTTCACTGTGTACAAGTATATCGCTGTGCAATCACTGCTGTGGAGCGCATTGGTTGCACACTCAACTTGTAAATAGTGCAGACCCTGATGAGACAGCTCCTGCAGGAGCTGTCTCATCTGGTCTGCTCTATTTACAGGTAGGTATATTGACGTGAATATCAAGCGAAGGGTTAATAAACTATGTGGGCTTGCAACTCATTGACGTCAACTCATCCCTCGTCAGTTGTGTCAGTTGTGTATGAACAGATGTTACTTCAAAGCTTAAAACGAGTACTTCGTATGCAGTAATTTCGATCTTCAATCTAAGCTGGGTCTTTAAGGCAGGTGGTAGCTTAATTCATGTCGAAAGTAGAATGTAGAAATCTCCCATATGAGATGTATGCATTACTGTCGACCTATATTAAGCAACCTCATGCATGCTTTTAAGATTGTCATGTTCATTTAATCAATGGTCGCTTAAAACTTATTTTACTGTATCGTGTATGATAAAAAAATCCTGCGCTAAATGTAAGGCATAACATTTGGCATAATATAGTTGAAAAACATCTATTTGCATTACTTTTTGGACAAGCCTAATTAACAATCAGGCTAATCTAAGCGTACTTAGCTGATTATAATTATTGATTATTATCATCAGTGGGGCATTTATTTGAACAATAATGTCATACTAAGGAGTAATTAAAGATGGAAAATAAATAAATACAAACAAAAGTGTAAAGCAAGAATTCAGGCAATTTTACCCATGTTTAATACATATGTATTTATTTAATTTCTTATTATTTCAACACTGTCGACTATAGTCACATCAGATGCATCTTCGACTGTTTCTTCAACAACACCTCAAACGAGTTCAGATTCTACAACGTCATCATCTACAGTAGTAGCAGGCACATCAACCATGGCATCAACCACACCTGAACCAACGACGGATTCAACAACAATATCCACTGGGTCCAGCTCTACAATAGCAGATACAACTTCCTCTACAGTATCTCAATCGAGCTCAGATTCTACAACGTCGTCACTTTCAGTGGCAACAGACACAACCGCTGTTACGTCAACCACGTCTGATACAACCCCAGGTTCAACATTATCTACTGTACCCAGCTCAGCTGTAACTGATACAACTTCTCCTTCTGTATCATCGACTCAAACAAGCACAACAGCTGAAACGTCACCAACAGCTTCAGCCACAACCGAAACGAGTACAGCGTCTTCAACACTTTCGACAACAGCTACAACTGACGCATCCTCGACTGTGTCTTCAACAACATCTCAAATGAGCTCAGATTCTACTACGTCATCATCCACAGTAGTAGCAGATACATCAACCGTCGCATCAACCACACCTGATATAACGACGGATTCAACAACAATATCCACCAGTTCTACAGTAGCAGATACAACTCTCTCAACAGTATCTCAATCGAGCTCAGATTCTACAACGTTGTCATCCTCAGTGGCAACAGACACATCCGCTGTTACGTCAACTACGTCGGATACAACCACAGGTTCAGCAACATTATCCACTGTGTCTAGCTCAACTGTAACTGAAACAACTTCTATTTCTACTGACGCATCTTCGACTATTTCTTCAACAATACCTCAAACGAGCTCTGATTCTACTACTTCATCCACTTCAGTAACATCAGATACATCGCCCGTCGCATCAACCACACCTGATACAACGACGGATTCAACAACAATATCCACCAGTTCTACAGTAGCAGATACAACTTCCTCAACAGTATCTCAATCGAGCTCAGATTCTACAACGTTGTCATCCTCAGTGGCAACAGACACATCCGCTGTTACGTCAACTACGTCGGATACAACCACAGGTTCAGCAACATTATCCACTGTGTCTAGCTCAACTGTAACTGAAACAACTTCTATTTCTACTGACGCATCTTCGACTATTTCTTCAACAATACCTCAAACGAGCTCTGATTCTACTACTTCATCCACTTCAGTAACATCAGATACATCGCCCGTCGCATCAACCACACCTGATACAGCGACGGATTCAACAACAATATCTACCAGTTCTACAGTAGCAGATACAACTTCCTCAACAGTATCTCAATCGAGCTCAGATTCTACAACGTTGTCATCCTCAGTGGCAACAGACACATCCGCTGTTACGTCAACTACGTCGGATACAACCACAGGTTCAGCAACATTATCCACTGTGTCTAGCTCAACTGTAACTGAAACAACTTCTATTTCTACTGACGCATCTTCGACTATTTCTTCAACAATACCTCAAACGAGCTCTGATTCTACTACGTCATCCACTTCAGTAACATCAGATACATCACCCGTCGCATCAACCACACCTGAGACCACAGCGGATTCAACAACACTATCCACTGGGTCCAGTTCAGCAGTAACAGATACAACTCTGTCTGCATCATCTACTGCACCATCGTCCACATCATCTACAACTCAAACAAGCACAACAGTAGAAACGTCTTCAACCGTTCAAGCGACAACAGGGTCTACATCATCTTCGACTGCTTCTTCTACAATAGCCCAATCGAGCTCAGATTCTACAACGTCGCTGTCCACAGTCACAACAGACACGCCCACTGTTACGCCTACCACGTCTGATACAACACCGGGTTCAACTACACTATCCACTACATTATCAACACAACCCAGTACATCGTCTTCAACATCATCACAAATAACGACGGAAGCAGAGACAACATCCTCAGTTGCTTCAAGTTCAACAATATCTAGTTCGGACTTTACGACATTATCGACATCAATAATAACAGAATCTTCAACACTATCAACGACTGATGCACTGACCACATCTTCAACAGTTGTAACCGGTGGTATGTGAAAGCCTAAAATCACCTATTTTGCTTAATAGTTGTAATAAAGCTAAATATTTTCACTTTCACGATAGATTTTAGAGGTTTTGAAATTTAAATGTCAACTTTAAGAGGTATTTTGCTGCTTTTTTGCTGCTGTGCTTAAACTATAAATTAATTTGACACATGTAAAATTTCATTTGTAGTTTACATTCGTTCACAGGATATGGTGTGGCACTGTATAACACGTTTGGAGTATTTGTTTGAATTGTTTGATATGTGTGTGTGTGCGTGGTGTGTGTGTGTGTGTGTGTGTGTGTGTGGGGGGGGTAATGGGTGGGATGGGGGTTAATGTCTCACTTACTGTATTTCAATTATATAAAGACGATTTGAAATATGTGGTTATGGTCGTTTTGCTATATATGCACATATAAAGTTTGCATGCTAATATATTAATTTCATGTCTGACATTTGCTATATTGTATACAAAAATAGTTTATGTTGTTTCTTAATACATGATATACTGGTATGTTGTAAACTAAACCTGTTGTGGAAATGGGGGTAATAAGAAATGAAACTATTTGAATGAGCTATCCTATTCATCAGAATATGTGTCTTTGAGTTTTTCAAAAACTGTCATTCTCTTTTCTTTAAGAAAGTGATCAATTGTATATAAGGAGATTTCTTTAACGCTGAATACTTCATATATAAATGTGAAAGACACAATTGTGCATTTTCTGTACGGTACGTTTCTCAGCATTTAAATTATAATACATTTGAAAATCATGATAATCATCCATAGTTTTGCTAACGATGACTGCGTTGTCTTTGGAACAAGGGTGATATTGGTAAATATGCTTTGTGGATATTTTCAGGGCAATACAGGAACATAGACAAACCATAATCTTCATTTCTCCATCGAACCTTGTGTTGGTGACCATTCATTAGACTCGTCTCTTAGAGAGTCTAAGTGTGGTAACAACGTATGATTTGGTGCAAAAATAAAGAAGATTTTACAAATGTTTTAATTTACACCTATTACCTGGCATCTGTATACTGGTGAGCCTAATTTTCAGCAATACCATACTGATAGAAGCATATTTTGCTGATTGCAATTAATGTTTGTTATTTTTAAGATTTAGTGTTTAAAAGTAGCGTTAGTGCTTTGACAGAGTCTTAGTAGCTTTTGAACACGTATTAAAATGAATGGAAGCAAATAAAAAAATCATTATTAATGTCCTAACAATTAAAACAAACTTATTTGGGTAGATGTAACATATTTAAATGCATATGCATTCAATTAATTTCTCTCCATTGCATTTTGCAGCGACAAGTACTGCTACATCTGAGACTTCAACCCAATCTGTCAGTGGAAGTACTTCAACTTCTGCATCAGACAGCACAACAGTATCATCCACTGAAGCTGCAACAGAATCATCAACAGAAACATCAACTCAGTTATCAACGGATAGCTCCACATCTGTAAGTACTGATACAACAACAATTTCTTCGTCAGCCACAAATGGGACATCAACAGTGTCGACAACACTGGATACAGCATCAACAACTGATAGTTTAACAACAACGACATCAGATGCAACAACACAATCATCAACGGAAAGTTCAACCTCTTCCACCACTGATGTTACACCAACAATCACAGATTCCACTACAACATCGACATCAGAAGCAACCACACAGTCATCAACGGAAGATTCAACCTCTTCCACCTCTGATATTACACAAACGTCCACGGATTCCATTACATCAGAGGCAACAACACAATCATCAACGGAAAGTTCAACCTCTTCCACTTCGGATGTTACACCAACGTTAACGGATTCCACTACAACATCGACATCAGAGGCAACAACACAATCATCAACGGAAAGTTCAACCTCTACCACCACGGATGTTACACCAACGTTCACGGATTCCACTACAACATCGACATCAGAAGCAACAACACAATCATCAACAGAAAGTTCAACCTCTTCCACCACTGATATTACACAAACGTCCACGGATTCCATTACATCAGAGGCAACAACACAACAATCAACGGAAAGTTCAACCTCTTCCACATCGGATGTTACACCAACGTTAACGGATTCCACTACAACATCGACATCAGAGGCAACAACACAATCATCAACGGAAAGTTCAACCTCTTCCACCACCGATGTTACACAAACGATCACAGATTCTACTACATCATTGACATCAGAGGCAACAACACAATTATCAACGGAAAGTTCAACTTCTTCCACAACTGATGTAACACAAACGTCCACGGATTCCATTACACCATCGACATCAGAGGTAACAACACAATCATCAACGGAACGTTCAACTTCTTCCACAACTGATGTAACACAAACGTCCACGGATTCCATTACACCATCGACATCAGAGGTAACAACACAATCATCAACGGAAAGTTCAACCTCTACCACCACGGATGTTACACCAACGCTCACGGATTCCACTACAACATCGACATCAGAGGCAACAACACAATCATCAACGGAAAGTTCAACCTCTTCCACTTCGGATGTTACACCAACGTTAACGGATTCCACTACAACATCGACATCAGAGGCAACAACACAATCATCAACGGAAAGTTCAACCTCTACCACCACGGATGTTACACCAACGTTCACTGATTCCACTACAACATCAACATCAGAAGCAACAACACAATCATCAACAGAAAGTTCAACCTCTTCCACCACTGATATAACACAAACGTCCACGGATTCCATTACATCCTCGACATCAGAGGCAACAACACAATCATCAACGGAAAGTTCAACCTCTTCCACATCGGATGTTACACAAACGTTAACGGATTCCACTTCAACATCGACATCAGATGCAACAACACAATCGTCTGCCACAGAAAGCACAACAGTATCGTCCACTGAAGCTGCAACAGCATCATCAACAGAGACATCAACTCAGTTATCTACACAGTCATCCTCAACTTCAGCTGCATCAACTACTTCAACAGAAGCCACATCATCGTCTTCCACGTCATCAACAGAAATCACATCAGTTGCATCCACCACTTCTACAGATGCCACATCATCTCTTTCAACTACTTCGACAGAAGCCACACCAACTTCAACTACTTCCACAGAACCAACATCTGCTAGCTCCACTACAGAATCAACATCATCCGTTTCAACTACGTCAACAGAAACCACACCATCTGCTTCCACACCGTCTACAGAATCAACATCAGTTACCTCAACTTCTTCCACAGAATCAACATCAACTATTTCGACATTATCAACAACAGATGCACAGACACCTACAGTTTCTCCAACTGAAACAAGTACCACTTCTACTACTGAATCAACAGCGTCAACTTCAACTACTTCCACGGAGTCAACATCGGCTGCTTTAACTACTTCTACAGAAGTCACATCAACTGCTTCATCAACTTCTACTGACTCTTCAACAGCATCTCCTACCACATCTTCTACAGCAATATCATCTTCATCTGCTTCATCGACTACGTCAGCAGCCTCTACCACTTCGACATTATCTTCAACAGAAGCACCAACAGTTTCTTCTACAGAGACTCCTACACCTACAACGGAGACGACATCTACGTCTACCTCTTCATCTACGTCTGTAACATCATTATCTTCTTCGACTACCTCACCTACCACTTCTACAACTATATCTACTTCATCAACTACATCATCCACAGAACCAACATCAGATGCTTCTACCACTTCGACTTTATCCACAACAGAAGCACAGACACCAACGGTTTCTTCAACTGAAACTCCTACAACTTCTACAACAGAAACAACATCTACATCTACATCTACTTCCTCATCTACATCTTCAACGACATCATCTTCTTCGACCAGCTCTCCTTCAACTTCTTCATCTACAACAACTTCATCGACTACGTCATCCACAGAACCCACATCAGTTGCCTCTACCACTTCAACTTTATCCACAACAGAAACACAGACACCAACAGTTTCTTCAACTGAAACATCTACAACTTCTGCAACAGAAACAACATCTACATCTACTTCTTCGTCTACGTCTTCCACATCCTTACCAACTTCAACCACCTCTCCTACCACTTCTACATCAACCAGCACTGAAACTTCAACATCAACACCATCTACATCAACATCTTCCACAACAAGTTCAACAAGTACATCAACAAGTACATCCACAAGTACATCAACAAGTACATCAACAAGTACATCCACAAGTACATCCACAAGTACATCAACAAGTACAACAACTACGCCATCAACTACAACACAGGCACCAGATCCTATTGCAGGTTGGTTTTATTTTATCATATAGATTACAAGTGTTTACTTTTGTAAATCATAGTGAAACATTTTGTCATTGAATGATAACTTCCTATGCGATATTTTAGTCCATGCCACTAACCTGTTTACACACAATACTAAACATGATATTCGAAACCATCACTTTAAAGTTGGCCACTAGACGCAGAGTTTGAGACTCGCAAGTAGACAGGATTTTTTACAGTCAATGCAGCAGTAAAACGTCTCTACTACAGTAAAACCTCTCTATAAAGGTCATTAAATTGCGTTAATTAGTTGGTGTTTAGGACAGGTGGCTGCTTAAAGCAATGTGAACGTAAAACAGAACGCTCCTACAGGAGCGTTCTGTTTTACGTTCACCTTGCTTTAAGCAGCCACCTGCCTTTAGCACAAAATACTTCATTTAATTTAGTGACCGTTATAGAGAGGTTTTGCATGTACAACCATTCAAAAATAGCTAAACTCTTTCCTCGCTAAGTAGTTATAGATAGATAGGTAGATTTATTTCAACATAAAATACACAATTAGCCTACATAGCAATCTGTTATTATAGATTTATTTCAATAAAAAATGTACAATTACATGGCAATCTGTTATTAAAACAAGCATTAAAATGTATGATTTAAAATATTAATTACAAAGGGCATTAGTGACTCGTTTCCTGAATTGCCAGGGTTAACTGACTTCCGATTTTCCAGGTTTTGAGAACTACTGGCCGAGCGTGGAATACTTTGGATGTTGATGAGACACCGAGTTACTCGGCATCTCAGCTGTATCTAAATTGTTTGAAAATGCAATTCAGGTCTGAGCATGAGAAGGGTTTATTAAAGTTTTCGCTATTTGTTTCGTGTAAAATAGGTATCATCTGTATATAGTATAGTTTGAATTACAGACATTTTCATTAACTGCCGCCATATTGCTTCTCTGACCAATTGAATTTATGTGAACCCTTTACTTCAAGTAAACCTCATCACACCTTTGCAAACAGAGAATACCCGGATCAGGAGCCCTCTGATCAGGGCCCTACGCTAGGTATTCGGACAGAAGAACTTTGCACAGACCCAGATCAAAATGCTCCTAAATGATCAGTTTGATCAAGGTCTTCACTATTTTCTAGTATATCCAATTTACCAGAAATGTGTCAAATTCAATTACACAATATATACAGCTTTACAAACCGATGGAGAGGGGGCATTGGGTGTCCGAATAAGTAGCGTGTCCTACAGGAATAGTCTGATCTGGGTCTAGCCTGTTTGCAAATGTGCCAAAATGTTTTCTCTGCTTTTGGCCGCTTTGGACACCGGAAAGCGAATCATATGACGTGTTACATAAATTGACGAATACAGTAAAACCTCTCTATAACGGCCATTAAATTACATCAAGTACTTTGTGTTAAAGGCAGGTGGCTGCTTTAAGCAAGGTCAACGTAAAACAGAACGCTCCTATAGGAGCGTTCTGTTTTACAGTCACCCTGCTTTAAGCAGCCACCTGCCCTAAATACCGACTAATTAACACAATTTAGTGGCCATTATAGAGAAGTTTTACTGTACGTCCTTACATTTGCAAACAGTTTGCATCCAGATGAGATGCCGAGTAACTCGGGATGCAAGCTGTTTGACACCTCACTAAAAGTTTTGAAAATAAATGGAAGGCAAGTTCACTAAAACTTAACCCTTTACTCTATATATACACCTTTCTAAGCCTTTGCAAACAGAGTAGACCTAGATCAGACGGCTCCTATAGAAACCGTCTGATCAGGGTATGATCTGCTTGCTTATGGAATGACATAATTATGTCTGATTTTACAGTTTCGACTTCGGTAAAAATATTGCTTGTGTTATAATATGCCATTTTCAAAAGTTAACCTTATTAACCCTTTCACCGCCAGTGGCAGTCGAGTAAATCCACCACGACAAATAGTGCAGTCCCAGATCAGACGCCGCCTTTTCAAGGCGGCGTCTGATCAGGGACTTCACTATTTGTCTCAATCTCTAGTTCTATATATGTGCTATATTCCTTTGAAATTTGCATTTATTTATCTCATTTCCTTATTTTATTGAATGATTTAACAAACTTAGATTGCAGACGACAATTAGAAACTTGGCGCCGAAAGGGTTAATATTCATGATGTCATACTTTCTAACATAAATTTTCATGGAGTTAAAGGTTAAAAGGAAACATCAGCATTTGCAGACAAAAAGGATTTGGCGCCAAATGAGTTAACAGTTTCGTATTCTGATAAAGATATTTTTGAAACAGATTTTCCTTTCCCATACGATGATGGAAATGACAATTGTTACACTGGCTACGATGACCGTCCCTACGGGCCATTTTTTGTAAGCATGGATATTCCACTGGGAACTTGGAAAAGCAGGAAGTATTATGTAAGTATCTTCACTATTTTAAAACCAAGTACAGTAAAGCCCCTCTAAATCGGAGGTGAAGTTAGTATAGATGAGAAATGTAGATTTTTGTACATAATATATTTGAATACGAACTTCTATATATTACTCTATTGTTTCATTTCTAGATTAAGGTTAAGGTATTAACATGCTACGAATTTGTACTTGCAAAATAGGTTGAGCACTTTACTGAAATTGAACTTAACCCTTTACACCATAAATATGCCTTTCTATACGTTTGCAAACAGAGTAGACCAAGACCAGGGTCTGTTCTATTTGCTTATGATATAATATAGATATGAGACTACAGTTTCTGCCATGGTCAAACATTCTTATGTCGTTGTGCTATCATAACAATTAACCCTTTCGCTGCCAAACGCTGTCGTCTGCTACAAATTTTCATTCTTTTGATTTTCTTCATTTTTGTTTCAAAAACATAGTAACAGTAACAAACAGTTTGGATCCTGATGAGACGCCGAGTTACTCGGCGTCTCATCTGGATCCAAACTGTTTGCATAGGTAATGACAGATCCGGCCTTGGCAGCGAAAGGGTTAATATATAATTGATATTAATAATGCAATTATTTCCTACATGAATAATCATGGAGTATAATAGAGGGTTAAGCTTGTTCGTGAAACTGGGGTCACATACTTAGCACTAGATGTATGCAGATCCCATATACAGTGTAATCTCTAATAAGTTGAATTCCGATATCCCAAGCTCGGATAACTCGCAATTCGTGATAACTCGAAGTAACAGTTCGGTTCTTCCAAAATGTACAGGACAGTTTTGTTCTAAAACGTATCACTACGTATATACAGTAAAACCCCACTAATGCGACCACCTAAAAGAGGTATAATTCTGGGTGCTAGATGCCGGTGGTAGCTTAATGCAGGACAAAAGTAATGCAGAAAGCTCCTAGATGAGCTTTCTGCATTACTTTTGCCCTGCATTAAGCAACCACCTGCTTATAAAGATACCCATGTTTATTCATTAAGTGGTCGCATTAGAGTGGTTCTACTGTATATCTAATCAAATCTGACAGCTTGATGCAGGTTGAATATATATATACAGTAGAACCCCTCTATTACGGCCACTTAATGAATAAACATGGGTGTCTTTATAAGCAGGTGGTTGCTTAATGCAGGACAATAGTAATTGGGGTGCACATATTGTACATATTATACACTGTTGGGTCTATTTAAAATGGTACCTAAGACGGAAATGTCGGGTATGACAGAATTTGACAAGACCCATCTAATCTGATTCTACTCTGATCACAAAGGCATGAAGAATGTGATAAATAGAAACAATAATGTAAGATACTGTATTACATTCGTTGTATACAGTAAAATCTCCTCGACTATTCGAATTTTCTGTATAGAAGAATTTAGACCCAATTTTAGGCAGGTGGCTGCTTTAAATGCATGGTGAAAATCATGCAGAAAGCTCCTAGAGCTTCCTGCAGGACTTTCACCATGCATTGATCGAGCTGCCACCTGTCTTATGGCTAAACGTCGTGTGTTCATTTGCTATTATAAGCATGCATATTTTCTATTTTCTCGATGCCATTATTTCTAACCAAATACCCAGCGTTAACCGTGTTTCTTTTTGTGTTCCAGATCTCTCCGAATGGCCTGTTATGTTTACAGACACCACTATACAGCTTTGTTCCACCGTATCAAGACGATACTTATTCTCAACGCTTTTTCAACCATTACTGTATTGCTCCATACTACGTTGATATCAACATGTATTCGTATGGCCATGTTTGTGTGAAAGTGTATGACTTTACAGAAGATGACGATTCCTATGATAATAGCCTGTTTGACAGTATAAAAGGTTATTTGGAAGCTGTAGTAACGGACTATGACCCATCTATTATCATAGTTGCTACATATGTCGATGTGGTGAGATATGGCGGGAGTCCAACTGAGGTAATTAGTGGAAACAAACATCTTATAAGTACATTAACCCGTTACCTCATAGGCTATTTTTAGGCCCAACCTCTTTGAATGAATCTACCAAAAAAGAGCATTTACTTGAGGAAAGGAAAATTTTAAAATTGTGTAGGTTTGAATCCATTGTGATAAGAAGGGCATTGGGTCCTATTGGCCTATGAAAATAATTGTTTCAAAAAGTGGCTGTAAGGAGGTGTCAAAAGGCGTCAATATACGGGAATATGTTAATTCCTCTCTAATGTTACCACACATAAAAGTGTCTAATACTGGGTTATAAAGACTGGTGGTAGCTTAATACAGGGTGGAAGTTAATTATGCAGAAAACTTCTATATGAGCATTCTGAATTACTTTTGTCCTGCATTAAGCAGCCACTTACTTATACAGATGCAAATGTTTATTCCATAAGAGGTGTTGTACCGTTCTTATCCTCATCCTGTTGACAAGAAATGTTTGCTCAAGCATTGCTATGTAGCAAATGTTACATGGAATATTACTTCGATTCATTCAAGCGTTTAACCCATTCCCTCACAGGCCATTTTAGACCCCAACTGCTTTGAATAAATTTACTGAAAATTAGTATTTAGTAGAGAAGACGGAATTTTAGCATTGAAACCATTGCGATAAGTATAGCATTTGCTCCTATGGAGCAAATGTCTTATTTATCACAATGGTTTCAATAAGTGACAAAATTTACAGAGGCACCAGAATGTGTCAATATGAGGTAATGGGTTTACCCTTTCCCTTATATAAATGTGTTTTCATGCATTTGCAAACAGAGTAGACCAAGATCAGACGGCTTCGATAAGAGCCGTCTGATCAGGATCTGCTCTGTTTGCTTATGGAGTTTTAAAGATATGTTCATTTACTTTCTAAAATGGCTATGTACAATGTTTCAGCTTTAATATTTCGTTATAATTATTTTGTCCTTGAATATTCAGTAGGTATTGAAATTTGTACTAAACATAGGACAAGGAAAAGGTTAAGCGATTACTGATCATCTGTCAAAAGAACTTGGATGCTGGGGAGATGTCAAGTTACTTAACCCTTTCCACCACAGGCTATTTTTAGACCCAACCACTTTAAATGAATCTACCGAAAAGGAGCATAAACTAGAGAAAGGGAATTTGTTTAGAATTTTGTAGTTTGAAACCATTGTGATAAATAGAACATTTGCTCCTATAGGAGCAAAAGCTCTATTTATTACAATGGTTTCAACAGGTGATTTTTACAGAGGCGTAGAACGGGGTATTTATGGAGGAAAGGGTTAATAAGGTGTCTGACACGTGTAAAGCTGTTTGTAAATGCAAGTAAGATTATGCTATCAAGATACATTTGCTATGGGTATAATGCTGATGTCTGTCATTTCTGTTGCTTACTTCAATTTTTATTAGGAAGTGATTATTCTTACGGTACCGTAATAATAGACCCAGCCGCTATTCTTACGGAAGTTCTGTAATAATAGATATCGTACCGCCGTACGCTATTCTTACGGTAGTCAATGACACTGTACATATTATACACTGTTGGGTCTATTATTACGGTACGGTAAGAATAGTCACTGTCTTTTATTAACTCTTTGCATGCTAGCAATGGATTCTTCAACCATTTATGACCTATGCAAACAGTTTGGATTCAGATCCTTCAGGTTGAGAGAGGTTCTACTGCAGTAGAGAATCTGAGTTATACTGCTAAACTGTTTTTTGCAAATATTCTGCATTCAAAGGGCTATGTTAATTAACTTCATGGAAGTGTTCCACTTTTAAACATTTGGCATTGCAAAGCTTACATAGATACAGTAAAACCCCGCTAATGCGACCACCTAAAAGAGGTATAATTCTGGGTGCTAGATGCAGGTGGTAACTTAATGCAGGACAAAAGTAATGCAGAAAGCTCCTAGAGGAGCTTTCTGCATTACTTTTGTCCTGCATTAAGCAACCACCTGCTTATAAAGACAACCATGTGTATTTATTAAGTGGTCGCATTAGAGGGGTTCTACTGTAATAGTCTCTGATATTTAACCCTTTCCTCCATAAATAGGCCTTTAGAACTATGCCTCTGTAATAACCACATCTAGAAACCATTGTGACAAATAGAGCATTTGCTCCTAATGCTCTATTTATCACAATGGTTTCAACTACAGAAATCTAAAAATTTACTTTTCTCTAGTAAATGCTCCTTTTGGGTAGATTCATTCAAAGAGGTTGGGTCTAAAAATAGTCTATGGAGGAATGGTTTAACACTTACAAAGGCCTTTACTCTATCATCGCCATGTGTTACTGGTCTTCCACATTTGTCATCCACTTCGATTTCCACTGTGAATTTCTTCACGTTTTGGTACCTTTACACACAGAGTAGACCCATATCAAACGACTCCCGTTTGGAGCTTTTTCTGTTTGCATATACAGTGCTCCCTCTCTACAACGACACCCTTTGGGATACGAAGATTGTATGTGTTGTTCAGAGGGAGTTGTTATAGGGAGGGAAAATCAAACATAATTAGCTTGTTTGCAGATCCGCAGATCAGGTGTATTTCGAGAACTAAAACCGTTATGCCTCAATCAAACCCTATGTTGTGACCACTCTTTAGAATCGTCACAAAGTGACGATTCTAAAGAGTGGTCACAACATAGGGTTTGATAGAGGCATAAAGAAAATACAATAGAAAAAAGTTGTTTCTGGAGCCTTGTTGTTTCGGAAACAGTGACATGCGATGTTGTAAGGAGGGAATCGTTATTGAGAGGGCCGTTGTAGGGAGGGAGCACTGTAGAATATCTTGGATCCGATTCTACTCTAGTTAGCACTGACTAATAATAATGTATTAGCCTGGCTTGTTTTGTTTAACGAAACAAAGTAGTTAATGAACAACCCTTTACTCCATAAATACTCCTTCCTAGCATTTGCAAACAGAGTGGACCCAGATCAGACAGCTCGCAAGTAGACATGATTTTTTACAGTCAATGCAACAGTAAAACATCTCTACTACAGTAAAACCTCTCTATAGCGACCATTAAATTGCGTTAATTAGATGGTATTTAGGGCAGGTGACTGCTTAAAGCAAGGTGAAAGTAAAACAGAACGCTTCTATTGGAGCGTTCTGTTTTACTTTCACCTTGCTTTAAGCAGCCACTTGCCCTAAATACCAATTAATGAACCCAATTTAGTGGCCATTATAGAGAGGTTTTACTGTAGTAACAACCAGTTTTGATTCTGATGGGAAACTGAGTTACACTGGTTGTCTCCCCTAAACCCAGATAGTGCTTAACCCCTTTACTTACGAATATTCACGAAATTAACCCTTCGCTTGCTGAATTTTAAAATATATTTCTCCTTCTTTACCCATGCCCTGTTGTATTATTACATATATCTTCACTGTGTACAAATATTTCGCTGTGCAATCACTGCTGTGGAGTGCACTGATTGCACAATCAATTTGTAAATAGTGCAGACCCTGATGAGACAGCTCCTGCAGGAGCTGTCTCATCTGGGTCTTCACTATTTACAGGTAGGTATATTGACGTGAATAGCAAGCGAAGGGTTGATAATGACATCAATATTCATGAATATTGCTCAGTTTAATACTTAATGGCATATGGCCACAGAAACTTTTGACCATGGCAGAAACTGTCAAATCAGATTCATATTATTCCATTAGCAAAAATAAAGCAGATCCTGATCCCACAGTGTCTACCGTAGCTGCCTGATCTGGATCTACTCTGTTTCAAGTTGTTGGTCACGGGATATATTGAGTAAAGGATGGGTGGGCAAAGATAGCAATAACATGACTTAAACCATTGGTTTGTTGTTTTACAGACCGCTACCTTCCAGTCGGTGTACATCACAGATGGCGATTCAGCTCACGCATACTTCTTCTACGAACAAGATGGTATGCTGTTCACCACAAATCGTATCTTCATTGGATTCATCGGCAATGGATTAGTGGAGGGAATTAATCCTGATTTGCCCGTTGATCAGCTACAGCAACCGGATAAATACTTGAGAGTGGATAGTATGTGATATTGTCAGATTGTTTGGGTGGTCCAGAGCTACAGATAACGATGCGAATCCAATAATTTATTTCTAAAATCGTCATTTCTCGACCAAACCCTATACTGTGACCATTTGTGACAGGGTTTGGAGGAGAAATAAAGGAGCTATTGTTGAAAATGTTTAAATTTACGCATCTTATCTGGAGCTCTGGTGGTCTCAGTTTGACCCTTTCCTTCATAATAAAAGCCTTTCCACACATATGCAAAACAGAGCAGACCCTGATAAAACAGCTCCAATAGGAGCTGTCTTATCTGGGTCTACTCTGCTTGCTAATGGAATTTGATAGTTCTGTTTCTTTAGTTTCTAAAATGGCTAGGCTACACTAGCTGTTCTGCCTCCATATTTCATTATAACTATTTTGTCAATGAATATTCAGTAAATATTGAAATTTAGAGGAAAAAAACAGAACAGGGAAAGGGTTAAGGGATATACAAAGCCACATTCAGTAAAACCTGTTTTAACTCATTCCCTCATAGGCTATTTTTAGACCCAACCTCTTTGAATTAATTTACCGAAAAGGAGCATTAAATAAAGAAAGGGAAATTTTAGAATTTTGAAGTTTGAAACCATTGTGATTAATAGAGCATTTGCTCCTATAGGAGCCAATCCTCTATTTATTACAATGGTTTCAAGAAGTGACTTTTACAGAGGCGTAGAAAGGCGTTTTATGGAGGAAAGGGTTTTTTATTGTGTTTTTTATTGTGTTTTAATATATATATATATATATATATATATTAAAAAAAATGTAACTCACCATCAATTCAACACAAACACTATTTTTAGACATTTTACTCAAGGTTTTCATTTGTTTTTTAATGATTTAGTAATAGTAATGATTAAATCTGTACTTTAAACACCTGTGGATACAATCAGTAACTATAAAATACAAAAAGGGTGTCATTGGTATCAATTAACCCTTTGCCTGTTCGAAGTTTATGCCAAATTTCAATACCTACTGAATATTCATGAACAAAGCAGAAATATGGAAGGTGGAACATTGTACCCATTTTAGAACATAGGGAAACATATCAAATTTCATTAGCAAACAGAGCAGACCATGATCAGAAGGCTCCTGTTGGAGCTGTCTGGTCTGGGTCTACTCTGCAACTGCGTGAAAAGGCATTAAGTATGAAGGAAAGGGATAAGAGATCAAGATTTTACCACAACTTAACACTTTGATTAATTGCTGGATAAATACCTTTCTGCTGTTATCAAATTGGTTTCTACCATTATCCTGGTGTACATCAATGATATCTGCCTAACCCTTTCCTCCATAAATATTCGTTGATAAAAGAATGCTGTCATGAATATTAATTTAACTAATGTGTTATAATAGCACATGGTCACATTTACAATAAATTTAGCAATGTCAGAAACTGTAGAATCACATCTATATTATATCATAAGCAAACAGAGCACTGCGACCCTGATCAGAAATTTCCCGTGCCCATGTGCCATAACAATAATAGTTTAATGATATTTCATACATGAATATGCATGGGGTAAAGCATTAAGCATGCATAATATTACAGAGTAACAAATTATCTTACTTTGAATGGCAACGTAATGAAATTTAATTAAGCTGCATAGTGTATGAAAGGCTTTTACTTGCAGAGTCGATATTAGGAACAACAACAAGTTTAAAAGGAGGAGCATACATGCAAGTTACAGGAGGCACTGGGCGATTAGATTTTGCAGTCCAGTGCAGGAAGTGGAGCAAACAAGAGAGACCATCTTATTTGTACTTCGCCGCTCTACAGAGGGTTCTTTTCTCGCAATGTCCTTGCAGTCTGATTCAGGCCTGGAGGAGTAGGCTTTTATGGTTTTATGAATGGAATTCACGGACTATTTCATTTACGATGGAGTCACGTGTCACAACAGCTGCTCAGGTAAATTTCTTCTTTTAAAGGTTCTTAACGTTTTGAATGTGAGGTATGCAATTGTACCAGCATTTGTAAACAATGCAGACCAATATGAGTAGGCTCCTAGAGGAGCCCTCTTATCAGGATCTACACAGTTTGACATTGAAAATTGTCTAGCAAATGTAAGCCTTTCATACTGAGTGACCTCTATGATTGAGTTAACCCATTCCTTTATATTGTGCCTCTGTAAAACTCATTGTTTGAAACCATTGTGATAAATAGAGCATTTGCTCCTATGGGTTAAATTACTTAACTTTATAGAAATGCCTGTTACCTTTGCAAACAAGTTAGGTCCAGATCAGATGGCACCTATATGAATCATCAGATCAAGTTCTACTCTGCTTGCTAATGGAATTACCCTCATAGGCTATTTCTTGATCCAACCTCTTTGAATAAATCTACCAAAAACGAGCATTAACTAGAGGAAAGGTCTGGAATGTTTTAGAATTTTTGTAATTTGAAACCATTATGATAAATAGAGCGTTTGCCCTTATGGGGCAAATGCTGTATTTATCACAATGGTTTCAACAGGTGACTTTTACAGAGGCTTACAAAAGGCTTATTTATGGAGGAAAGGGTTAATCAACCGTAAGCCTGTTGAGCAAATTATTTTTACACAAATTTCACCTACAACAGTTTTTAAAATGCAATTAGCAATTATTTTGTTTACCAAAATAAGATCAGGGTCCATGCTTATAAAACTTTTAGTTGAATCTGAGTTCATTCTTAAGGTTTTGATTGGTCTGATTTGAGCCTTTGGCTTAAAAATCTGACCAATCAAAAGCTTGAGAACTCAAATCTGACCAATCAAAAGCTTGAGAATGAACTCAGACTCAACTAAAAAGCTTTATAAGCATGGACCCAGGGTGTCAAGTAGTTTTGATCCTGATGAGATGCTGTGCTATTGTTTGTAGTACGTGGTAGTCATGGCTCCACAGGCTTTAATTTACCCCTTTCCCTCATATAAATGTGTTTTCATGCATTTACAAACAGAGAATACCCAGATCAGACGGCTCCTAGAGGAGTGGTCCGATCAGGGTCTACTCTGTTTGCTAATAGAATTTCAAAGATCTGTGTCTTTACTTTCTAAAATGGCTACAGTGTTCCACTTTCCATATTTCATTTTAACTATTCTGTCCATGGATATTCAGTAGGTATTGAAA
This sequence comes from Azorinus chamasolen, assembly GCA_963576725.1. NCBI lineage: Eukaryota > Metazoa > Mollusca > Bivalvia > Cardiida > Solecurtidae > Azorinus > Azorinus chamasolen. The sequence continues at coordinate 50,992,100 of OY755248.1, forward strand.
TTTGTAATAAACATAGAACAGGGAAAGGGTTATGGTTAACTATTTCCATGTTCTATGTTTATTCTAAATTTCAATACCTACTAAATATTCATGAACAAATATGGAAGGTGAAACATTGTAGCAATTTAAGAAAGTAAAGAAATAAATCTTTCAAATTCCTGTAGCAAACAGAGCAGACCCTGATCAGACAGCTCCTATAGGAGCCATCTGATCTGGGTCTACTCTGTTTGAAAATGCATGAAATTGTGTTTATATGAGGGAAAGGGTTAACTCTACTCCATTACAATTCATGCATGATATAATGACATCATGAATATAAATTAGATTAATAATTTTTTATTATTATATTATAGCTCGAACAATTTGACCTGGACCCTGACCTACCTAAATAAAAAATCGTAACATTGTACGGGTTTATCCTCAGCACCTGTCCTGGTAGGCAACTATGCATGGACACACATTGTGATTGTATGGTTTACATATTCATGGGTTTTTTTCAGCAGGAATAATACTTCACGATTTACCAGCGGAGTTTTATTTATACAGCGTCATCCCTCTCATTATGTATCCTGCATAAAGGTGAGGGTCCAGGTCAAATTGTTCGAGCTATAGCACATTGACATGGGAATTTGTGGCCATCGCGGAAACTCTAGAATCATATCTATATTATATCCTAATATCTCTAGGAGCCATCTTATTATCTTGGTCTGCTCTGTTTGCAAAGATGTAGAAAGGCATATTTATGGAGTAATGAGTTACGACACTATTAATTATGTTTTTGATGTGGCCATTAAACCCTTTGCAAAAAAAGTAGACCCAAAAGAGCAGACCCAGATCAGACAACTTTGAGATTTTCTGGAGCCAATGTTAGAATCAGGGTCACATCTATTTACTTAACTTAACCCTTTGCTTGCTGAATTTTAAAAAAACATTTCTCCTTTTTTACCCATGCCCTGTTGTATAATTACATATATCTTTACTGTATACACGTATTCCGCTGTGCAATCACTGCTGTGGTGTGCACTGGTTACACAATCGACTTGTAAATAAGGTAAATAGTGCTGTCTCATCTGGGTCTTCACTTAATTTACAGGTACGTATATTGACGTAAATAGCAAGTGAAGGGTTAACTCAATACTTGTATATCATAGATCTGATTCTACAGTTTCTGCCATCTTAAAAATTTTCTGTGTTTATATACAGTAATAAATGTTAACCGTTTCCCTCATATAAACGTCTTTTCACACATTTGCAAACAGAATAAATTTAACCCAGATCAGACGGCTCCTTGTGGTGTCATCTGATCAGGGTCAACTCTGTTTGCTAACAGAATTTGATAGATGTGTTTATTTGCTTTTTCAGCCAGAAATGTCTACAATGTTCCACCTTCAATATTTCTTTTTAATAATTTGTAATGAATATACAGCATGTATTGAAATTTGGCCTAAATACAGAACTCATAGGCTAATTTCAAAGACTCAACCTCTTTCAATAAATCTACCAAAAAGGAGCATTTACTAGAGAAAAGGAAAAATTTAGAATTGTGTAGTATTCTGAAACCATTGTGATAAAAAGAGCATAAATTGCTCCTTTGTTGCAAATGCTAAACTATATATATTTATCACAATGGTTTCAAGAAGTGAATTTTACAGAGGCGTAGAAAGGCATATATGGAGGAAAGGGTTAAGTTAGTAAATATTAATTATGTCATTATTTCTATTTGGATGTTCAACAGGTAGCGTGTTCAAGATGTTTTACTGTTTATTATTTCAGACTTGTGTGTACAGTTGGAGGACCTTTTCACTGATAAGGTCTGGGAATGAGGCAGGAGTCTTTTTACCCTTCAGCCCAAGATTTTTTCCAAGAGATTTCAATAGGAATGATGGAAAGTATAAGGCCATCTGTTGCCAGTTATCTAATTCATGTGAATATTACTACCGAGCACGACCAGTCACAAGATTTTGCCGTAGGAGTCTTGGACGTAGGACTTGTAAGTATTCAAAACTTTTACATTTTGAATGTCAATTCTTTTAAAGATTGAATGCTCAGTCATTTTGCCACAGTATTAGCCCTTTGAATCTGAATATTTACAGTAGAACGGCCCATCACTGTTTAACCTTTTCCCTGTTCAATATTCATGAAAGAAATAATGACATCATGAATATTAATAAGCTGATTATGTTTTATAATGTACACTTTTCAAGGAAATCTTTTGCTTTGACAAACTGTAAACTGTATACTGTTTTATTTGAATAAACACCTATTTCTATGATAGATACATATTCAATGGCGTTGTATATATAATATATGACATATAAACACAAATTGATATATTTATGATAACTAAAATATCCTAAATGACTCAGATTTCTGTTAAATATGTATATGGTACACCTCATAATACACAAACAGAAACTTAAATACCAACATAATTTCTAAAGATTACATGCAATATTTTGAAATATACATCTAACAATTAAGATATATATTATACAACTTTAAATTAAAACCTGACCTAAAATGTAAAAGCAAACATTATAGACTCAGATCTATATGATATCATAAGCAAACAGAGCAGACTCTGATCAGATGGCTCTTATAGGAGTCATCTGATCTGGGTCTAATATATTTGCAAAAGCATGAAAAGCATTTATATAAGGGAAAGTGTTAACTATAGAATTCATTCAGTGTGACAGACTTACCTTGTTTGCAAATGCCGAAACCTTTGCAAATGCAAAACTTAATCCTTCGCTTGCTATTCACGTCAATATACATACCTGTAAATAGTGAAGACCCAGATGAGACAGCTCCTGCAGGAGCTGTCTCATCAGGGTCTGCGCTATTTACAAGTTGATTGTGCAACCAGTGCACTGGCCACAGCAGTGATTACACAGTGAAATACTTGTACACAGTGAAGATATATGTAATTATACAACAGGGCATGGGTAAAGAAGGAGAAATGTATTTTAAAATTCAGCAAGCGAAGGGTTAAGTGCAATATTCTGATCTGATGAAACGCGTCACGCATTTTTAAGTTATTAATTAAAGATTTTAAAGCCATATAACATTTAGTCTTTTTTAATATATATATATAGCCTTTCCGGTTGTATTCTATTGCCAGTTATATAATATATATACATGTTGTATATATATGTGTGTGTTTCAAAGGCATGGAAAGGCATATTATTTTAAGAACAACTTGGGTTAGATTCAATTCAGTTTTTATATTTTTTTCTGGAATATAATGAAAGAGTATTGCTTGCTGATGAGCCCAGATATTTGTTACAATCATGCAAGGATCCAATTTAAAGTTCTCAAACAGGGAGATGTTTTGTTGGCGAGAAATTTTGATTCTGATTTTAGATGTCCCTATGTTTTTTGTATTATTCAATGTCTCCCTAACCCTCTATATTGAGTAATTATGTCTTCTTCAAAAATTGTTGTATGCCAAGATTCCCATCAGTTACCAAACAGAGAGTTTTTCAAAAATATTCCAGTACTCCAAAAAGAATAGACCCAGATCAGACGGCTCCTCATGATAGGAGCCGTCTGATCAGAGTCTGCTCTTTTTCCTTATGATATAATGTAGATATGAATCTATAGTTTCTACCATGGCAAAATACTCCTTAAATTGTTCAATGAGCGATTATAAAATAACCTAATTAATACTCATGATGACATTATTTCTTACATTATTTCTTAGGTGAAAGGTGAAATGAGACAGGATTATTTACATGTATATAGACACTACTTATTTAGAATCCGCACTTTAATTGCATTTTAGAAATATATTGTATGAAATACTTCTTGTTTGATATTTTATTTTGAGTATTTAGTTTGTAGATTATCCCTTTGTGGAGAAATAACACGTTTGCAAACAGGGTAGACTAAGCTCAGGTTCCATGCTTATAAAGCTTTTAGTTGAGTCTGAGATCGTTCTCAAGATTTTGATTGGTCAGATTTGAGCCTTTGGCTCAAATCTGACCAATCAAAAGCCTGAGAACGAAACTCAGACTCAACTAAAAGCTTTATAAGCATAGACCCTGAGAGGTCGTGTAGGAGCTGCCTCAGACCAGAGTCCACTCTATTTACATTGTCACCAGGTTTCCACCATATAATGTGTTCAACTATTTCAGTTTTAATATTAATCTAATATGTATCCATGATGTCATTTTTGTTTACATAAATATTCATCGATTTAAGTTTAACCCATTACCTCATAGGCTATTTTTAGATCCTACCTCTTTAAATGAATCTACTGAAAAGGAGCATTAACTAGAGAAAAGGAAACTTTAAGAATTTTGTAATTTGAAATCATTGTGATAAATAGAGCATTTGCTCCTGTAGGAGCAAATACTCTATTTATCACAATGGTTTCACAAAGTGACTTTTACAGAGTCGTCAAAAGTCGTCAATATGAGGGAAAGGGTTAATGGCAAGAATCGTCTGCTGAGTGCTGACCTTGATGGCGATTGATTTCATAATCTTCATTGTTCTTTTTCCAGCTTGGTTATGGGGAGATCCACACATTAGGACCCTTGATGGTGTAGACTATACATTTAATGGCCATGGCGAGTATGTAATGATGAAAACAGTTCCCGGTAATGAGGAGTTTGAGGTCCAAGCTAGAACAGAAAGAGCTCGCACATCAGGTGGAACAGTATCTCAGGCTACAGTGTTTTCAGCATTTGCAGTGAATGGAAACAACACAATTTTGCAAATAGAGCTCAATACAAATAAAACTGGTATGGACATATACGCAGGCACTGATAACTTCACTATTGAATACACAACACAGTTCAGGGATCTAAGCTACTTCAATGCATCTATTGAAGGAGGAGTAGTTTTGAGACGAGAAAATGACACACTTGTGGCAACATTTCCGAATGGTAAGCAAATTGTGAATATAGTAGAACCTGTTTTAACCCTTTACTCCATAAATACGCCTATCGGAGCCGTCTGATCAGGGTCTGCTCTGTTTGCTTATGATATTATATAGATATGATTCTACAGTTTCTGCCAGTGCCAAAAATGCCTATGTCCATAATATGTTATTATAAAAAAATATCTAATTAATATTTATGACATCATTATTTCTTACATGAATATTCATGGAGGAAAAGGTTAAGTGCCATCAAAAAGAGGTATAATTATGAGTCTGTTAAAAGCATGTGGTAGTATAATGGAGGTCAAAAGTAATTCTGAAAGCTCCTATGGGAGATTTGTGCATTACTTTTGCCCTGAATTAAGCAACCACCTGCTTTTCAAGACTCCTATGTTCAATAAATGAATGGATGCTTAGAATAGGTTGTATCTATTGTTATATTGTCTGTAAAATGTCCTTAGGAGCATTCAAACAGTGAAGACCTGTACAAGACCCATAGTAAATATTGGTATCTGATCAGACCGTGAACTATATTTGCAGAATTATACACCCTTGAGCAGCTAAAATCAGCAATTTGCAGGGGAATGAGAATTACTTGTACAGTAAAACCTCTCTATATGGCCACTAAATTAAACATCAAGTTTTTTGTGTTAAAGGCAGATGGCTGCTTAAAGCAAGGTGAAAGTAAAACAGAACGCTCCAGTGGGAGTCATCTGAACCAAGTTGATCAGATTTTGATTCAAATGGGACATAGAGGTACTTCGCATCTCGTATGGATCTATTCCGTATGCATATATATATTGTCGCTGTGCTGTCAAAATCTCGTATAATGAAAATCATTACTTTTCAGGAGAAGCAAAAACTGTTTTATTTTATGAATTTGTCGTTATGTGACAAATAAGGTATATATTCTGGTACCTTATTAAAACACAAATTATTTGATAAAATTTATTTATTCTGTCATTGATAAAACTTTATTTTTTCTATCATTTGTTATGATGATTTTTTAAATGTACAATATTTTTGTACCAAGTTTTGTTCATTTTATGTATATATACGAGCTTTTACCACTTATACAATATTAAGTCGTAGATTTTTTTATCCGGCGATCATGTTATACGACAATTTACATTTCACTTGAGTCTAAGCTTTGTACATTGACACACCAAGAAAAGGACATTTCCTATGTTCTATGTACCACAATACATGCACTGACCTAATCTGCATGTGTTTTGATATGTTTAATGTCATTGCTTCGCATGCTTGAAGAGTAAAATTTATACGAGGTTTTGATATTGAAAAATTCAGACCAATAAATATACGAGGTTTAGTCACGGGCGAGTTTTGACACTTTTCATTGGTCGATTGCTCTGAGATTTTGACAGGATATGGGCATTGTACATTTAAATCAGAAATCGTGAAGAAACGATTTTCGGTCAAAATGGATATAAGAGGTTTTGTTAGCACAGCGATGATATATACATGTATCACTTTTCACGGTTTGGATCATATAAGCATGCAGTTCAGATCTACAGAGTAAACCCTTTCCCAGATGAGTGTTTTGTTTCCCTGTTTTTAATGACATCATGATACAATGTATTTATTATTAATGGCATATTAATATACACACAGGATAATTTTACTCAGGTAAGAACTGTAGAATCAGGTCTATTTTAAATCATAAGCAAACAGTGCAGACCCTGATCAGACAACTCCTACAGTTTATGCAATGACCGAACATTTCTTTTTCTAAGTGGTTTTTTAACTCTTTGCACGCTAAGTAATTTTTCTTCTGCAACAATTGTCATCTGCTTCAATTCTTAAGATAAACTTTCTGTTATTTCTTTGCAAAAAATGTGGTCAATATGACAAACAGTTTGGATCCTGATGAGACGCCGCATGATGCGGCGTCTCATCTGTATCCAAACTGTTTGCATAGGTATTCACATTTCATGAAGAAAAAGGGTTAAATCACAAAAATAGCCAAATCTTTCAATTTGAGAAAAAAAAGACTTCTGTACTTATATATATTTATGCATGTATAATATGTTTCAGATATATCTCTTGAGTTTACCACGGGAAATGAGCTACTCACAATAGCAGTTGGAATGCCTACAGGTTTTGAAGGTCAAATACAAGGTTTGCTTGGCAACTTCAACAATGATTCTTCTGATGACTTTACAATGCGTAATGGAAGTTCCATTCCAGTGAACAGCACTGAAAGACTGATATTTGAATATGGCCAGACCTGTAAGTGTTAGCTCATTATCTCCTAGATACACCTTTTAACCATTTTCCTCATATAAACACCTTTTCACTTCTTTTCAAACAGAGTAAACCAAATTCTGAATTTTGGTGTGTATAGAAGCAGCTCTATTGACTTTTATTTTCTGAGTACATTAAACTGATTAGGATCTTAAAATAAGAATCTGAAGTATTACAACACTTTTAACCATTAATATGCTGAAAACCAATTAAAACTTCTCCCTCATTCTGTATATTAATTAACCCTTTACTCCATTAATTATAATATGCCTTTGCAAAGCAAAGATCTATTTAAAGATATGTCTTTTAACCCTTTCCCTCATATAAACGTGTTTTCACGCATTTGCAAACAGAGTGGATCCAGATCAGACGGTTCCTAGAGGAGCCATCTGATCAGGGTCTACTTTGTTTGCTAATAGAATTTGAAAGATCTGTGTCTTTACTTTCTAAAATGGCTACAATGTTCCACCTTCCATATTTCATTATAACTATTTTGGCCATGAATATGTAGTAAGTACTGAAAAATGAAATAAATATAGAACAGGGAAAGGGTTAATAGATCTTCGTGCAAACAGAGAAGACCCAGATCCCATGACTCCTGTAGAAGCCATCTGATCAGGGTATTTTGTGTTTGCTTATGATATAGCCCTTTCCTCCGAGGTGCCTTTCTACACCTCTGTAAAAGTCACGTTTTGAAACCATTGTGATAATTTATTTATATCTATTTATCACAAAGGTTTCAGAGCACCACCATTCTAAAAATAAGTTTCCTTTTCTCCAGTAAATGCTCCCTTTTGGTAGATTCATTCAAATTTGAGGTTGGATCTAAAAATAACCTATGAGGGAATGAGATATTGAACAGTTTCTACCGATGCCTTAGTGGCCATGTGCAGTAATAATAATTCATCTAACTTATATTTATGACTCATTATTTTTATATGAATATTTATGGAGTAATGGGTTAAATTAAATGTTGTATACATAAAAAATTATCACTGAAGAAAATGATTTATATAGTAAACAATTGGACCCTGATCAAAGGGCCCCTTGGGGAGACATTTGTTCTTGTCTACATTGTTTGCAAATGTCTTGTACTCTCGGTTCTCACACATTAACTCATTCCCTCATAGACTATTTTTAGATCCAATCTCTTTGAATAAATCTACTGAAAAGGAGCAATAATTAGAGAAAAGGATTTTTTTAGAATTTTGTAGTTTGAAACATGATTGTGATAAATAGAGCATTTGCTCCTTTAGGAGCAAAATTAATGCTCTGTTTATCACAATGGTTTCAACAGGTGATTTTTACAGAGGCATAGAAAGACGTATCTATGAAGGAAAGGGTTAAAGATTAACCCTTCTCTTGCTGAATTCAAAAATACATTTCGCCTTCTTTACCCATGCCCTGTGGTGTAATTACATATATCTTCACTGTGTACGAGTATTTCGCTGTGCAATCACTGCTGTGGGGTGCACTGGTTGCACAGTCAACTTGTAAATAGTGCAGACCCTGATGAGACAGCTCCTGCAGGAGCTGTCTCATCAGGGTCTTCACTATTTACTGGTAGGTATATTGATGTGAATAGCAAGCGAAGGGTAAAAACAGTTTGAGTCAGAATGTACTAGAAGAAATCTCATTTCCAAACTTAAATAGATGATAATTTCGCAATTTCATAGATTTGCCTTTTTTTCGCAAAACTTGTCAGTGTTTCAATTCTGTTATTTAATTTCAATTAAAAAAATTGTTAGAGTGCCGAATAGTTTTGATCCTGATAAGAGATTGAGCTGTACAGTAATTTTAGCCACGTTTACTTTCCTCTAACAGGGCAGACAACTCAAGATGAGTCTATTTTTGCATATTCTGATGGAGTGTCATGGCAAACATACAATTTCGCTGACTTCACACCACTGTTTATTGATGAGGTTGATCCAGATATTGTCGCAGCCGCCAATGTTACTTGTGATGGGAATAGTCAGTGTTTACTGGATCTTTTGGCCACCAATAATTCTGCCTTAGCCTTACAGACTAGAAACACAGCAGATGAAGCAGTGGAACAAGAAGCCTTTGAAAGTAAGTCAGCATTAATTGTAAAACACTACTTTACTGTCCTAAATATTCAGATATATACTCAGTCTCATACACCACCAGTTGTGTAAACTAAATGACCCTTTACTCTAGGAATATTAACCCTTTCCCTCATGTAAACGTGTTTTCACACATTTTCAAACAGAGTAGACCCAGATCAGACGGCTTCTAGAGGAGCCGCCTGATCAGGGTCTGCTCTGTTTGCTAATAGAATTTGATAGATCTGTTTCCTTGCTTTCTAAAATGTCTACACTATTCCACCTTCCATATTTCGTCATAACTATTTTGTTATATAAATGAATATTCAGTAGGTATTGAAATTTGGAATAAACACAGAACAGGGAAAGGGTTAATGTAATAAATTATGATGTGTATGATTAGCTTTAACCCAGTTTACTCCATGAATATTTATGTAAGAAATAATGACATCATCAATTTTAATTAGTTTGATTTTTATGTCATGTGAACCCAGGAATTCTTGGCCATGGTGGAACATTTTGAACCATATCTGTATTATATCATAAGCAAACAGAGCAGACCCTGATCAGACGGCTCGTGTAGGAGCCGTCTGATCTGGGTCTTCTCTGTTTGCAGAGGTGTATAAAGGCGTATTTATGGAGTAAAGGGTTAATATTATGATGGCATGTAAACACAGCAATTGTTAACCATGGCATTAACTGTACAATTAGATTAATGTTATTTAACTCATACCCTCATAGACTATTTTTAGACCCGATCTCTTCGAATAAATCTACCGAAAAGGAGAATTAACTAGAGAAAAGGAAAATTTAGAATTGTGTAGTTTTGAAACCATTGTGATAAAGAGAGCATTTGCTCCTATGGGAGCAAATGCTCTATTTATCACAATGGTTTTACAAAGTGATTTTTACAGAGTCATCAAAAGTCGTCAATATGAGGGAAATTGGGTTAATATTTAGCAAATAGAGCAGACCATGGTCTGGGTCTACTCTGTTTGCAAAGGCATTAACCTTTTACTCCATATGTATGCATTTTAATGCTTTTGTCATTTGTGTAGATCCAGATCAGATGGCTCTGATCGGGGTCTTTGTTTGCTTATAAATAATATAGATATGATTCTACAGTTTCTGCCATGGCTAAAATTTCCTGTTTTTATATATTATTACAAAACTTCAGCTCAGTAATATTCATGATGTCATTATTTCTTACATGAATATTCATGAAGTAAAGGGTTAAGTTAAGTCAGCAATCTTTTTATTTGCAATAAGCAAACACCTGTCTCCATGACTGAAATTTATACTAAGTTTAACCCTGTCCTCCATAAATACGCCTTTTTACGCCTCTGTAAAAATCACCTGTTGAAACCATTGAGATAAATAGAGAATTTGCTCCTATAGGAGCAAATGCTCTATTTAACACCATAGTTTCAAACAACAAAATTCTAAAAGTTTTCTTTCTCTAGTTAATGCTCCATTTTGGTAGATTCATTCAAAGTGGTTGGATCTAAAAATAGCCTATGAGGGAATGGGTTAACATCCAGTTTAGAGAGGTTTTACTGTATATCCTAGTTCATAAAAAAATTAGCTAATTAATATATTCATACAGTACATGTATATCATTTCTTGCATGAATATTCATGGCTTTGTGATACATTAAATTTTATATTTTCAGACAACGAAGCACCAAATGTGACTATAGCAAGTGGAGCTAACGGAGAAGATGAATATATCTATGTGGAACAAGATGTACCATTCACATTTGCACTTAATGCTAGTGATGACGGCCCTTCAGTTACATATGAACTGTCAAATAACGCCTCGGGAGCTGTCGTCCTGACTCCAGATGATCAAAACCCAAATGATGCTAATGTCAACGTCACACTAACAGACGGTACTCCAGAACAGATAGCGTAAGAAATTAATAAATATGTATGCCATTGTATCAATTCATTAGTCTGCCAGTCCTTTTACCCCTTTCCCTGTTCTATTTTTATTTAAAGTTTCAATACCTACTAAATATTCATGGACAAAATAGTTATAATGAAATATGGAAAATGGAATATGGTAGACATTTTAGAAAGTAAAGAAACAGATCTAACAAATTCTTTTAGCAAACAGAGCAGACCCTGATCAGACGGCTCCTCTAGGAGCCGTCTGATCTGGGTCTACTCTGTTTGCAGATGCGTGAAAACACGTTTATATGAAGGAAAGGGTTAACCCTTTCCCTGTCAAATTCCATTAACAAATAGAGCAGCCATCTGATCTAGGTCTACTCTGTTTGTAGATCACTTCACAAAATATGTGTTGATTTACCTTTATACGTGAAGAGTTAAAAGGGTATTTTAGGCTTAGACTAAAACTGTAGGATCAGATATATGTAATTTTATAAGCAAAGAGAACAGACCCTGATCAGACATCTCCTATGGAATGAAGTAGAACCTGTCTAATGTGCCCACTTAATGAATAAACATGGTATCTTTATAAGCAGGTGGTTGCTTAATGCAGGACAAAGTAATGCAGAAAGCTCCTCTAGGAGCTTCCTGCATTACTTTTGTTCTGCATTAAGGTACCACCTGCATCTAGCACCCAGAATTAAACTTCTTAAAAGACTTTTAGGTGGTCACATTCGCGGTGTTTTACTGTATGCTGTTTGCGCTCTTCGTTCAATGTTCGTGTGGTCTGTTTGTGTCTTTGGTTCATTGTTCAAGCGTACTGTTTGTTTTTAAATGGTTCATTGTTCAAGTGTACTGTTTGTTTTTAAATGGTTCATTGTTCAAGTGTACTGTTTGTTCTTAAATGGTTCATTGTTCAAGTGTACTGTTTGTTCTTAAATGGTTAATTGTTCAAGTGTACCTTTGTGCATTTGGTTCATGTGATTGTTTTTGTATTTCAGGGTGACAGTGTCGGATGATCAAGGTCTAACAGGTGCCGTGGATTTGGTCTTTGTCTTCTGTAGTGGATGTAATGACCACGGGACATGTAACTATACTCAACTCAGAGATGACAACAGAACCACAGACTATTTCAAATATGCCACCTGTGAATGCACGCCATACTGGGATGGTACTGTAGTTTTTCATATTGCAGAGAATTAACCCTTTCTGTCATTAACCCTTTCCTTGTTCAGTATTCATTAAAGAAATAATGACATCATGAATATTTATTAGCTGAATTTTCATAGTTGCATAAGTATGTACGCATGAACTTTTGGTAATGATAAAACTATAGAGTCGGATCTATATTATTTCATAAGCAAAAACCTCTAGGAGCCATCTGATCTGGGTCTACTCTGTTTGCAAATACATGAAAACATATTTATTTGAATGAAAGGGTTAATATTCACACAAAAAATAATGACATCATGAATATTTATTGGCTATTTTTTTGTATGGCATATTAACCCATTCCCTCATAGGCTATTTTTAGACCCAGCCTCTTTGAATGAATCTACCCAAAAGGAGCATATACTAGAGAAAAGTAATATTTTAGAATTTTGTAGTTTGAAACCATTGTGATAAATAGAGTGTTTGCTCCTGTAGGAGCAAATGCTCTATTTAACACAGTGGTTTCAAGAAGTGGTTATTACAGAGGTGTAGAAAGGCGTATTTATGGAGGAAAGGGTTAAAAGACTGAAATTGGCTTTAGCATTTTATCTCTCATGTAATCAAGTGTCGACATACATGTATGTATATATATTAGATGTAACATGGTGAAAAAGTCGTGACTCGACTGGGACTCAAACCCAGGGCCTCTGGCTTACCATGCCAACACTCCACCGACTGAGCTACCAATCCACACAGTAAAGCCTATCAACTTATTTCACCACAATCTCTACCCGGCTACATACACCCCCTCTACACAAGAATTCGTCCTGAATTCTTACTCGAAGAACACTCCACGAGTTTCTTATTATTACATATTATCTTCATATAATCTTCATATTATCTTCATATAAATCACCCTGTGGGTTATTTACGTTGGGCGCCAAATGTAACAATGGTGAAAAAGTTGTGACTTTCACCACAATCTCTACCCGGCTACACAGAGAAATAAAGGAAAGCCGCCTTTTAGCCAGAACGGACATATACAATGTTTAACTTCTATGCTAACTCTCATGACATTTGATAGTGATATAGCTCAAATGGTATCTTAGAATCAGATTGTGTGCAAAACTTAGGTTTCTTCATCTCAAGTTACACACTTGACTAGGCATGTAGGTGAGCTGTGTGATTAGTTCAGTCAGTAGTACTAAATACACACTAATTTGTAACAACAGATAACTGAAGTGTTCATTTAACCCTTTCCCTGTTCTAATTTTATTACAAATTTCATTACCTACTGAATATTCATTAATAAAGTAGTTATAAAGAAATATGGAAGGTGTAACATTGTAGACAATTTAGAAAGCAAAGAAACAGATCTATCAATTTCTGTTAGCAAACAGAGCAGACCCTGATCAGACGGCTCCTCTAGGAGCCATCTGATCTGGGTCTACTCTGTTTGCAAATGCGTGAAAACATGCTTATATGAGAGAAATTTAGGGTTAAAGGATATGTCGGAACCATGGCAATCAAACAAACATTCGGATATTCGAATAATTTATTTTCAAATATTTGGATGGTATGATATTCGTTGCCATCCCTAGTTCAAATTACAAATTGAAACCATTTCAAATTTTCTCAAAAATTTGTTTCATATCTATTGTATGTGTTTCAATTGTATGTGTTTCATATCTATTGTATGTGTTTCATATCTATTGTATGTGTTTTACAAATGCTTGGTATCCTTTTAGGTGATGACTGCGAGGATGATTTTGATGCTTGTGCAGCAGATCCATGCTCATTTGATCGCGAGTGTAATGATACTGTGGCAACAGTCCATGAGAGTGATCCAGATCTACCTTCATTTACCTGCTCTGCATGTCCAGATGGCTATGTAGAAAGACCGAATGATCCCTCAAAATGTGATGGTATGTTCTCAAAGTATGGTTGTCTGTATTGATGGTATGTTCTCAAAGTAATGGTTGTCTGTATTTATGGTATGTTCTCAAAGTATGGTTGTCTGTATTGATGGTTACCATGTTCTCAAAGTATGGTTGTATGTATTGATGGTATGTTCTCAAAGTATGGTTGTCTATATTGATGGTATGTTCTCAAAGTATGGTTGTCTGTATTGATGGTATGTTCTCAAAGTATGGTAGTATGTATTGATGGTATGTTCTCAAAGTATGGTTTTCTATATTGATGGTATGTTCTCAAAGTATGGTTGTCTGTATTGATGGTATGTTCTCAAAGTATGGTTGTCTGTATTGATGGTATGTTCTCAAATTATGGTTTTCTATATTGATGGTATGTTCTCAAAGTATGGTTGTCTGTATTGATGGTATGTTCTCAAAGTATGGTTTTCTGTACCAATGGTAAGTTCACAAAGTATGGTTTTCTATTCTGATTGTATGTTAATCCATTACCTCATATGCTATTTTTAGACAGTACAGCCTCTTTGAATGAATCTACTGAAAAGGAGCAATTTACCATAAAAAAGGGAAAATTTTACAACTGTGTAGTTTTGAAACCATTGTGATAAATAGAGCATTTGCCCTTATGGAGCATATGTTTTATTTATCATAAAGTTTTAATAAAGTGACTTTTACAGAGGTGTCAAAGGGTGTCAGTATCAAGGAATTGGTTAACCTTTTCATTCTTATAAACACCTTTTCAAACATTTGCAAACAGAGAACAGCCAGATCAGTGTCAGCTCCTAGAGGAGCCATTTTATCAGGATCTGCTCTGTTTGCTACTGGAAGTCGATAGTTGATAGATCCATTTCTTAAGTTTCTAAAATGGCTACAATGTTCCGCCTTCCATATTTCTTGATAATTATTTTGTCTATGGCATGAATATTCAGTAGGTATTTAAATATGGACTAAATACAGAACAGGGAAAAACTTAAGTATGGTTCTTTGAAATTGGGAAGTTTTTACCTTGGCAGAAATTGTAGAATAAGTTCTACATTATTTCATAAGCAAACAGAGTACACCTTGATTAGACAGCTCCTACAGTAGTCTGCTGATCTGAGACTACACTGTTTGCAAAGGTGTAGAAAGGATTATTTATGGAGTAAAGAGTTTCAGGATATAAACAAATGGTTAACCTTTTCCCTCATATAAACGCGTTTTCACGCATCTGCAAACAGAGTAGACCCAGATTAGACGGCTCCTATAGGAGCCGTCTGATCAGGGTCTGCTCTGTTTGCTAATGGTATTTGATAGATCTGTTTCTTTAGTTTCTAAAATGGCTACAATGTTCCACCTTCAATATTTCATTATAACTATTTTTCTCATGCATTTTCAGTAGGTATTGAAATTTGTAACAAACATAGAACAGGGAAAGGGTTAAGTAAATGTTAGGCATTTTTAAAACACATTGCAAGTAGAGACTATCATTTGAATAAGTTAAAAAAAACATTTATTTTATTGCAGATGTAAATGAATGCAACACAACAAACGATTGTACACAGAACTGCAACAATACGCAAGGGAGTTACACATGCAGCTGTAATTCTGGATACAGAATGGCTGCAGACCAGAAGACATGCAATGGTATTTGCTATATTTACTCTCCTAAATATTCGGACGTCCAGTCATCTCTGTTCAGTGGTTTTATAAGGCTAAATTATTCAATTCAACTTTTGAATTAAACTGATATATCAACAAATACGGTGTAGACACTGATCAAACTGCTCCTTCATGAGCAGTTTGATATGGGTCTGCACAGTTTGCCTAAGTTAACTCAGGTATTTACAGGAACTGATATGTACCATAACTATCCTGAATATTTGGACAATCAGTCTTAACTGTTCATTGGTTTTGTAAACTTTGTACGAAGAAGGGGTTTATTCCTTGAAGCTGGAAGTGTGCACTGTATCATAATATATAACCCCCTGATTGTGGGAAAGGGTAAAACCCTTTACCTGTTAAATATTCATGTTAGAAATTGTAATATTCTGAATATTTATTACCTGAATTTTTAGAATGCAACATTTTTAAGAGAATGTTTTGCTCTGACACAAAATGAAATTAGATCTATTTCTTATTATATATAAGCAAAGAGTTGTCTTATCTGAATCAACCATGTTTGCAAATGCAGGAAAATGTTTTATACAGTATAACCTCTCTTAACCGGAATTCTAGTAGATAATAATTTAGATACATTTAGGCAGGTGGCTGCTTAATTCAGGGTGAAAGTCATGCAGAAAGCTCCTCTAGGAGCTTTCTGCATGACTTTCACCCTGCATTAAGCTGCCACCAGTCTCCAAGACCGATATTCATACTAAATTTAACTGCCGGTTAAGAGAGGTTTTACTGTATGAGTGAATGGTTTAACCCGTTACTCTATGAATGCTCATGCAAGAAATAATGTTTGTATGAATATTAATTAGCTAAATATTTATAATGGCATATGGAAATAATTATTTTTGGCACTGGTTAAAAATGTAAAAATGATCTACATGTATATAATTTCATAAACAAACAGAGCAGACCCTGATCAGTTGGCTCCTACTCAGTTTGCAAAGGCTTTTGATGCCTCTGTAAAAGTTATTTTTGATACCATTGTGATAAATAGAGTATTTGCTCCATAGGAACAAATTAATGCTATGTTTATCACAATGGTTTCAAAACTACACAATTCTAAAATTTTCCTTTTCTCCAGTTAATTCCCCTTTTCAGTAGATTTATTTAAAGAAATTGGGTCTAAAATAGTCTAGGAGAGAATGATTAAGTTGTATTTTTTTTCAACAGACGTCAATGAATGTGATGAGGCTACAAGTGGGTGTCCACAGATATGTGCAAATACTGATGGCAGCTTCAACTGTTCCTGTTATGAAGGCTATACATATTATGAAAATAACAACACATGCATTGAAGGTAAATGCTCTATCTATCACAATTATTTAAAAACTACAGAATTCTAAACTTTTATTTTTTTTCTAGTAAATTCATCTTTTCAGAAGAAGACTAATCGAAGGCTTGGTGCAAAACTATTGTAACTCCTTCACATAGTGAAGGAGTTACAATAGTTTTGCACCAAGCCCTAAAGAAGGTTGCACCAACTTACCTGTGAGGGAATGGGTTAAAATTAGGAAAATGGTTGTCAGAGTGTCAGACAACATAGACTGAAAGATCAATTGAGTAAGAACAAAATAAAAAAAAATGTTAATTTGTTCATTGACTGGTCGTTCATTTTATTAGTTTTTAGTCTTTTACTGATGTCTTATTTTTGTCACAGATGCGGTGCCACCAGCTGGTTGTGATAGTCTGAACTGCACTCTAGCAGATGGATGTACCACTGACAATGGAACAGCAATCTGTTTCTGTAGAGCTGGCTATGTACTGGAGCAGTCCAATAATACTTGCAATGGTAGGTTGCAGACTGCATGTCGAGGGCTTGGTGCAAAACACAAAGTGAAGGAGTTAGAATAGTTTTGCACCAAGCTCTCAATGTATCCTGTAGTAAAGCAGACTCTCTGCTTAACCCTTACAACACTGAGTTTTCAATGGATTCCCAGAACTGTGAAATACGACAAACAGTGTAGAGTTGAACAGAGGGCTCCACAAGGAGCCCTCCGATCTGATTTTACTCTTCATGCAAAGGCATAGAAAGGTGTATTTATGGAGGAAAGTGATAATATAGATCTGTGCCATAGTAAAAACAAATTCTGTTTCATAATGCCTTTATACATATTCAGCTAATAAAATTTTTATACAGTCATTACCAGTACTTCTTACTACATTGTAAATAGTCATGAGGAAAAGGGTTAATTTGCCCAAAATACCATATTATCACTAATAAAGATCCCTGGGATGAAACATGTTTTTAAAGGAGCTTATTGCATTTTGTTCACATGCTTAATGCAGGCAGAATAATGAGTTCCTAGTGGAGCTTTCTGCATTGCTTTCAACCTGCCTTAAGCTACCACCTGTGTATTTAATTGCTATTACAACAGTATTTGTTTATTCATTGTAAGTCCCCCCCTCCCCTCAGAAATGAGGGGGGCATATTGAAGTGGGTTGTTTTATTAGGAAGAATACGGTATGTTATATTAATTATGATTCAATTTATATTTCATTTTAAAGAGTATAAGAAGAAAAAAGTAGTGCATTAATTAGTTTGAGTTGTATTTCAAACAATTAAATGAACACAGGAAGGCAGGTTTTTTTCTTGTTTTGTGCAAGATTAGCGATAATACACGTTTTTGGGGGCAATAACATCTGCAGTGTCCCTTGCGACTGTTGTTGCCCACACCTTTCTGACTCAGGACAACAACAGTCCCCCGGGACATTGCAGATGTAATTGCTTGAAAACCTTGTATTAACCCTCTAGTAGAAAATGGAACCAAGTTTCTTAGTAAGTACATCTGAGAAAGCATTTTGGACTAAAACATGCAATGGTTGCTTCGTTTTTTTACAGATGTGGATGAGTGCCAACAAAACATTTGTGCCCAGGACTGTACAAATAATGATGGCAGCTATACTTGCTCCTGTTATATTGGATACTATCTCATGGACGACCAGGTCTCCTGTCAAGGTAAGACCAAAAAGATGAATCCTAAGGAAAGGGAACACTGATTTGTTTAACCCATTCACTTGTATTGGCACCTTTTGACACCTCTGCTAAAGTCACTTATGAAAGCATTGTGATAAATAGAGCATTTGCTCCTATGGAGCAAATACTCTATTTATCACAATGCTTTCAAAACTACACAATTCTAGAACTCTCCTTTTTTCTATACATGTAGTTAAGGCTCCTTTTCAGTAGATTAATTCGAAGAGGTCAGGTCCAAAAATAGCCTATGAGGGAATGGGTTAAGGAAAAGGTTAATAAATACAGAATTATGTAAAATGAGATGGCCACATGTAGAAATGATAGTGACACAGAAAGCTGCTTTTATCCTTAACTCTATAGTGATGACTTTCGACACCTATTCAAACAGTATAGACCCAGATTCAGATGACTCCTATAGGAGCTATCTGGTCAGGGCCTGCTCACTCTGTTTGTTTATCGAATTTTATAGATCTAATTCTTCAAAAACCCTTTGTTTATATACAATTACAAAAATTTAGCTAGTAAATATTCATGATTTCTTACCTGAATATTCATCAATATAGGGTTAGTCCTGTACTCAATGCATATGCCTTCCTACACCTTTGCAAACAGAGTAGATGCAGATCAGACGGCTCCTATAGGAGGCGTCTGATCAGGGTCTATTCTGTTTGCACACAAAATTATATAGATCAGATTCTACAGTGTCTGCCATAGCCAGAAATTCCTGTGTTCGAATACTATTATAACAAAATAATCTAATTAATATTCATGACTTCATTATTTTATACATTAATATTCATGGAGGAAAGGGTTAAAGCAAGAAAAACTCTGAGTAACTGTTTGGATTACTAAATGTTTTAAAATAAAATTGAGCAAAACCTACTTTTAGAACTAGTGCAGTTAATCCGTTAACCGTTTCCCTGTTCTATGTTTAATCCAAATTGCGATACCTACTGAATATTTATGAACAAATTAGTTATAATGAAATATGGAAGGTGAAACATTGTAGCCATTTCAGAAAGTAAAGAAACTTAAGGAATAGATCTTTCAGATTCAATTAGCCAACAGAGCAGACCCTGATCAGGCAGCTCCAATAGGAACCGTCTGATCTGTGTCTTCTCTGTTTGCAAATGTGTGAAAACGCGTTTATATGAGGGTAAGGGCTAAATATTCATGTAAGAAATAATAATGTCATAAATATATATATTTGATGATTTTTTATTATGGCATATTATGTACACTGGATGTTTTGGTATTGGTACAAACTATAAATTTCATTTATATTATTATAATTTCATGAGCACACAGAGAAGACCCTAATCAGTTGGCTCCTACAGAAGCCATCTGATGTGGGACAACTCCTTTTTCAAAGGCATCAAAAATCATTTATATATATGAGGCAAAGCGTTAACTTAAGTTTTGCCAAAAAGCTAGCTGTTACTCTGTGCTAACTAATCTTATGGAAGAATCTCAATTATTCTCTTTATTGATGTCTTTTAGCGTGTGAGCCTTCATATTATGGTGTCAACTGTGGTAGTAGATGTGTGTACAGCATCGGTGTGGCCAGATGTGACAGGGTTAGAGGGCCTGTGTGTAAGCCTGGGTTTAGTGGGGCCACCTGCACAGACATTGATGAATGTTTGGATGCAAACATTTGCGGAGATATAAACAAAGTCTGCAGCAACACTGTTGGGTCCTATACATGTAACTGTCGCAGTGGCTATGAGGAAAATGAGAATCAAACTTGCATTGGTGAGTTGATATATTCTTTTTTGCTAACAATTTTTTGGCAAACTTAACAATACGGGATTTTACTTTTTATGCCCCCCCAGATCAGATCTGGGGGGCATATTGTTTTTGCCCTGTCTGTCTGTTTGTCTGTTTGTTTGTCAGCAACTTTAACATTGGTCATAACTTTTGAGCCAGTACAGATAGAGACTTGATGTTTGGCATACATATGTATCTCACATTTTTAGGGGTGACATGTCAAGGTCAAGGTCATCTTCAAGGTCAGAGGTCAAATATATGGGTCAAATCACCGCCTTTAACATTGGCCATAACCTTTGGACCAGTAGAGATAGAGACTTGATATTTGGCATGCTTGTGTATCTCATGAGGCTGCACATTTTGAGGGGTGACATGTCAATGTCAAGGTCTTCCTTCAGGGTCAAAGGTCAAATTGTCTGTTTCTTTGTCTGTAACTTTAACGCAACCTTAACATTGGTCTTAACTTTTGAACCAGTACAGATAAAGACTTGATATTTGGCATGCATATGTATCTCATAAAACCGCACATTTTTAGGGGTGACATGTCAAGGTCAAGGTCATCCTTCAAGGTCAGAGGTCAAATATATGAGGGGGCATAGTGTTTCACAAACACATCTTGTTTTTTTATAGGTATACAGTAAAATATCTCTAAACCAGTATCCATGCTTATAAAACTTTTTAGTTGAGTCCGAGTTCATTCGCAAGTATTTGATTGGTCAGATTTGAGATTTTGGCTCAAATCTGACCAATCAAAAGCTTGAAAATAAAATCAGACTCAACTAAAAAGCTTTAAAAGCATGTACCCTGAATTTTAACAAAGAATAATTTAGGTTGTGTTAGGAAGGTGATTGCTTCATGTAGAGTGAAAGTCAGGCCAAAAGCTCACAAAAGGGCTTTCTACATGACTTTCATCCTGCATTAAACTACCACTAAATGTCTAAAAGACTGCTATAGATACTAATGTGTTTGTCCAGTTTAGAGGGTTATACTGTATATCTTTTGAACTTAGTTTAATTATTTTATTATATATTTAACAGCTCCTGTAGGAGTCATCTGATCAGGCTGTGCTCTGTTTGCTTATGAAATTTGATAGATCTGTGTCTGTAGGTAAATAGTGCAGACCCAGATCAAACAGATCCTAAATAAACCATTTGATAAGGGTTTTCACTATTTGCTAATATGCATCTCTAATTTAACCCTTTCCTTCATGTAAACTTCTTTTCACTCATTTGCAAACAGGGTACACCTAGATCAGATGGCTCCTATAGGAGCCATCTGTTCAGGGTCTGCTGTTTGCCAATGGGATTTGATAGACCTATATCTGTACTTTCTAAAATGGTCACATTGTTTCTCTTTCCATATGTTATTATAACTATTTTGTCCATGAATATTTAGTAGGTATTGAAATGTTGACTATTAAATATAGAACAGGGAAAGTGTTAAAGTTATCCAAATGGTGCCAAATTGACATGTTAAGATTTACAAATACATGTAGGTAGAAAGGAGTAGATAGGGTGACAGAAATGTTTAACCCTTTCTCTCATATTAACATGTTTTCATACATTTGCAAACAGTGTAGACCCAGATCAGACGGCTCCTAGAGGAACCGTCTGATCAGGGTCTGCTCTGCTTGCTCATGGAATTTGATAGATTTGTTTCCTTTCTTTCAAAAATGGCTAAAATGTTCCACCTTCTATATTTCATAATAAAACTTTTGTTCAGGAATATTTAGTAGGAATTGAAATTTGGAATAAATATAGAACAGGGAAAGGGTTAAGGTAACAAGGGTATTTTTAAATTTCAGATGTAGATGAATGTGATGATGTAGACCTAAATACCTGTGACCAGGCGTGTACCAACAATGAGGGGGGCTTCACCTGTAGCTGCAACTCCGGCTACCTACAAAACACAACAGACACTACCCAATGTTATGGTAAGCATTTACCTGAATACAGTAAGCTATGGCCTTAGTATAGTAAGTCATTACCTGAATCTACTAAGCTATGACTAAGTAAAGTTAACAATTACCTGAATATATTAAGCTATGACATTAGGATAGTAAGCAATTACCTCAATATACATGTAGTAAGCTTTGACCTTTAAAGTACCATGAGAGTAAGCAATTACCTAAATATAGTAAGCTTTGACCTTAGTACAGTAAGCAATTACCTAAATATAGTAAGCTTTGACCTTAGTACAGTAAGCAATTGCCTACATATAGTAAGCTTTGACCTTATTGCAATAAGCAATTACCTACATATAGTAAGCTTTGACCTTAGTACAGTAAGCAGTTACCTAAATATAGTAAGCTTTGACCTTATTGCAATAAGCAATTACCTACATATAGTAAGCTTTGACCTTAGTACAGTAAGCAATTACCTATATATAGTAAGCTTTGACCTTAGTACAGTAAGCAATTACCTAAATATAGTAAGCTTTGACCTTAGTGCAGTAAGCTTAGTTAGCTTTGACCTTCATACAATAAGCAGATACAGTAAACCCCACTTAACAAATAGACATTGGTGTCTTTTGAAGGAGGTGATTGCTGAATGCATGATAGGAGTTCCGCTTAACTTTCATCCTGCATTAAGCTACCACCTGCCTCCATGACCCAGTACTAGACATTTTTGTGGTTGAATCAGAAGAGTTTTACTGAACCTGAGTATACTAGGATTCAGTGCAGAACCGCAATCAATGAGTTTAATCCATTCCCTCATAGGCTATTTTTAGATCCTACCTCTTTTATTAAATCTACCGAAAACAAGCATTTACTAGAGAAAAGGAACATTTTAGAAAATTGTAATTTTGAAACCATTGTGATAAATAGAGCATTTGCTCCTTAGGAGCAAATGCTCTATTTATCACAATGGTTTCAAAAAGTGACTTTTACAGAGGCATAGAAAGGCGTATTTATGGAGGAAAGGTTATACTTGTGATGATTTTTTCAGACAGTTTGGGCCCTGATGTAATACTTTGTATCTGGGTATCTTAGCAGGTTTTCAATAAAAATAAAAGAAAAATCAACTTTGCCAAGTTCAGAAAGTTAATTATTTTAAATGTAGACAATGTAAGATGACGTAGTTACTGAACATGCTTTTACTCAACCCTTGTATTATAAGTATGCTATGACTTTAGTATAGTAAGCAATTACCTTAACTCTTGCCTTAACCAATGTCGCCTGTTGGCACCATTGAAAACAGTGCAGTCCCAGGTCAGATGCCACCTTTTCAAGGTGGCATCTGACCTGGGACTTCTGTTTTCTGTATTATTTTAGCCCAAGCATACAGGTTTTTTAAAACAAATGTTTTACTAATATACCTTTATTATTTAGTTTAGAATTATATTTAATATGAAATTATTATTGCAGACGACACTTTTAAATTTGGCGCCAAAAGAGTTAATATAGTAAGTCATGGTCTGAGTATAAGTTGACTATGACCTAAGTATGGTAAAGATATGGCCTACATACATGTAATTATTTGTTAAGTTTTGGCCTTTAAAAAATAAATAAATGACAGAATAATTTCGCATGAATGTAAATTTAGGGTTTATTGCAAATCTATTGTACTGAACATATTGTGTAAATATTGCAAACAAGTTGATGATAAACTATGAGAGCTTTCTGTATTACTTGTGTCAACTTTTACTGCCCTTGTTAACAATGTAGACTCAGATTGTAAGTCAGTTCCTGTAGGAGAATTATGATCAGTGTCTACTCTTATGGAATTTTATGGATCTGATTCTTATGAAGTTATATAGAACTTTCTCTGTTTGCTTATGTGTATATAGATATGGTTCTACAGTTTCTTGCAAGGCCAAATATCCCCTTGTTCATTGATATATTCATATAAAAATTCACTCAGTAAGTTAACCCATTCCTTCATATTGATGCCTTTTGATGCCTCTATAAAAGTCACTTTCTGAAACCATTGTGATAAATAGAGCATTTTCTCCACTGGAGCAAATGCTCTATTTATTACAATGGTTTCAAAACTATGCAATTCTGAAATTTTCCTTTTCTCTAGTAAATGCTCCTTTTCGGTAGATTTATTCAAAGAGATAGGATCTAAAGATAGCCAATTAGGGAATGGGTTAATATTTATAATTTTGTAATTATGGATAACCCATACTTCAAAATATTATGTACATGTTTTCACATATTTGCAAACATTTTTAGCATACCGGGTATTTGCTAACGGAATTGAAAGATCTGTTTCATTACTTTCTTAAATGGCTATAATTTTCTGTCTTGTTTGCTTAATCATTTCCCTATGTTTTTTCCAAATTTCAAGAACTACTAAATATTTATGAAAAAATAGTTATAATGAAATATGGAAGGTGAAACATTGAAGCCATTTTAGAAAATGAAGAAACAGATCTTTCAAATTCCATTAGCAAACAGAACAGACCGTGGTGAAATGGCAGAATCCATCTGATCTGGGTCTACTCTGTTTACAAATGTGTGAAAACATGTTTATATGAAGGAAAGGGTTAATAAATAAAATATCTGATTCTACAGTTTCTACAATTTTTAGAGTCATATATCTTTAACATTTTCCTCCTTAAATACGCCTTTCTACGCCTCTGTAATAGTCACTTTATGAAACCATTGTGATAAATAGAGCATTTGCTCCTATAGGAGCAAAATGCTCTATTTGTCACAATGGTTTCAAACTACAAAATTTAAAAAAATATATTTTCTCTAGTTAATGCTCCTTTTCGGTAGATTTATTCAAAGTGGATGGATCTAAAAATAGCCTATGGAGGAAAGGGTTAAAATAATTCATCTAATTCATGATGTACAGGAATATTCATGAAGATAAGGGTTAATTTAGCACTGACAAACAATTAGGACCTGAATCAGCTGACTGATCTTGGTCTGCAATAGCCTGTAACCTTTGGACTTGAAGGTATAAATTTCCAATGGACAACCATTTTAGCTCCATGCTATCATTTTCATTCTTGCATTTTTTGTGTTATTTCCAGATTTTGATGAATGTACAGAAGGCACATCAGGCTGTGAACAGAATTGTTTTAACAATCCCGGCTCATTCAGATGCACCTGTTTTAATGGATTCCTCCTTGATGAGAACAGACTCACTTGTAGTAGAGGTATGTATATAATTGTCCCCTGAAAATGATTCCTTTAACTCTTTTGGCGCCAATGTCGCCTGTTGGCACCATTGAAAACAGTGCAGTCCCAGGTCAGATGCCGCCTTTTCAAGGTGGCACCTCACCTGGGACTTCACTGTTTTCTGTATTACTTTAGCCCAAGCATACAGGTTTTTAAAAACAAATGTTTTACTAATATATCTTTATTATTTAATTTAGAAATACATGTATATTTAATAGGAAATTATAATTGCAGATGACACTTTTAAATTTGGCGCCAAAAGAGTTAAATTTTCTTCATTTGTAGTATCCGTCATTATAATACATTTTGTATTGGAATTTTACTTCATGAATACATCTTTTAACCTTTGCAAACAGAGTAGACCCAGATCAGACAGCTCTTGCAGGAGCCATCTGATCAGGGCCGATCTGCTCTCTTTGCTTACAAAAGTGTGCAGGTCAATTCTTAAAATTCTGCCATGGCCGCCAATAATTCCAGTGTTATGCCAGGCTAAATATGTAGCTCATTAATATTCATGGCATTATTATTTCTGACATGAATGTTCATAGAATAAAGGTTTAAACTTTCCAGTTTTAGAGTTTGAACAATGATTTCATGTTTTTAATTTTGGTTTTGTGTGTTTAATTTAACATTTTACCATCAAATGTTAGACTGTTACATGATAGAGAATACTTTTGATACCTTTGCAACTGAGTTGACCCATAATTTTTTGTAATTTGCTTAAAATGGAATAATATAGATCTGGTTCTACACTTTTTTCTTATAAAGAAATCACATGTTCATATACTATTACAGTAATTCAGCTAATTATCATATATGTGAATATTCATTAGGTAATCTCATGAATATTCATTTAAGACATTATTGCATTATGAATAATAATTACTGATATTTTATTATATATTTGACAAAGGCAGAGCTGTGAAATCAGATATACATTATTTCATAATAATGCAAAGGAGCCATGATCAGACAGTTCCTACAGGAGCTTTCTGGCCCCGAGATTATAAAGCTTTTGGCTTGAGTCTGGGATCATTCTCAATCATCTGAGAATGTCAGAAGAAGGAAAATGTTAACAAATACTTGAGAATGATCTCAGACTCAGACTCACAAGCTTTATAACCTTGGACCCTGATCTGGGCCAAATCTGTTGCAAAGAAGTCAAAAGGGGATCTTAACCCTTCCCATGTTCTAGTTTATTCCAAATTTCAATACCTACTGAAAATTCATGAACAAAATAGTTATAATGAAATATGGAAGGTGGAACACTGCAGCCATTTTAGAAAGTAAATGGAACAGATCCTCTAGGAGCCATCTGATCTGGGTCTACTCTGTTTGCAGATGGGTGAAAACGCTTTTATATCAGGGAAAGGGTTGATGAGGTAAAGGGTTAAATTATAATATGAAAATGGAATATTAATATTTGTGAAAAACTAACCATGTTTATTTTTTGGTTCTAGTAAGCAATCCTTGCGAAGATTTCACAGATGTAACATGCTCCGACATTTGCCGAGTTGTAGACAGCCAGGCAGTGTGCTCTTGTAGTGTAGGCTACCAATTGGGAGCAGACAATCAGACCTGTATTGGTAAGTTATTGAACACATCAGGTTACATCTAATCATTAAACCTTTCCTCCATAAATACGCCTCTGTAAAGTCACTTTTTGAATCCATTGTGATAAATAAAGCATTTGCTCCCATGGAGCAAAATTAACACTCTATTTATCACAATAGTTTCATTACTTCACAATTCTAAAAGTTTCTTTTTCTCTAGTAAATACTCCTTTTCCGTAGATTTATTCAAAGAGGTTGGGTTTAAAAAAGCCTATGAGGGAATGGGCTAATTTGTCATCATCTTCCTATTTGACACACTACAGTAAAACCTATCTAAAGTGACCACCCAAAATAAGTTTAATTCTGGCTTTTGAAGACAGGTTGGAGCTTAATGCAGGATGAAAATTATAGCAAAAGCCCATCTAGGAGCTTTCAGCATTGCTTACATTAAGCAGCCACCTGTTCTTATAGACCCACATATTTATTCATTGTATGGTCACAATAGGCAGCTTCTAGATATATAAAGTGAGATAAATTTTCAATGCTAAATTTGCAAAATAAATTGGCCCATTGTTGTTAACCCATTCCCTCATATTGATGACTTTTGACGACTCTGTAAAAGTCACTTTGTGAAACCATTGTGATAAATAGAGCATTTGCTCCTATAGGAGCAAATGCTCTATTTATCACAATGGTTTCAAACGACAGAGTTCTAAACTTTTCCTTTTCTTTAGTTAAAGCTCCTTTTCGGTAGATTTATTCATAGAGGTTGTATCTAAAAATAACCTATGAGGTAATGGGTTAACAATAGAGTCAATTCAGTATGAAATGATTAATTTTGTAAGTGTATATTGATTGACAAACAGTGAAGACTAAAATACATTTATACAGTATGTCAGAGATAAAACAATCTCTGTTGAATATATATTTGAATGACATACAGTGCAAGCCCAGATCAAAGGTTTTTTAGGGCCCCTGAATAATGCAGATCCAGATCAGTGCAAACCAAATTCAGCGGATTTCTGTAGGGTCCTGCAGGAGCAATCTCAAAGGTCCAGATAAGATGCGTAAATTAGAACAATTTCAAGAATGACTCCTTTATTTCTCCACCAAACCCTATATTGTGACCACTCTTTAGAATCGTCTCTTCAAGACGATTCTAAAGAGTGGTCACAACATAGGGTTCGGTGGAGAAATGGTGGTTTTAGTATCTGAGTATGCACCTAAAGTTATCTGTTCCTCTGAATCTGATCTGGGTCTTCACTGATAGCAAATTACTTGGTGGCTACATTGCAAAGGTTTCAACTACAGTATTGTATATTTCTGTTGCAGATACCAATGAGTGTACTAGTCTTGACAACTTGAATCGCTGCAGTGACCCAGATACCTGTGTGAACAATCAGGGTGGTTACGTATGTTCATGTGGCATTGGCTCCAAGTTGGAGAATGATGAGAGAACTTGCACAGGTAATTTACATAAACCCTTTCAGTGCTTAATTTTCAGAGTAGAATAGCCAGTTGATGTTTAACCCTTTCCTCCATAAAAACGCCTTTCTATGCCTCTGTTAAATCACTTATTGAAATCATTGTGATAAATAGAGCATTTGCTCCTATAGGAGCAAATGCTCTATTTATCACAATGGTTTCAAACTACAAAATTATCATGTCGAAAAATCACATTTTTGTTACATGCATTCAGCCATAAAATCGAAGAGAATCAATTTAGTTCAGAGCTATTCATTTATGTATGCATTATAATTTCATAAGCCAACAGAGCAGACCCTGATCAGATGGCTTCTATTGGAGCCAATTCTGATCTGGATATACTGTTTGCAAAGTCGTGAAAAACATTTATACGTGAGAAAGGCTTAGCCTTTTTCATATGAGTCATTCTTTAGGAACACTGCTACAAATGAACACCATGAACCAGTCATTGCATCATGTAAAAATCTTTCATTTGTCTGCGTTTATATCTCTTCATTGTAAGGGTTAGTGCAACATATAAGTATCATGATCACTCATATTCTAAGCATTTTTGTTTCACATTAGATTTTAACAAAACCAGCATGGCTGTTCTTTATAATGGCGCCCTTTGATGTTTACATCAATGCTTTTCTTGTAGTGTAACTCTAGTCACAATATGATGGCAAACACATTGTAAAAATGCACTTATCTTATCTCAAACTTTTAGAAGCCCTATTAATGTACCCTAGGTTTGAGCAACCTTCTCCAGAAAAATTACATTACTGATGTTTTTATGTATTTTTATGTCAGTTGTAGTTTTGTCAGTTATAGTTTTGTCAGTTATAGTTTTGAATATATGTTTAATGTGTATACTATGTATACACTTCCTCGTGGGCCGATGGCCTTATGGATTTGAATAAAGTTATGTCTTACATCATTGACTGTTTGACACTCAACAGCATTATAATGTTATATTTTAACCATTTACCTCCTATAAATGCTGTACATACTTAAACCTCGTCAAATAACAAGAGTAGACCTAGATCAGGCCCTACTCCGATTACTTATGGAATTAGATCTGATTCTCAAAATTCTGCCAAGGTCAAAGTTCCGTGTTCATGTTCCATTGTATAAATTCAGCTACTTATAAATATTCATGATGTCATTATTGTTTTACATAAATACTTAACAAACAATGTTACAGCTGTATGGCATTATAT
This sequence comes from Azorinus chamasolen, assembly GCA_963576725.1. NCBI lineage: Eukaryota > Metazoa > Mollusca > Bivalvia > Cardiida > Solecurtidae > Azorinus > Azorinus chamasolen. Next base: position 51,022,053 of record OY755248.1, read on the forward strand.
GTTTTTAACATACTTCTTAAACCATTGTGATAAATAGAGCATTTGCTCCTAAGGAGCAAAATTTTAATGCTCTATTTATCACAATGGTTTTGCCCAGGTTTTATTGTAAGAGTCCAATGTTTGGTATTTTCCTATAATTTCAGTATGTGATCAGTATCATTATGGAGAAAACTGCGCTAATGAGTGCGCTTGTGGCACAGGGGCTACTCGCTGTGACCCACAGACTGGATGTGTGTGCGGAGCTGGCTGGACTGGCGTAAAATGTGATGTAGATCGCAATGAATGTGAAGCTTCTGTAAATCCATGTCAAGGGGATAATGTGAACTGCGTGAACACACCCGGCTCCTATGTATGCCAATGTAATACTGGATTTGAAAGGAACAGTTCTGATGTGTGTGTTGGTAAGTATGTTTTATTTCCTGCTTTATATGCACAGTGACATATTGCCATAAGTAAACAGAGCAGACCCTGATCAGATTGTAGGAACCATCTGATCTTGGTCTACTCTGCAAGTGCATGAAAAGGCATTTAATGTATAAAAGAAAGGGTTTAAATATATCGAGGGCTTGGTGCAAAACTATTCTAACTCCTTCACAAAGTGAAGGAGTTAGAATAGTTTTGCACCAAGCCCTCGATATCATGTGGTTATGTTCTGCAGTGTTTTCACATCCTCAGAGCCTATTCTGTTCATTTGTGACTTGAGTCCAGGACCTAAATTTGTTTCAAATTTTCATGCGAGAAAGCCTTTCAGATAGGCTAGTTTGTACAGTTAAACCTCACTAATCCAATCATTCAACCCATTACCTCATAGGCTATTTTCAGAACTAATCTCTTTGATTAATATACCAAAAAGGAGCATTAGCTAGAGAAAAGGAAATTTTCAGAATTGTGTAGTTTTGAAACCATTGTGATAAATAGAGCATTTGCTCCTGTGGAGCAAATTCTCTGTTTATGAAAATGGTTTCATAAAAGAACTTTCACGGTGGCGTAGAAAGACGTATTTATGGACGAGTTTCATTATCAGTTTTTAAATGGTTACAGACAGCAAAGGGTGAAAGTCATGCAGAAAGCTAGTTTGAGAGCTTTCTGCATGACTTTCATCCTGCATTAAGCAGCCACTTGCCTAAAAGATTCTCAGTTCTTCTTTACTAAAAGCCCAGATTAGGTTTAACTGTAATTGTTTTTGAACTTTTCATTTCATTAGATATTGATGAATGTGCATCACCGACACTGAATGAGTGTAACCAGATTTGTGTGAACCAAGAAGGAAGTTACACATGCCGGTGTGAGACTGGCTTTCAACAGAATGGTACCATGTGCAATGGTAAGGTATTTTACTAATTACCAAAGTAAAAAAAAAAAAGTTATTGATCTTAAAACTTTCAATGCTGAATTTTGAAAGTGGAACGGTCCATTATTGTTTACCCATTTCCTCTTAGAGACACATTTTGATACCTTTGCAAATAGAGTAGACCCAGATCAGATAGCCCCTGTAAGAGCTGTCTGATCAGAATCTGTTCATTTTACTAATTATGTCTCCCCCCTTTAGGGGAGGGAGACATATTGATGTTGTGCTTTCTGTCCGTCCGTCTGTCTGTTAAAATTCTTGTGCAGCTAAATCCTCCTACACTATTAGAGGGATTTCCTTCAAACTTTTACATATGAACCAGCTATATGTGAGGATGGTCATGTGGTTTGGAATTTTGGCTGCAACAATTTTGACAGAAGTTATGGCCCTTTGTAGTTTTTCCTTATATAGAATATATAGCGAAAAAATCTTGTGCAGCTAACTCCTCCTACACTATTTGAGGTATTAAAGTACTTCAAACTTTTACATGTGTATGAACCAGCTATATGTGAGGATGGTCATTTGACATACATAATGATATGCAGACTCTGCTCCTGTCTGCATTGCCTGTTTTCAAAGGTTTGAAAAATCACTAACGGTAGCCCTTGCTCTTATATAAATCTTTTTTCACACCTTGGCATACAGACTAGACCCAGATCAGACAGGTCCTGATCAGGGTCTACTCTGTTTGCATACAAATTAATAATACATCTGACTCCACAGTGTTTACAAATCCAAAACAATTCATACATATTTCATTATAATAATTCAGCCAAGAAACATTTTTGATTTCATTATTTCAACAGGTAAAGTTGTAGATTTTATGACCACAGGAGCAGACCTTTATCAAGATCTGCTGCAGTACCAAATCAATGAAATGATATTTAAATATATAACAATATTGTTTTATACTTGATTATCCTTCAAACCTCTTTATGGCTAATCTAAATTGGCAAAGTTTAACCCATTCCTCCATAAATACGCCTTTCTACGCCTCTGTAAAAATCACCTATTGAAACCATTGTGATAAATAGAGCATTTGCTCCAATTCTTAATTTTCCTTTTCTCTAGTTAATGCTCCTTTTTGGTAGATTTATTCAAAGTGTTTGGGTCTAAAAATAGCCTATGGAGGAAAGGGTTAAGACTTCGAATATGGAAAACAAGTGAACTGTCATTTGCACACTCCGTAGATCTAGAACAGAAAGCTCCTACCGTAGCCCTCTGATCTGTGGTTAGATTATTTGCCATTTTAAATCATCTTAAATACCGGTGCCGTCTGCAAATAACTGAAATACTGTTGGTCGGACATAAAACCCAACTCACTCACTCACTCACTCACTCATCTTGCAGTTAAATCCTTTACTTTAAATGCCTTTGCAAAAGAGCAGACCCAGATCAGATGACTCCTGTAGGAGCCATTCGAATAAGGGCTGCCTTGTTTGGCTCAAATTTCCCATGTTCGCATACCCTGATAAGATTTCATCAGCTAATTAGTATTCATGATGTCATTATTTCTTACAAAACTATTTATGGAGTAAAGGCTTATTTGCTTTTTCTCTCATACATATACATGTACAGTAAAACGTCTCTAAACTGGAATTCTAGTAGAGAATAGTTTAGATACTGTTAGGCAGGTTGATGCTTAATGCAGGGTGAAAGTCATGCAGAAAGCTTTTCTGCATGTCTTTTACCCTGCATTAAACTGCCACCTGTCTCCAAGACCGAGATTTATACTCAATTTTATGGCTGGTTTAGAGGGATTTTACTGTATTCACAGTGAATGGTACTGTGCTTCTTTTGCAGATATAAATGAATGCGATGGACAAAATGACTGTGCCCAGGACTGTGTCAACACTAATGGTGGCTACAGATGTTCATGCTTTGAGGGATTTAAGCTGGACTTAAATAACAGAATTGATTGCATACGTAAGTACATGTAGCTCCAAAATTATCCTTAAACTTAAAAAGCGTCTCATCTGGATCCAAGCTGTTTGCAAATATGAGACAGGTCATGGATGGTGACATAAAGTTTAAAACTAGTACCAAGAAAATGAATTTTGGTGGAAATTTGAAAATTGAACAATACACCTCTTTTCTATAACTTGTATGAAAATATTTTTTGATTATGATAGATCTAAATGGTAGTTACCCTGATTACTCTAAGTGTTTGGAAAGATAAGCATAGGCAAATCAAGGTCTTCACTATTTATTATAATTACGTCAGTCTGATTTAGACTTATCAAAATGGTGCCAATTTGAGTTAACCCTTTCCCTCATATAAACGTGTTTTCACACATTTTCAAACAGAGTAGACCCAGATCAGACGGCTCCTATGGGAGCCATCTGATCAGGGTCTGCTCTGTTTGATAATCGAATTTAAAAGATCTGTTTCTTTACTTTCTAAAATGGTTACTTCATTATAACTATTTTTATCCATGAGTATTCAGTAGGAATTGAAATTTGAAATGAACATAGAACAGGAAAAAGGGTTCTTCAGCTTTACAAAACCCATGGAGATTTAGGGAGAGTGGGTATCTGTATCCATGCTTATAAAACTTTTAGTTGAGTCTGAGTTCGTTATCAAGCTTTTGATTGGTCAGATTTGAGTTCTTAAGCTTTTGATTGGTCAGATTTGAGCCAAAGGCTCAAATCTGACCAATCAAAAGCTTGAGAACTAACCCAGACTCAACTAAAAGTTTTATAAGCATGGACCCTGGACACTTACAATAATTAGGCTATTGTTTTGTGACGTTACAGCTGAGACACAGTGTACAACCAATCCTTGTGTAAATGCGGACTGTGCAGTCATCGATGGTGATATAACTTGCACATGCTTGTCTGGATATCAGAAGGACACTGGATCTAACGAAACATGCTCAGGTTTGTCATGCCCCTTGGGCTGTCTTGTGAAAGATTATACTACAGAAAGTATTGTAAGTCTTTTACATACGACAATTGAAACTTCCAGTTGTAACATGCATGATACATATTTAAATATTTTTTGTTAAATGAAGTTAGTTTGATTGTTAAATTTAGTGATATGTTCAGCTATGCAAGAAGTAGCGATTGTTGTAATTTAGAACAATTGTTTTAGTCGTATGATCTTACATAAGACAGGCACAGATTACTAATTTTGTTAATAAATTACATACAAGATAAAGTATTTAACCCTTTACTCCATAAATATGCCTTTTAATACCTTTGCAAACAAAGTAGACCCAGATCAGATGTCTCCTATAGGAGTCATCTGATCAGGATCTGATCTATTTGCTAAATATAGCATTATATAGATCTGATTCTTCAGTTTCTGGAATGGACAATTGTTCCTGTGCCATTATAAAAATTACTCCAATTAATGTAATGACATCATTATTTCTTACATAAATTGTTATAGAGTAATGCATGCCATCAAGGACTCTGTGATTAGCTACACAAACAGTGTAGATCCTTAGGCCCATTGTACAATTATAAAGGATTGTATGACTGAAAAATTATCTTAAGTTCTGACATTCTAAAAACTGGAAGTTGTGATTGTCATTTGTTACAACTTACAATACTTTCTGTTGTGAGCCTTGATTGTTGTACAGTGGAATGTGAGAGAGTTTTGGTTATTTGAGTAGTAGCAATTATCATCAAATCAGGACTTCGATAATTTTGGATGTATGACCCTGCCTGACATCTCATCAGATTTCAAAATGTACAACTGGTTGTTAGTCTGAATACATTTTTGAAGAAACAAAAAAAAACAAAGTAACTTTTAGAAGTGCAGTAGATTGTTCTCTATACCTTTTAAGCCTTTCCCCTCATGTAAACATGTTTTCATGCATTTGCAAACAGAGTAGACCCAGATCAGACGGTTCCTAGAGGAGCCGTCTGATCAGGGTCTGCTCTGTTTGCTAATAGAATTTGATAGATCTGTTTCTTTGTTTTCTAGGATGTCTACAATGTTGCACCTTCCATATTTCTTTATAACTATTTTGTTAATGAATATTCAGTAGGTATTGAAATTTGGAATAAACACAGAACATGCATGCAGGGAAAGGGTTAAAGTAGTACAAAAAGTAAATAGAACCTGTTTAAAGAAAACATCCATTTTAACACTACCTAATGAATATTCATGTAAGAAATAATGACATCATGAATATTAATTACCGTAGATGATTTTATAATGCCATATGAACACAGTAAATTTGGTCATGGTGAAAATTTGAGCAGAAGATCTTTATAATTCCATAAATGGAGTAGACCCAATACAGGAGCCTCTGATCTGGGTCTACTCTGTCTACTGTAGGAGTCATGTGTCTTGATCTACTCAGTTACAAAGACATCAAAAGGTGTATCTATTTTATAATGGTTAAAAATGATTCTCTCTGTATAACATTCAACAGTACAGTACAACAGTTTGGTTGGAGATCGAGGTACCATAATAGATTTTGATAAGCATGTTTCTTTCCTGACTAATATTGTTACATGCATATTTTTGCCCTGACTGAAGTTGTAATTGGGTCGCCGCGAACGGCGACCCTTTATTTTTATTTTGTTTTGGAAAAGTCTATGGGAGGAGAAGTCATTGACTGAGTACAAAAGTCTGAGTTTTGTTCTCAAGCTTTTGATTGGTCAGATTTGAGTTCTCAAGCTTTTGATTGGTCAGATTTGAGCCAAAGGCTCAAATCTGACCAATCAAAAACTTGAGAACGAACTCAGACTCAGCTAAAAGTTTTATAAGCATGGACCCAGATGATTGGTGTCTGAAATACAACGATGTCAAACATTCCATTTTGTATTGTTAGTTTTGCCCAGATGTAAATGATTTTATGCATATGTTTGTCCTGATATGGTTTAGTGCATACCAACCCTGTTATATATGCATATTTGGTGCATATTTTGTCCTGACTGATATTATTTCATGCATACCCCTCATTGTTATACTATGCATAATTATGTTTATCCAGACTTACATTGCTATTTTCATGTTTTATAGATATTTTGGAGTGTTCTCAGAATCCAGATCCTTGCAGCCAGGCTTGTATTGAACAAGAGGGTGGTTACGAATGTGTGTGTGATGAACCAGGCTTCAAATTAGATGTTGACATGTCAACCTGCATAGGTAAACATTCAATGGAATCATGTCAAAATTTGTTGTACCATTTCATATATCCTTAAAGTTTTCCTCATATAAACACATTGTCATGACTTTTCAAACAGATTAGACCTAGATCTGTTGAGAGTGTGCTGTGTTTGCTTACTTAATGTAGAGTCTTCTGTGTTTGCTTGTTTAATGTAGATTTTCTACCACAGCCGATAAAATACCTGTGTACATATACCATTACAAAAAATATTCCTGATGCCCTTAATTCTTACATGAATATTCAACAAGGAAAGGGTTGTTAACCCTTTTCCTGTTTAAAGTTTAGTCCGAACTTCAGTATCTACTGAATATTCATTAACAAAATAGTCATAAAGAAATATGGAACTTGGAACATTGCAGACATTTTAGAAAGCAAAGAAACAGATTTATCGAATTCTATTAACAAACAGAGCAGACCCTGATCAGACGGCTCCTCTAGGAGCCGTCTGATCTGGGTCTACTCTGTTTGCAAATGCGTGAAAACACGTTTGTATGAGGGAAAGGGTTAACTCAGAACAGTAGTAGAGCTTCTATGGGAGTTATCTGGGTCCATGCTTATAAAGCTTTTTAGTTGAGTCTGGGTTCGTTCTCAAGCTTTTTATTGGTTAGATTTGAGTTCTCAAGCTTTTGATTGGTCAGATTTGAGCCAAAAGCTCAAATCTGACCAATCAAAAACTTGAGAACGAACTCAGACTCAACTAAAAGCTTTCCTCTGCATGGGATTAATACTTTCCTTCATATAAACATGTTTTCACACATTTGTAAACAGAGTAGACCCAGATCAGATGGCTCCTGTAGGAGTCGTCTGATCAGGGTCTGTCCTGTTTGTTATTGGAATTTAACAGAGATGTTCTTTAGTTTCTAAAATGGCTACATTGTTCCATCTTCAATATTTCATTGTTACTATTTTGTCCATGAAAATTCAGTATGTATTGAAATTTGGAGTAAACATAGAACAGGGAAAGGGTTAACCCTTTCCCTGTTGTATGTTCATGTAAGAAATAATGATGTCATGAATATTAATAAGATTATTTTTTTATAATGGCATAATTATGAACACAGGACATTTTGGCTCAGGCAGATGCTGTAGAATCAGATCTATATTACACAATAAGCAAACAGAGCAGACCCTGATCAGATGGCTCCTATAGGAGCTGTCTGATCTGGGTCTACTCTTTTTGCAGATGCGTGAAAATGTGCTTACATAAGGGAAAGGGTTAAAATGCATCTCTGTCCGATAAAGTGTTAACTAGCGTTAAGGACATGCTAAGTAAATGTTTTTCTTTTTTAAAAATGCAAGCATATTTCACATTTATAAGAATAAGCTATATTGTCACTTTCTACAGTGTATTAGTGTCAAACAGTTTGGATCATGATGTATATACTATATACATGTAAACCTTTTCAAGCCTTTACAAACACTGTAGACCCATATAGGAGCAGTCTGATCAGGGTCTGCTGTGTTTGTTTATGAACTTAAAATAGACCTGACTCTACAGTTTCTACCAATACCAAGAAATCCTGTGTACATATGCCATTTTAAAAAGCCATGTAATTAACGCTTTCCTTCATATAAACGTGTTTGCAAACAGAGTAGACCCAGATCAGACGGCTCCTATAGGAGCCGTCTGATCAGGGTCTGCTCTGTTTGCTTATGGAATTTGATAGATCTGTAACAGTCTTTAGTTTCTTAAATGGCTACAATGTTGCACCTTCCATACTTCATTACAATTATTTTATCCATGAATATTAGGTAGGTATTGAAATTTGGGCGAAATATAGAACAGGGAAAGGGTTAATATTCATTATATCTTACATACATATTGAACGGGGAAAGAGTTAATTCATGAAACAGAAGAAAGTGATTATAATGTTTAAATGTTTTCCAGCATGTACGGATGAGACATTTGGAGATAACTGTACAGAAAACTGCACATGCGTCCTTGCAAATACATTGTCATGTGACACTGTGAATGGGTCATGCGACTGCATAGCAGGATGGGAAGGAACCGATTGTGAAACTGACATTGATGAATGTAGCGATCCAACTATCTGCCCAGGCAACTCTACTTGCTCCGATACAGATGGTTCCTACGCATGTATCTGTAACACTGGCTTCCAGAAATCTTCCGATGGAACATGTATAGGTAATAGTTGTCTTGAATATCATGGGTTAGTTCAGCATTTACTCTATAGAGATGTGTCCAGGGGCCATGCTTATAAAACATTTAGTTGAGTCTCAGGTTCGTTTTCAAGTTTTTGATTGGTCAGATTTGAGCCTTTGGCTTGAGAACTCAAATCTGACAAATCAAAAGCATGAGAACGAACACAGACTCAACTAAAAAACTTTATAAGCATTGACCCCTTGCACCTGTGCAAACAGATGGTTACTGTAGGAGCTGTTGGATTTGACATTCAGATAGTAGTTAGTCATACTCTATATAACAACCACTAAATAAATAAATACATGTATATGAAGTTTTTTTTTCAAAATACAGGTAGTAGCTTAATGCAGACTGAAAGCAATGCAGAAAGCTCCCCTAGAATCTTTCTTCATTACTTTCGTTCTACATTAAGCAACAACCTGTGTACAAAATGCAAGAAGCACCTTTTCAAAAATGCTACACCCCATAGGAGCCATCTGATCAGGGTCTGCTCTGTTTGCTAATTGAATTTGAAAGATATTTGTCTTTAGTTTCTAAACTGGCTACAATGTTCCATCTTCCATATTTCATTATGAATATTTTGTCCATGAATATTCAGCAGGTATCGAAATTTGGAATAAACATAAAACAGGGAACTGTTTAACCCTTTCCCTGTTCTAGGTTTATTTCAAATTTCAATACCTACTGAATATTCATGAAAAAAATAGTTATAATGAAATATGGAAGCTGAAGCATTATAGTCAATTTAGAAACTAAAGAAACATATCTATCAAATTATAATAGCAAACAGAGCAGACCCAGATCAGACGGCTCCTCTAGGAGCCGTCTGATCTGGGTCTACTCTGTTTGCAAATGTGTGAAAACACGTTTATATGAGGAAAAGGGTTAAACAATCATACGGGAAATAATAAGAATCAATCTCAAATCATGAATATTATTTAGATGATGTTTTAATTTAACTCAATGGATGCTAGAGGTGGATTCTCCCACAATTAATGACCTATGCAAACAGTTTGGATCCAGATCAGGCCCCACATGATGTGGGGCCTGATCTGAGATCCAAACTGTTTGTCAGTGAGACTCAGCTTCTGAAAAAAAATAGAAAGAAAATTTGTAGTTATGAATATGCTGCAGACGACAATTGAGCAGACGACAAAATTACCCAGCATGCAAAGAATTAAAAAGGCATATTGTTCAAGGCAAGATTGTTTTGCCATGGCAGAATCTCTATAGTCAGATCTATATTTCCCCATAAGTAAACAGAACAGACCCTGTTCAGACAGCTTCTTACAGGAGCCATCTGATCTGGGTCAACTATTTGCAAAGTGGTAAAAGGCATATTTATGGAGTAAAGAGATAGGCAAACTTACTAACCAGATTGATGTTAATATGAACTGACAACCGGAAAACACATGGAATAAAAACCAAGACATAAAGTAGTATCAGAAAATATGAACTTACTATATCAACATGGATACAAGCAGTGTCATGCAATAATAAAGTCTACACTTATTACCCTATATATATTCAGACACCAAGTTTCCCTTCTTCAATGGTTTGTAAAACAAAATAGATTAATTTTGACACTTTTGTGATAACTTTAACCCTTTCCCTCATATTGATGACTATTGTCGACTCTGTAAAAGTCATTTTGTGAAACCATTGTGATAAATAGAGCATTTGCTCCTATAGGAGCAAATGCTCTATTTACCCTATACGAGCAAATTATCTATTTATCACAATGGACTTTCAAACTACAAAATTCTAAAATTGTCATTTTCTCTAGTTAATGCCCCTTTTGGGTAGATTTATTCAAAGAGGCTGTATCAAAAAATAGCCTATGGTACACTACCATAGAGAAGCTAATGATGTAGACCCGCATCAAAATGTTTCTTCAGGTTTGCACGGGTTACTTGTGTTTGTATGTCTGAGCACTAAGGGTAATTAGAGTTCTATACTGTATTGTTTTATTTCATATCTTCTTTTTTTCCTTAAAGCTTGTGAAAACTTCCTCTATGGTGATGACTGTGCTCTGGACTGTACATGTGAACAAGCTAACTCACAGTCTTGTGATGCTGTGACGGGACGGTGCTTGTGCATAAATGGCTGGACTGGAGACAATTGCACTGATGACATAGATGAATGTTTGATCACAGACGTTTGTAATGACTCTTTGAAGGAGTGTGTTGACAACGATGGCTCCTATGCATGTGTATGCATTGCTGGCTATGAAATTGATGACCAGTCAGTTTGTATTGGTAAGTTTTATTTCTCTTTGCATTGGTAAGCTATATTTGATGTAGAAGCAATATGAACTATGAATTAATGAATAGTCAGTTTGCTTTGATAAATTTGATTCCATTTTGATCAGGTAATTTAAGCCATGTAAGCTATATTTGGTGTAATTGCAAAACATTGTCTTCTTTCATTTTCTTCTCCTTTTTCTTCTTCTCCTTCTCCTTTTTCTTCTTCTTTTTTTCCAATAATGGGCTGAGCTCCTCTGGAGAATCCTCTTACAACTGGTACAACACATGTGTGATGGGTAAATAATGCAAGTCAAATCAGGATAAAAATGCTAATAAATGCTACAGCAATATGAGAATTGATTCATTTCTTTCGTATCATTTTCATCACCATCAGTCCATGTATTGTGCACAACAGTAATTAACTCTTTAGCTGATAGAGATTCCGTTTGATGCCTTTGCATACAGAGTAGACCCAGAATAGATCGCTTCTATAGGATCCGTCTTACTAGGGTCTGTTCTGTTTGCTTATGATATGATATAATTCTCATTCCATAGTTACTGCTGATGTTAAAATTCAAGTTAGTACTGTTCATATGTTCATTATTTATAACATGAATATTCATTAGGGAAAGGGTTAATTTTAAGATTTTGTGTATTCAATCCCACTTTTCTTTCTTCTTTAAGATGTTGATGAATGTTTACGAGGCACAGATGACTGTGAACAAAACTGTACCAACAGAGCTGGTTCATTTGAGTGTTCATGTGACATTGGATACTCTGGACAAAATGGCACAAATTGTACAGGTAGGTCTTTACTGTAGCATTTTCATTCTGGGTCTATGCTTATAAAGCTTTTAGTTAAGTCTGAGTTTCGTTCTCAGGCTTTTGATTGGTCAGATTTGAGTTCTCAAGCTTTTGATTGGTCAGATTTGAGCCAAAGGCTCAAATATGACCAATCAAAAGCTTGAGAACGATCTCAGACTCAACTAAAAGCTTTATAAGCATGGACCCTGGTTTGCATGTGAGTATCTAATCTTTTGTTTGATAATCTAACCTTTTTAAACCTTTTTAAAAAGATGAGTGCTCCTGTAGGAGATTCTGCTATTTTTGCTTAACCCTTTACTCCATTGATACGCCTTTCTGTGCCTTTGCAAACAGAGTACACCCAGATCAGACAGCTCCTATTGGAGCCATCTGATCAGGAGATGCTTTGTTTGCTGATGGTATAATATAGATATGATTCTTTGCAATGGCTGAAAATTCCATTGTCTATGTGATGTTATAATAAATCTAATTATTGTTCATAATGTCATTATTTCTTACATGAATATTTATGGAGTAAAGGGTTAAATAATATGATACATGTATATCAGATTTTACATTTTGCTATAGGAGAAAAAGTCCTTCATTTCATTGGCCATAATCAAATCACATTTAACCGATTTCCTCATAGGCTATTTCTAGATCCAACCTCTTTGAATAAATCTACCGAAAAGGAGCATTAAATAGAGAAAAGGAATATTTTAGAATTTTGTAGTTGAAACCATTGTGATAAATAGAGCATATGCTCCTATAGGAGCAAATGCTCTATTTACCACAATGTTTTCAAGAAGTGATGTAGCCGGGTAGAGATTATGGTGAAATAAGTTGATAGGCTTTACTGTGTGGCTTGGTACCTCAGTCGGTAGAGTGTTGGCATGGTAAGCCAGAGGCCCTGGGTTCGAGTCCCAGTCGAGTCACAACTTTTTCACCATGTTACATTTGGCGCCCAACGTAAATAACCCATAAGGTGATTTATATGAAGATAATATGAGGATTATATGAAGATAATGTGTAATAATAAGAAACTCGTGGAGTGTTCTTTGAGTAAGAATTCGGGACGAATTCTTGTGTAGAGGGGGTGTGTGTAGCCGGGTAGAGATTATGGTGAAATAAGTTGATAGGCTTTACTGTGTGGCTTGGTACCTCAGTCGGTAGAGTGTTGGCATGGTAAGCCAGAGGCCCTGGGTTCGAGTCCCAGTCGAGTCACAACTTTTTCACCATGTTACATTTTGACTATGTGACTATTACAGAGGTGTAGAAATTCATATTTATGGAGGAAAGGGTTAATTAATATTCATGAAGTAATAAATTCTGAAATGAATATTCATGAAGTAAAAGGTTATTTGAGAATGGCTTAGTTTGAGAACGGCTTAGTTTGAGAATGGCTTGAGAACGGCTTAGTTTGAGAACGGCTTTCAGTCTGAGAATTGCTTTTTCAGAGAATCACTTTTTCAGATAATAGCTTTAATAGTCTCAGAGAAAAAAATGTTCGCTATTGAGTGTCAAATGATATAGGTCCTTATTTGCGCTGTTTGCAATGACATGATTAAGACCTAATTCTACAGTTTCTGTCAAAACAAAACAAATCCTTGGAAAGCTTACAGTATAAAAATTTAAATAATAAATATTCAAGATATCATTATTTCTTACATGAATAGTGAACAGGGAAAGGGTTAATCATCTTAAACTTTTCCTGATAAATATTCTGCATACAGATGAACTTTGATATCTCGAACTCGGATAACTCGAACTTTGGGACAGCTCTAACAAAATGTTCAATCCTTCCAAAACTTACAATTCAGAATTGTTCTAAAATATATCACTTCATATATCTAGAAACACATGTGACAGCTTAATACAGGTCTAAAGTAATGCTGAAAGCTCCTACAGGAGCTTTCAGCATTACTTTAGACCTGTATTAAGCTGTGAACTCAAGAAATTGTTCAGATTCAAAAGCAGATAACGCAAATTTCTATCTTGAAGTCTCTTGAAGTTTTAGATATCGAAGTTTAACTGTAACTTTCATCCTGCATTAAGCTACAACCTGCCTTTAAAAGATCCAAAACTAGGCATCTTTTGGGTGGTTACTATGGAGGTGTTCTACTGTAGATTTACACTTGACATGACTGATATGAATATGCACAGAACTTGAGGTAAAGCTAGGGAAGTATCTTTGACAGCAATCAGTCGGAAAAACCATGTTTAAATTTTCAAGTACAAATTTCTAGCATTCCTGAATATGCATGGTTTAGGTAATCACTGTAGACAAATAGCAGAAGGACCATCTAATTAGAGTTTGTATGAAAACACAGTTTTGCATGTTCTTCAGCTGTAAAATTTCTTGTCAGATTTAAATGAAATTTTACCAGAGATTAATCAGTTCACATGATTTTTGTTGCACTGTTTTTTGTTATTTTTGTTGCACTATTTTTTGCTATTTTTTCCAGATTACTTGATTGCTTTTGCATGTTTTATGGTGCACATGATATTGTTTGCCTCTTTTGTTGTGTGTATATTCTATCTCTCTGAATTTGCTTGGACTATCTCTTTTCTATGACTTTTTACCAGCGTGTGCTAGCGGAATAAAATGGGGCATGGAGTGTGCAAATGACTGTAACTGTGAAGCTGACAACACGTTGGAGTGTAACACTGTAACTGGATGCACATGTGAGTCTGGCTGGGAAGGGGACTTCTGCCAGACTGACATTGATGAGTGCACTACAAACACATACACCTGTCATCTCAACTCCACTTGCAATAATACAGATGGAGGTTATAAATGTGATTGCGAAGCAGGTTTCCAAAATACAAATGACACATATTGTGAACGTAAGTTATTCCCAGTAACCTATGCATGTTTAATATGTGATTGCGAAGCAGGTTTCCAAAATACAAATGACACATATCGTGAATGCAAGTTATTCCCAGTAGTAACCCAGAATTAGCTTAAATTTCATAATGGTTAATGCAAACACAAGATGTTTAACCCTTTCACCACCGCAGTCGCATAAATGCACCACGACAAATAGTGCATCTGATCAGGGACTTCACTATTTGTCTCAATCTCGATTTCTATATACATGTATGTGCTTTATTCCTTTGGAGTTTGCATTTATTTTATCTCATTTCCTTATTTTACTGAATGATTTAACAAACTTGGATTGCAGACGACAATCAGAAATTTGGCGCCGAAAGGGTTAAGCTTTGGCAGACACTGTAAAATCAGATCTATACATTTAAGTCTATAAGCAAACAAAACAGATCCTGATCAGACGTCTCCTACAGGATCTTCTCTGCTTGCAAATGTGCTTAAAGTTGACATTATGGGAAATTCATGGAAATACTGAGCTTTGATATTCCTTTTCTCCTTTGGCACATTTGCAAACATAGCAGACCGATATCCGACAGCTCCTGTAAAAGCTTTCTACATGTGGTTTCTACCATGATAGAAAATTTCCTGTGTCATGATGCCATTATGAAAATAAAGCTACGTATTATTCATACTGTCACTGTTTATTCATGGAGTAAGAGCTCAGTCTGTCTTTAGAACAATTTGGATGTCCACCTTTCTACCAATCCTTCTGTCTAGTTGTAAATGCAGTTTTGCATATTATTGAAATTTTATGAATTAATTGGATAATCATCATCCTAGCCATAGTTTGCATGATTTCTGTTGCACTTTTTTCTTGTCACTTTTCCAGCTTGCATGATTTCTTTGGCGTGTATATTGCTTACATGACATTGTTTGCCTGCTTTTATTGCCTATCTATTCAATCTCTCTCTCTCTGTGAATGGCTTGGACTATCACTTTTTTCTATTACTTTTTACCAGTGTGTAATGGAACATGGGGCATCCAGTGTGTGAATGACTGTAATTGTGTAGCTGACAACACATTGGTGTGTGACACTGTAACTGGGTGCACATGTGAGTCTGGCTGGGAAGGGGACTTCTGCCAGACTGACATTGATGAGTGCACTACAAATACACACGCCTGTCATCCCAACTCCACTTGCAATAATACAGATGGAGGTTATAAGTGTGATTGCGAAGCAGGTTTCCAAAATACAAATACCACATATTGTGAACGTAAGTTTGCTAATCAGTCACATATTTATTCCCTTTCAGTTTCTATCCATAGGAGCTTGATGTCAGGATTGCTTAAAGTCAAAACCTATTAGTCTGTTTCACACATTCTTAGATATATATACTGTAATTAATTACAGTAAAACATGTCTTTAGTGACCATATGAAAAATGTAATGGGCCTATAAGACAAGTGGTAGCTTAAAATGAATGCAGGTCTAAAGTAATGCAGAAAGTTCCTACAGGAGCTTTATGCATTAATTTTGCCTTGTATTAATCAATCACCTGCTTTTTAAAACTCCTATGTTCAATAAATGAATGGTCACTTAAGACAGGTTCTACTGTATATTGGTCACTAAGACAGAAGACAATTAAATGCAGGGTAAAAGTCATGCAGAAAGCTGGAAGCTTTCTGTATTACTGTCACCCTACAGTTAGAGCAACATGCATAAAAAGTTATCAGTTCTTCCTTTCTGTGAAATAATTTCATCTGTCCCAGTACATGTAGTATTGATGGTCATGCATTTGGATAACATTTGTCATGCGATGTTTGGTTAAACAGTCTTTGATGATTTAACCCTTTTCTTGGCATGTTTATTCATGTAAGAAATAATGACATCATAGATATTAACCCTTCTCTTGCTGAATTTTAAAATACATTTCTTCTTCTTTACCCATGCCCTGTTGTATAATTACATATATATTCACTGTGTACAAGTATTTCGCTGTGAAATCACTGCTATGGAGTGCATTGGTTGCACAATCATTTTGTAAATAGTGCAGACCCTGATGAGACAGCTCCTGCAGGAGCTGTCTCATCTGGGTCTTCACTATTTACAAGTAGGTATATTGATGTGGATAGCAAGCGAAGGGTTAATTAAATTAATTTGTTATAATAGCACATGGACATAGGAAGTTTTTGCCACAGCAGAAACTGTTAAATCCATACCTATATCATTTCATAAACAAACAAAGCAGACCCTGAACAGATGGCTCTCATTGGAGCCGTCTGATCTTGGTTTACTCTGTTTGCAAAGGCGTATTTATGGAGTAAGGTTTATACATGTATTTAGGGAAAATATGGTAATGATACTGGTATTGTGCTAAGCCCTCAGATTGGTGTTGTGTCTCTTTTAGAATGCTCCAACGACACCTATGGACTACAATGTAATCAGACATGCGACTGTGAAAATGCGAATACATTAGATCCCACCCAGTCTTGTAGCACCGTCGGTGGTGAATGCCTGTGTAAAACTACATGGAATGGCACCAGATGTGAGTTGGACATCGATGAGTGTGCAGCAAGAACTGATAATTGTAACACAACAGCCAATGAGGGATGCCACAACTTCGCTGGAGGATTTAATTGCTCTTGTATTGTGGGCTATGTCCGTGACAGCAATGGTGACTGTGTACAAGGTGAGCATTATAACTTAAGTCCTTTACATTATAGGTTTTTTTTGTCTTTATAAGGTTTTATTACTCTTTAACCCATTCCCTCATACTGACGCCTCTGGAAAAGTCACCTGTTGAAACCATTGTGATAAATAGAGCATTTGCTCCTGTAGGAGCAAATGCTCTATTTATCACTATGGTTTCAAACTACAAAATTCTTAAATTTTCCCTTTCTCTAGTTAATGCTCCTTTTAATGCTCCAAGTGATTGGACCTAAAAATAACCTAAGAGGTAATGGGTTAACAGTATTTCAGTCATATGACAACGTCCAGCTAATTACAGGATTTTTTTTGCATGGAACAACTGCATCGTTCCATGCACAGAAGAACATCTCGATAGAAACATGACCTACTGCAATCCAGTTGCCTCTTTATGCCTTTGCAAACAGAGTAGACCCTGATCAGACAGGTCCTACGGGAGCCATCTCATCTGGGTCTGATCTGTTTGCCATGAAATACTATACATGCAGATATGATTTTTCAGTTTCTGCATTGGTCATAAATTAGATCTCTTGTAGCAGTTTGCACTAGAGATTTTTTGCTCCTTAGAGGCTTACATTAGATGTAGCTTAAAACTGGACATTAAATTACAATAGAACCTATCAATAGCTGTCACATAATGAATAAACATGGGTTTATAAGAGCAAGATGTTGCTTAATACAGGACAAAAGTAATGCAGAAATCTCTTCTTAGAGCTTTCTGCATAACTCTCATCCTGCATTAAGCTACTTACTGGATAACTTCCATCCTGCATGAAGTTATTTTTTCTGCATAATTTTTGCATTAAGTTACCCCCTGTATTAAAGCCCAGAATAAGACTATTTTGGTGGTTATTGTAGACAGGTTTTTATTTATCGCAATGTTTCAAACTTACACAATTCTAAAAATAAATTCCTTTTTGTGTCACTTGCCGAGAGGTAGTGTGTCACTTAGGGATCACTTTTCCATTGTCTGTCTATCTGTCAGAAATTTCAGAGACACTTTTCTGTGTCTCCCACCCACACCTCCTCTCCACACAGGGGTTAAAATGGGTACCTGTGAGGGTCACTAACCGGTACTGCGGCTGCATGATTGTGCAGTGTTAGCAGTGCTCAATATTGTAGGCGAATGACTCAATGACCAGGGGAGTATATGTACAGTCGGCTGAACGGTCATTTGGACTGAAAGTAGACTATAACTAGGTACGTTACTTTACTTTTTACCTATGACAGTATTCAGTAGTGTGTAACTCATATTCATTATGTTTATTTTCAGATACAGCAACAACAACAACAACAACACCAGCACGTGAGTAATATTCATATTCTTTTTTTTTTATTTTGTTTGAACTGTTCACTCCATGAATAACAATGTAAGAAAAATGATGACATCAAAATTACTATATTAATAAAATTAAATTTTTGACAATGGCATATAAAAACAGGACTGTTTAACAATGGTTGTACACTCTGATCAGATGGCTCCTACATGAGCCATCTGATCCGGATCTGCTCAATTTGCCTAGGTGTGAAAAGGCGACTCTCTGGAGTAAAGGGTTAATAAACACATAGACACTTTTCTAAAAACAATTATTTCTGCTCATGCTGAAAATAAAGTCTGCTAAAATCTTGATCTACATGTAGTGTGATTTTTACTTACCATATTATCTCTGTTTAATGCTCCCAGGGCATTTACTCCTATACAGTGGTCACATAGTAAATAAACACTGAGGTCATTGAGGTGGCTACTTAACCCTTTCCTTCATATAAATGCCTTTTCACACATTTGCAAACAGAGTTGACCGAGATCAATGTCTACTAAAGGATTTTGATTGATCTGTTTCATTACTTTCTAAAATGCTCTATTTATCACAATGGTTTCATAAAGTGACATAAATTTTACAGAAGCATCAAAAGGCGTCAATATGTGGGAATGGGTTAAGCAAACAGAGCCGACCTTGATCAGACAACTCCTGTAGCATATTCTGATCTGGGACTACTCTGTTTGCAAAGGTATCAAAAGGCATCTGTATCAGGCTTAGGGTTAACTCTTTACTCTATGAATATTCATGTAAGAAGTAATGACATCATGAATATTAATTAGATTAATTGTTATAATAACAGATGGACACAGAATTATTTGGCCATGGCAGAAACTATAGAATCATATCTATTATTTTATCATAAGCAAACAGAGATGGCCCTGATCTTGGTCTACTCTGTTTGCAAAGACACAGAAAGGGGTATTGAGTAAAGGGTTAAAAACTGAGAATTTGATTTATTTTAAGTTGGCACTTTATAGATGTTTTTACTGTTTTGCTTTTCTCAGCTGGAAACACTGCAATTCTTATCATCATACGTCTCAACTATACGACACCAAATGGCATTAGTGTTGCTGTGCGTCCAACAAACGTGATCTACAAACTGGCAGCAGCAAATGGGGTAAGACATTAGATAACTCTCTCAGTCATTTACCAGATAGAGACATATAGGGTCTTTGCAAACAGAGAAGACTGAGATCAAATGGCTCTTGCAGAAGCCATCTGATCAGAGTCTGCCTTGATCACTTTTTGGATTATGAGCTTAATAAAAAACAATTCTGTATGAGTTTAAGAAAAGTTTATCTCATATGACATCGAGTGTCAGATTCTTTTTATCACATAACTGATTTGCTCAACTTTGATATTTAGATCATGATGAAAGGGTAGAAAAATAGTTGCAAATTCACATCATTTTTGCGATGGTGGCTAGATTCTAGTGGCAAAGCCAAACCGAAATGGTTATCAATAGTTTATTACTATGCACAAAAATGCAGGAAAAAAGGTTGTGTACCAGTCTACATGTGTGCTTGATGCTAAATAACTGTATGACAACACATCTTATATTGCAAAAGTTAGAAATAAAAAAATACATGATGGTTTATATCTATCTGAAGATGTACAAGCAAAGTTATGTGATAAAATGGCATCAAAGAATTTCTGCTAAATGATGTGCATAATTATGGTCATTATTTCTTACATGAATATTCAAGAGATAGGGTAAAGGATTAAATATATGCACTTTTTAATGTCTTTGCAAACAGAGTAGCCCCAGATCAGACAGTTCCTTTGGGAGCGTCTGATCTGGATCTGCTCTGTTTGCTTATGAAATAATATAGATATGACTTTACAGTTTCTGCCATGGCCAAAACTGCCTATGTCCATGTGCTATTACAAATAAATTAATTCAATAAATACTCATGACGTCAGTATTTCTTACACACAAATATTCATGGAGGAAAGTTTTAATAACTAAGGGATAACTAGTTTTGCTATTGCAGGATTTAGAGACAACAGTCAGCTTATGACTTTGTTAGACATTACACTAGATATTCTGTTTTGTTTTATTTCAGTTGCGAGCTTACTTCCAGCGTTACATGACAACTAGGTTCATAAGCATAACAATCATTGCAATTTCGTAAGTAATCAAAGTATTTATCATCCCATCGTTAAAGACATTAACCCTTTACTCCATAAATATGCTTTTCTCTGCTTTGCAAACAGAGTAGACCCAGATCAGATGGCTCCTATAGGAGCCATCCGATCAGGGTCTGCTCTGTTTGCTTATGATATACATGTAATATAGATATGGTTCTACATTTTTCTGCCATGGCCAAAAAAACCTGTGTCCATGTGCAATTGTAACAAATTAATCTATATATAAACTAATATTCATGACGTTATTATCTCTTACATGAATATTCATGGAGGAAAGGATTAATGACTGATATCATATCAATCAGGACCTTCAATGTGTTTGCAAACAGCTTGAATTCAGATAAGCTGCTAAGTAAATTTATCCAGGCTGTTTGCCAATTTGAACCAAAAGTTAAAAATCTCATCTAAAGAAAATCAGAATATATCTAAAAAATTGAAGACATGAGTTGAACAAATGACAATTTTGCACCATGTTAACCCTTTCCCTTTTCTATATTTATTCCAAATTTCAATACCTTCTGAATATTAATGGACAGAATAGGTATTATGAAATATGGAATTGTAGAACATTGAAGACATTTTAAAAACTAAACAAGCAGGTCTAACAGTAACATTGTAGCCATTTTAGAAAGTAAAGAAACAGGTATATCAAATTCCATTAGCAAACAGAGCAAACCCTGATCAGATGGCTCCTATAGGAGCGGTCTGATCTGGGTCTTCCCTTTTTGCAAATGTGTGTAAAAGCGTTTATATGAAGGAAAGGGTTAAAGGGTCTAGAATAAGGAAATTCATTGCCATGGCAAACAACAGAGACCCTGAAGCATAGAGATCTGTAGCATACTCGTATAATATGCAAACTTAGCTGTCTAATCTGCATCTGCTCTGTTCGCAGAGGCATAATTAAGAATCCAGATCAAGTAGATTTCACACTGAATATACTTGAACAAACTAAATTGCTTTGAAAAAGCAACATTTTTAAAGCGTTAAATAAAAAATAATTACTGATTATCATATCTCCATAGTGTTTCATATAAAAATTATAATATTGATGTAATTAATACTTTCAGTGTGACACTAATGACCTTTGCAAACTGTGTAGATCCTGATGAGAGGGCTGCTATGGGAGCTCTCGCATCTGGGTCTGCACTGTTTGTCTTTCTTAAAAAATATTTCTTTCAAGGTAAACTTGACTTTTTTGAATCTTGGAATAGTCCAATTGACAATTCAACATTGAAAGGGTTAAATACCATGTACATCTTTTCAATCAGGGAGGGCAGTTTGAATGTCACTGCCAGAGTTGTCGTAGTGAATAATGAACAGTCGAAGCAGGAATTTTCCGATGCTGTGTACGGTCTTGCCACAGGTGATGTTGTAGAGGTAGATGGACAAAATACTTCAGCACTGAATCTAGAAGTTGGTGGAAGCACAGGTAGATATTCCTGATATATGTATAAAAAATATACTTTTTATAAAAATTTATATTTAAATAAATCAGATATTTTACATTTTCCTTGGTGATGTAGCCTGTACTTTCCACCATATTTGTGATTACTGAGTTTGAACGCCCTTGCAAAAGTCACCTATAGAAACTATTTTGAATAAATGGAGCATTTGCTCCTATAGGAGCATATGCTCTATTTATCATAATTGTTTCAAATGAATATTAATTAACATTTTATAATGGCATATGCACACAGAATTTCTTTGTAATGGTAGAAACAGTCCGATCTACGATAATTTCGTAAGCAAACAGAACAGACCCTGATCAGATGGCTCCTACAGGAGCCATCTGATCTGGGTCTACTCTGTTTGCAAAGGCATAGAATGGCGTATGTATGAAGTAAATATTTAACGCTTTGAATGTTGGAAATGAGTGTTCTGGCATTTGCTAACAGCATAGATCAAGATCAGCGGGCTCTTACTATGATTACTTGTGTAAGAAATTATGACTATGAAAATCAATTAGCTGATTTTTTGTAATGACATTATAAAGTTTTGACCATGACAATAACTCTAGAATCAGATCTATATAATATTTATGAAGTTAACAGAGTAGATCCTGATCTGGTCTACTCTGTTCCCACAGGCATCACAAGGCATGTGTGTGAGGTTAACCCATTCCCTCATATTGACAGGCATATGTGTGAGGTTAACCCATTCCCTCATATTGATGCCTTTTGACACCTTTGCAAAAGTCACCTGTAGAAACTATTGTGATAAATAGAGCATTTGCTCCTATAGGAGCAAATGCTCTTTTTATCACAATTGTTTCAAACTACAATATTCCAAATGTTTCTAGTTAATGCTCCTTTTGGGTAGATTTATTCAAAGAGGTTGGATCTAAAAATAGCCTATGAGGGAATGAGTTAAAGGTTAAAACAATTATATTGTACATTTCTATTTTCAGTGGACCTTGGTAATGTCGTTGTTGGCACTATACAGTGCCAGGCTTACCTATCTGCCAATGGACCTTGTGCTGCGAAATATGAATGTGTCTATATCGATAACAACCCAGTCTGCCAGTATGTTCTTTTATCAATTTAATATTTGAAGAATAAATGTTTATGAAGTATCATGCAATCTAATCTGAAATAAGATGCAAAGCTTTACTTATATAATCTTAGATAAATGTCCACAGTAAATTACAATAGTATTAAACTTAATCAGTAACTGTGAGTATTTTTGACTTTCTGTTTTTATCTCATTTGGCAAAAAGAGCCAAGGTGAATTTATGTGATTGACCTGTGTCTCTCAAGTGTTGTTGACAATTTTTTTAAAATGACATATCCTCCTAAATTAAACCACAGAATGAATTTTCACCAAATTTTGAAGGAATGATCTGCATGAAAGCCTGTATCAGATTGTGTATCAATTCATAAGGAGGTCACAATAGCAGAAAATAGACTTTAATGAAAAACTTCTGCAACCAATATCTGCTCCTGAACCACCATATCAGCTAAAGCTTCTCTTTTTTTCAGACCTATCAAGACCTCGGACAACTTTGCACTTGTTATTGGTCTCGGAGTAGGAATCCCCTTGTTCTTCATAGCCATCCTGATTGTAGCCATTGTGATCATCTATGCTGTCAAAATGAAGAAGCGTAGGCGATATGCTGCCGACGATTTGGATAGGTGAGATTTTTAACACTGCTCATGCTGAAAGTAATGTTAGCTGTAATGTTCTGATCTGTTGAACATTATACTTACTTATGATTCATTTATGCCTTTGATAAAGTATTAACCCTTTCCCTCATATGAACATGTTTTCACATATTTGCAAACAGAGTAGACCCAGATCAGACAGCTCCTATAGGAGCCGTCTGATCAGGGTCTGCTCTGTTTGCTAGTGGAATTTGAAAGATCTGTTTCTTTACTTTCTAAAATGGCTACAATGTTCCATCTTCCATATGTCATTATAACTACTACGTCCATGAATACTCAGTAGGTATTGAACTTTGAAATAAACATAGAAAAGGGAAAGGGTTAACTTAGTGTCAACCAGTTTAGTTCCTGTTGAGACTCAAAGTTACTCAGTGTTTTCAAGCTGGTTTCAAGCTGTTTGCAAATACTAGTAAGGTGGTGCTTAGCATGATGTAAGGTTCAGTCAAAGGCAATAAACTGATAGGAATAATTGTACTACCAATGAAACTATCGCTTTACTAACTCACTTCATATAAAAGCTTTTACATGTTTTTTTGCAGACAGAGTAGACCCTTTACTCCATAAATATGCCTTACTACACCTTTGCAAACAGAGTAGACCAAGATCAGATGGCTCCTAAAGGAGCTGTCTGATCAGGGTCTGCTCTGTTTGGTTATCTTAAAGTATAGATATGATTCTACAGTTTCTGCCATGGCTAAAAGTTCCTTTGCCCATGTGCTATTATTACAAATCGAATCTAGTTAATATTCATGATGTTATTATTTGTTACATGAATATTCATGGAGGAAAGGGCTAAAAACATAATGGAAGAAAGGGCTAAAAACATGTATCATAGGTGGTTTCATTGATATATGTGACCATAAATTTTGTACATTTTCAGGCGATCATTCAATAATGGTTTCTTCCCAACGGCTATGCCAACAAAGATCAATACTTGGGGCCGAGCCCGTGGGGGACCAGTGTATGGTCCACACATGTGGGACGATGATGCCTCAACATCTAGGTCTTCTGATGAAGTCAGCAAGGACAGACATGATAGGAGGAGAGACTTTGACTATCCTAGGTCACCAGAGACATATGGTATGTGTGTTTTAACCCTTTTAATGCTTTTTCAGGTGTTTGCAAACAAAGTAGACTCAGATCAGACAGCTCCTGTAGGAGCCGTCTGATCAGGTCTGCTCTGTTTGCTTATGAAATTATAATAGATCTGATTCTACAGTTTCTACCAATACCAAATAGTCCTGTACATATGCCATTAACACATTCAATTAACACTTCGCTTGCTATTCACGTCAATATACCTACCTGTAAATAGTGAAGACCCAGATGAGACAGCTCCTGCAGGAGCTGTCTCATCAGGGTCTGCACTATTTACAAGTTGATTGTGCAACCAGTGCACTCCACAGCAGTGATTGCACAGCGAAATATGTGTACACAGTGAAGATATATGTAATTATACAACAGAGCATGGAGAAATGCATTTTAAAATTCAGCAAGAGAAGGGTTAATGAATATTCACAAAATCATTATTTCTTATATGGATATTTTAACAGAGAAAGGGTTAGCACTGTACATGATTTTTATCATGAATGAATCTGGTTTGTTTGGGTATGGAATAGTAAATATTTGATTCTGCATACATGAAGCTGTAAAAGTGATGCCAGGGTAAACCTGATGTCAAAATTATAGGTCAAAATACCTAGTGGAGGCGTTGTGTTTCACATTCACATTTTGTTCATCATGCTTATGTATACTGAATAAATCATTGCAAGGAATGCCATCTATATTTTATTTTCTCATTACAGCTTATGATAATGGCATGCAGTCCAACTTCTCCTGGGATTTCCTCTACAATTATATCAGTCCCAATGAACGGGTAAGTTTTCATCTATGAATCAAGACATATGTAATGTCATAATCACTAGTAATTGCCTGCACATGCATTACACTTCCAGTAGAACAGCTATGGAGAATTTTGCTTCACATACTATTTCAGAAAGGAAAAAACATTAGAAAGCTGATTAGACTCACATTTTTGTTTGGTAAATTTACTAAATTATAATCATTATCTTTCTTTGGACCCTTTTGCTTAACCTATTCCCGCAAAGGCTATCTTTAGATGCAACCTCCTTGAATAGATCTACCGAAAAGGAGCATTTGCTACAGAAAATGAACATTTTCAAATTATATTGTTTTGAAACGATTGTGATAACAGGAGCAAATGCTCTATTTATCACAACCATTTCAGAAAGTGAATTTTACAGAGCTTGAACTAAGATAAGATGATGAGTTGCTCGGAATCCCATCTGGCTATAAGTCATTTGCAAATGTCAGAAATCTGTGAAAATTGGAATATGGGTTTATAATAGAGAATACGATTACCGTATTAATATTTTAACAGAAAATGGGTGCAGATATTATTTTCAGTGTTTATTGTAAAGTTCTATGAAAGATTAATCCTTTGAATTTGGGACAAGTGTGTACTGGCATTTGCAAACAGTACAGACTCAGATTACATGGCTTCTAGAGAAGCTGTCTTATCAGGGTCTGCAATTTTGTCATTCAAAATCCTGTGGCAATTTTACCCCTTTCATATTGTATGGGCTCTACTGATAAATAGTGATTGGACAGTCCATGTTGAAAATTCAGAATTCAGAGGGTTAAACACATTTTATTGAGACATTCGTGTTTTGTTTATTTCAGTATGAGATACAGCGACCTCAACATGACCCGAATCCAAATCCAGTCTTTAAGGTAACACCAAACTGACAATAATTTAGGGCACTGTGCAAAACTGTTGTGTCTCCTGTTTTAATAACCCTTTACTTCATTGATACTATTGTGAGAAGTAATGACTGTATATCATGATTGTATATAAACATTGAAACTTTCATACCTGTCGGAAACTGTAGAATTAAATCTATAGTTATTATCCCATAAGCAAACAGAGCAGACCCCTGATGAGATGACTCATACAGGAGCTAGCTGATCTGGCACTACTCTGTTTGCAAATGTTTTAAAAGGCATATTTATGGAGTAAACGGTTAAGTCTTTGCACGCTTAAGGTGAATGTTTGTGATAACCTTAGCAAACAGCTTGGATCGAGATCAGAAGTTGAGTAAGGTGGGGCCTAATAAGGGTTCAATCTGTTGGTACAGTAAAACCCCGCTAATGCCACCACCTAAAAGAAGTATAATTATGGGTGCTAGATGCAGGTGGTAGCTTAATGCAGGACAAAAGTAATGCAGAAAGCTCCTGCATTACTATTGTCCTGCATTAAGCAACCACCAGCTTATAAAGACACCCATGTTTATTATTTAAGTGGTCGCATTAGAGGGCTTCTACTGTATAAGTATATGACATGAATTTACCTCAAGTTATCTACAGCAGAGAGTTGATGAAAGTGTTTCATCTAATTGAATCTCGAATACTTCTGAAGAAAGGCACACTACTATATGAATGATATCAGTGACTTGGATTATACTTGGCTGTTAAGCAATTTTTTAAAATGCATAATAGAGGTGAAACGTAATGTATATGATATGCATATTTAAATCTTCAAGTTATTGGAAGACTTTTGACATATTGATACTATGGAAGTCTGAAAAACTAAAAATTCTTGCTCAAATATAAAGTACCTTAATTTCCCTAAATATTCACATTTAGACTCCCCTGTTCCATGGGTTGTAAAGTGAAATTGGCACCATTATGATATAAACTTTAAATTAGACTGACATACATGTAGTAGCAAATAGTGTAGATCTGATCAAACTGCTCCTTGAGGACCAGTTTGATCTGGGTCTGAACTGGTTGTCTATACTATCTGAATACTTAGTGTATTTATAAAATGTATGTTCACATACAAGAAATATAAAAAAAAAATCCAAATATTTTCAAATAAACAGATCACCTCAAAGTTTCACTTATTAAAATTTCATAATAAATCTTTATCATTTGGAAGTTTTATTCCATTAAGATTAATTCTTTTTTTATTATGCTTTTAACAGAACCAGTGATAAGAAAAGGTATATAAGGTGAAGAAAAAAGAATGTGAATGTCTTTTATCCCTTCACAAACAGAATATTTGCACCTTCCCAGACATCTTAACCCTTTACCTCATGAATATTTATATAAGAATTCATGACTTCATGAATACTCTTTAAATGAATTTTTATAATGCCCAATGAGATAAGGACTAGCAAAAACTAGAATCATATCTATATTGGTTCATGAGTAAACGGAACACACTTTGATCTGATGGCTTCTAAAGGAACTGTCTGATCTGAGTCTACTCTGTTTACAATGGCATTAAAAGATGCCTCTCTCAGGTAAAGTGTTAACCAGCCTCTTCCTTATAACAATCCTTGATATCCTCCTGTGTTACCATGATATTAGTAGCCTTGTCTCTCTGATTTGTTTTAACCCATTACCTCATAGGCTATTTGTAGACCCAACCTCTTTGAATAAATCAACTGAAAAGGAGCATTTTAGAATTGTGAAGTTTTGAAATGATTTTGATAAATAGAGCATTTGCTGCACTGGAGCAAAATGCTCTATTTATCATAATCTTTTCAAAAAGTGACTTTTACAGAGGTGTCAAAAGGCATCAATATGAGAAAATGGGTTCATATATTTAGTACACAAAGCAGTTTGTATGGTCTCCACCATAATAATTGGAAGGCCAGAATTGCCTGTGTATTAGTGTGTATGAATGTATGTTTGAAAAATGCAATTTCATGTCTGGAGCATAACTTTGTTATGCATTATGAGATTTTAGAAGAATTTGCCTGAAATGACCACCATAGGTAGATGGTGTGTCATGTGCAAATCTGTGCTGCTATATGTAAACGGTCAAGGTCATTATTGGGCATCTATGTCCTGTGGATACATTTCTAGTTTATTAATTGTTTAGTTTTTTCAAGATACATATTTTTTATTTGCTTTTTTCAAATTACAATCAGTGTGTCAGTCAGAAACTGTAGAATAATGTCTATATAATTTCATAATCAAACAGAGACGATCCTGATCAGATGGTTCCTATGGGAGCAATCTGACCTGGGTCAGCTCTGTTTACAAAGGCATATTTTATAGAGCAAAGGTTTGAAATTTAGTGCAATAATTCTAAAATATATAAAAACATAGAAAGTTATCCTCTGACAATCAAGAAAGTTCTGTACTTCAAAGATCTATATCTTACACAAGACTGAAGTAACTGCTACAGACTGACCTTGTTTTCCCTGTTCATCTACACAACAATCAATTTTACAATTGTTTTTTTATAACAGGACCATACTTCTACTTTGACCCCATTGTGATGAAATTCAAATTAGGTAGACCTTTTTGTCTTGTTTTAACTCTCTACTTGATAATCCCGTTTGTTTTACACTTTTGTAAACAGAGTAAGCCCAAATCAGACCCAACCTCTTTGAATGAATCTACCCAAAAGGAGCATTTACTAGAGAAAAGTAAAATTTTATAATTTTGTAGTTTAAAACCATTGTGATAAATAGAGCATTTGCTCCTATAGGAGCAAATGCTCTATTTATCACAATGGTTTCATTAAGTGACTTTTACAGAGGCGTAGAAAGGCGTATTTATGGAGGAAAGGGTTGAGAAATGTCTGACTTGAGCCTGATCTGTTTGCTTATATCTTTCAGAACTGATTTTCTCCTATTGCTATGGCAATAAATTTATTGCTGTTCTCAAATTTTTACTACAATAATTCAAATAATATTCAAAATAGGTGGCATCTTGCCATAATAATTATCAAGAAAGGGGTACGTTTTGACTGTTTTGGTTTGGCTTAGTGTTTTAGGCTTAGAATGTTATTGCTTTGAATATTTTATTTTCCCTCTGATAGCAAGAATGACAAAAGAAAAAATACTGGCAGATTTTTTGTGTGTGTGCATTTGACATACTTGCTCCTATCTTCTAGCATAACCCCAGTCTTTTCCAATTATAAGAATCAGAGCTACAGATAAGGTGCATACCCAAATACTAAAATGGTACTTTCTCCACCAAACCCTATACTGTGACCACTCTTGAGAATCGTCTCTATGAGACGACTCGAAAGAGTGGTCATAGTATAGGGTTTGGTAGAGAAATAAAGAAGTTATTTTTTGAATTATTTAAATTTACGCATCTTATCTGGACCTCTGAGAATACTTCCATTCTTTACTTTTATTTACTTAGAACACTTTATTGCCAAGTAATTTGTCTCATGAAGCTGCAAATTTTAGAAAAGCCATGTCAAGGCCAAGGTGAAATAACTTTTGATCCAACTGGAGATTAAGACTTCATATTTTAAAATGCATCTCATCTCATGAAGCTACAAATGTTTAATTATGCCAAGGTCAAGGTCACACTGCAATGTCAGTGGTCAAAAGTATAGGTCACCAGCCATTTGCTACATCATACTGTAATAATTAAGTAATATTCCATACAAACTTAAAAGGTTAGCAAGTTCATTGCTCCATTTAAGACTGGTAAGCTAAACTGAGCTAAATTGCAACTAGTGGCTAGTAAAGAAATATCTGAAAGAGTTTACTAAGGAGAGGTCAAAATTTCGGGTTTGCTTGAAGAACAATAACATTTTGTTTCAGAAATAACCCAACCTACCTTGTCAAATAGACTGTTGCACCTCCACTGATGTTCTGCACTTTTAAATAGAGTGATATGATTTATCATACTGTTGTGTTTGTTTCCAAGGTTGATTAGCAACCTACCTTTTGTTTGTAGTTTGAAACTAGATCAGGCCTCAAGGCTATATACCTTTCTGCTTGAGTCTTAGTTCATTATCTAGCATCTGAATGGTCAGATTTTGAGCTAGCTCAAAATCTGACCAATCAGAAACTTGAGAATGAACTCAAAAGGAAAGTTTTATAACCTTGCGGCTAGTAGTCACTTGCTATGATCTAAGTCTTCATCTTCTATTTTACACCAAGTCAAAATTATTGTGTCTCTCACCTTTATGTAGTAGCTCATTTGACAAAAAACTAATTTACAGGTTTACAGCAATGCTATTACAGTAAAACCTCTCTATAGCAGCCACTAAATTTTGTTAATTAGTTGATATATTAGGGCAGGTGGCTGCTTAAAGCAAGGTGAAAGTAAAACAGAACGCTCCTATAGGAGCGCTCTGTTTTACTTTCACCTTGCTTTAAGCAACCACCTGCCTTTAACAAAAATACTTGATGTAATTTAGTGGCCGTTATAGAGAGGTTTTACTGTATAACTTCTTATCTAGCATTTTTATCATATAGTAAATCATTTCTTAAGTAGCTTTTCGAAAGGAGCACAATTTAGGATCTTTAAAGCAAATGGTAGCTTTCTGTATTAATTAATCTTCCACCTGCCTTCGAAAGCTTTCATACTTATTTCTTAACCCTTTACTCCATAAATACACATTTTGCAAACAGAGTAGACCCAGATCAGATGGCCCCTGTAGGAGCCCACTGATCAATGTTTGCTCTGTTTTGATATTATTCTACAGTTTCTGCCATGGCCAAAACTTCCTGTGTCCATGTGCCTTTATGAACATTAATCTAATTAATATTCATTATTTCTTACATAAAAACTTATAGAGCAGAGGTTTAAGTGGTTACTATAGAGATATTCTGCTTTTGATATTATCCCTTTACTCCATAAATACACCTTTCTACACCTTTGCAAACAGTGTAGACCCAGATCAGATGGCTCCTATAGGAGCCATCTGATCAAGGTCTGCTCCGTTTGCTTATAATATAAAATAGATATGATTCTACAGTTTCTACCATTGCCAAAACTTCTTGTGTCCATGTGCTATTAGAGCAAATTAATTTAATTGATATTCATTAAGTCATTATAATTATCTTATATGAATATTCATGGAGGAAAGGGTTAAGACTCTTCAATCAATGGGTCTGTAATGCTGAGTAAGTCAATTCTTCTCTGTTTTGATAACTTTAATCTATGCAATGCTGGATTTTCAAAAGTTGACAAATTTGTCATTGTTTAATGGCAGAGTCAATACAGCTGGAATGGATTAAATTTGTTAGAGGATTTCAAAAGGCAAACAGTGGAGTTCTTTAATCTTGGTTTACCTTGTTTGCAAATGTCAGTCCATAGAGAATCTTACATGAGTGTTCGTTACAAATTGTTTCTATGAAACGAGTTTACTATAATGATATATATGACATGAGCTTTAGTGGCTGGGAGTGTCATATTCGTTAAAGCTCATGTCATATTCATTATAGTAAACTAGTTTCATAAAAATAATTTGTAATGAACTTGATTGTAAGATTCTTTTTATCACATAACCCTTAAAAGTGCCATAGAAAGTGAAACAGGCTAACGCTGATGGCTGTTTTGACCATTGTTTACAAACAGTTTAGAAATACAACAGACGATGCAGAGGGAGTGAATTGGTCATACAGCGCTACATTAGTTGCATTTTCATTATAGCCCAGATCTGATTCAAACTGCTTATTTGACTTAAAAATGAACTAGTGCATTTCCGCATTTTACAGCACTCTGTTTAGGCACTCCCACATTGCAGGTTATGTGAAAACTCATTTTCCACATTCAATGGGTTAAATGAAACTAATATAGTTGCAAACAGAGTAGATCCTGATGACACTGCTTCTTCAGGAACATTTTGATCTGGATCTGGACTATTTGTCTACTTAGTGTCATTCAAGTATTACAAGATTGCCAGATACTGCAGGTTAAAATTGTTCTCAGTAGCTTTTCTGAACAGTCAGTGTTTCACTGTATATATTTGACTCATTAAGACATGAAAATAAATTCACATATATATATATATAAATAAAGTAATGTTCTCTTTTTCTTTTCAGAAAAAACGTCATCAGTGATGATGATTCATGAAGAGGTGCCAAAATCAATAGGGCAGGAACTGCTGTACAGGAAGTTCTTTGAAACAATATTTATGCCAACTTGTGACTTCTACAAATGCTTTATCTTTCGAATTTAAGCATTTTACTGCATAGGGTTATACATGTTTTGCATGACCTGTGTTACACCAAAGACAACTGTTTCGTATCGAGCTGTACATGCAAAAAAGAAGCATTATGTGTTTAAAAACAAGTGACAAAAGAACCTCTGTGCTGGTTTTTAAATATTGACTGGAGTGGGGTTTTCCTTCACATTGCTTCATAATGTAATGCAGTTTTACAGTGAATATTTGACAGCAGACCTACAGATAAAGGTGCATACCAAGTACAAAAATCGTCATTTCTCCACCAAAATCTATGCTAAAAACCACTCCTTAGAATTGTCTCGAAGAGAAGAGTGGTCTAAAGAGTGGTCACAACATAGGGTTTGGTGGAGAAATAAAGAAGTTATCCTTGAAAATGTATTAATTTACGCATTTTATCTTGACCTCTGTGTGACAATGAACCAAATATTTCTAATATAATGTTCATCATAGTGCACCAGCAGAATATGCTATTACAAATTATTGGATTTATAAGATATGTACAAATTTAACATTTAGCTTGCTAATTTTCTCAGCAGGTTAAATATCAGTTGCTTATTTGGTACAATCGACGTGAACTGCCAAGAGGAGGCCAGTTTAAGAAGAGACTAATGTTGTGCCCTATTATTTGTTAAGTTTGACACTGCATACAGAATTGTGCCTACTAATTTACTTCATTCCTAGTGACTAAATGAAATTATTTACATAAAACGCACTGGCATTTAACCCTTTACCTCATAAATATGCATTTTAATGCATTTGCAAACAGAGAAGACCTATATCAGATAGCTCGTGTAGGAGTCATCTTATCAGGGTCAACACTGCTTGCTTATTGAATGATATACAGTAAAACCTCTCTATAATGACCACTAAATTATGTTAATTAGTTGGTATATTAGGGCAGGTGGCTGCTTAAAGCAAGGTGAAAGTAAAACAGAACGCTCCTATAGGAGCGTTCTGTTTTACTTTCACCTTGCTTTAAGCAACCACCTGCCTTTAACATAAAATATCTGCTGTAATTAAGTGACCGTTATAGAGAGGTTTTACTGTATATATGATTCTGCAGTTACTGCCGTGGCCAAAAACTCTGTGTTCATTATGTCATCATTATAATTCATCTAATGAATATTCATGATATCATTTTTATCTCGTACATGAATATTCATGAGGTGAAGGGTTAATTGTAGTACTGTGTGAATAATGTTAGTTTAGTTCAATGTCTATGATAACCAGTGCTATAGCGTTATGTTGTATAGTCCTACTCCTGAATTTTGACAGTGATGTCAGCCTGTTTGTCAATTAACCTGGGTATTTGGACACCCAGTCTCCCCTTTTGGGATTGGTCAAATTGGCACCACATTAAATTAGACTGACATAGTAGACACTGAACAAACTGCTTTCTGAGGAACAGTTTCATCTTGGTCTGCACTGTTTGCCTAAGTTTAACCCTTTCCCTGTTCTATTTTTATTCCAAATTTCAATACCTACTGAATATTCACAGATAAAATAGTTACAATGAAATATGGAGCCATTTTGTAGCCATTTTAGAAATTAAAGAAACAGATCTATCAAATTTCATTCACAAACAGAGCAGACCCAGATCAGACAGCTCCTATAGGAGCTGTCTGATCTGGGTCTACTTTGTTTGCAGATGCGTGAAAACACAATTACTGATATATGAGGGGAAGGGTTATTAACCAGGTTTTGAATTTCCAACAAAGCCATTTTCTTTTGACTGATATACAGTCATGCAGTGTCATCTGCAAACTGTTATATCAATATAATACAGTTTAGATCCAGATTGTTTACAAAAGTACTCATAGATCAACCAGCGGCTTTCTAAAAGTTAAAGCAAATTTGGAATGAACAAAAAGGACATCACTGTCTAATTTCAGTTGTAGTGTAGTAGAACAATCAATGTGAGTAAGAAAGTTCCCCTCGGAGCCCTCTGATCTGGGTCTGCACTGTTTGCAAATGCCAGAGCATGCTTGTCCCACATCTTTCACTCGCTACCATCACCAAATCTATGATCACCCATTGCAATCAGTTTGTGTTCAGATGAATAACTCATGACAATAATGGAGTTAACCCTTTCCCTTATATAAACGTGTTTTCACGCATTTGCAAACAGAGTAGACCCAGATCAGACGGCTCCTAGAGGAGCCGTCTGATCAGGGTCTGCTCTGTTTGCTTGTGGAATAATATAGATATGGTTTACTGTTTCTGTTTTGACAAAAAAAATCCCTGTGTTAATTTACCATTTTAATAATTAATCCATTTAATATTCATTTCTTTCATGAATATTCAGAAAGAAAAGGGCTAAACAAAAAGGAAGAAAATTCAAAGATGAAACAACTGAAACAAACATTCAGTTTTTGCATGCAATAATCCATGACAATAACGGAGTTAACTGCTGTGAATGGCATGGATCTTTACGTTTAGCAAAATTAATGTCATACCTGGATCTATGCTCTTTGCCTTATGGATGGTTATTCTGGAAAGTATGTGTAGGTGGGAAAGCGTGTCTTGTAATTTATGATGTACAGTATTAACATATCAGATAATATTTAAAAAAAACAACACCCTAATTACCCATAGTATTAGTACAGAAAAGCTTAGGCAAATAGTGTAGAGCCATTTGATCAGGTTCTACACTATTTGCTACTATGTCAGTGTAATTTAGAGTTATCAAAATTGTGCCAAATAGATTTGTTAACCCTTTCCTTGCCTTTATATGCCTCTGTAAAAGTCACTTCTTGAAACCATTGTGATAAATAGAGCATTTGCTCCTATGGAGCAAATGCTCTATTTATCACAATGGTTTCAATACTTCACAATTCTAACATTTTCCTTTTCTCTAGTAAATGCTCCTTTTTGGTAGATTCATTCAAATAGGTTGGGTCTAAAAATAGCCTATGGAGGAAAGAGTTAAGCTTCCAATACTAGTGGAGAGGAGAGATGTAGTGTTCGAATACTGAGGGTAGTTGGGGTATATATATTATATATATATATCCTCCATATTATTGTGTGTTTACAGTTATGTATTGCAACTGACATAATTGTTTGTATGTGAACATGTAACGCAGTAGGATGGTTGTGTGGTTTTATTCGTGTATTTGAATACTTGTTGTGGATTCAGAGGATGCAATATTATATGGGTGATATATTGTTTTAAATTTAAATATGATTGCACCTGCCATTTGATAAGGCTTTTCTATTCTTTTGTTTATCTCCTATTGAAAATACAGTAAAACCTCTCTATAACAGTGACCACTAGTTTACATCAAGTATTTTGTGTTAAAAGCAGGTGGATGCTTAAAGTAAGCTGGAAGTAAAACGGAGCATTCTGTTTTACTTTCACCTTGCTTTAAGCAACTAACTGCTAAAAATACCAACTAATTAACACAATTTAGTGGTCGTTATAGAGAGGTTTTACTGTAATACCACAGCTACCTTTTCAATATTAAAAACAATAATAAGTTTCACATGTATTTGGATAGACCCAGATCAGATGGCTGCTATAGGAGTAGTCTGATCATGGTCTGCTCTGATTGCTTATGGAATAATATAAATCTGATTCTATACTTTCTGTCATAGCCAAACATTCCTGTGTCCATACGCCATTATTAATTTTCATGGTGTAATTATTTCTTACTTGAATACAATCATGTATTCACCAAGTAAAAGGTTAACTCTTTCAGCCCTATCAATGAATTTAGCAATTGTTTTGTTTTTCAAAGAAAAGCTAACAGATGGATTGCACAGACTTTGCAGAATTAATCTGCAATCAATTCAATGTGGTGTTTTTGTGCTGTTTTAATAAATTTGACAATTCTCTACCATGTGCTAGGGGAATTTATGGTCTGTTTTGTAAATGCACATTAACTGTTAAGGTCTGCCTCCTCAACCCTTTACTCCATAGATATGCCTGTTTGCAAATAGAGTTGACTCAGATCTGGGTACATGCTTATAAAGCTTTTCAGTTTAGTCAGAGTTTGTTCCCAAGCTTTTGATTGGTCAGATTTGAGCCAAAGGCTCAAATCTGACCAATCAAAAACTTGAGAACGAACTCAGACTCAACTAAAAAGTTTTATAAGCATGGATACAGATGACTCCTGTGGGATCAGAGTCAGTTCTGTTTGCTTAGGATATTATATAGATCTGATTCTGTAGTTTCTGTTTTGACAAACATATCCTGTGCTAATTACAATTCTAAAAAATTATCCATTTAATATTCATTTCTTCCATGAATATTTACAGAGAAAAGGGAAGATAATTCAAAGACGAAAAAACTGGCAATAACAATATTCATGATGTCATTATTTCTTAAATAAATATTCATGAAGCAAAGGGTTATTGTAAAGATTTGTATTCAGTAACTGATAGACGGTTAGGTTGTTCAATTAACCCTTTACACCATGAATATGACTTTTGGCACCTCTGCAAACAGAGTTGACCACATTCACTTGGCTCATTTAAGAGCCATCTGATCAGGGTCTACTCTGTTTGCTAACGGAATTTGAAAGATTTGATTTTTTTACTTTCTAAAATGGCTATAATGTTCTCTTTCCGCATTTCATTATAATTATTTTGTCCATGAATATTCAGTAGGTATTTAAATTTTGAATAAACATAGAACAGGGAAATGGTTAACACACGTTAACCCTTTTGCTGCCAATGCCGGATCTGTGATTACCTATTACCTATGCAAACATTTTGGATCCAAATGAGACGCCGAGTAACTCGGCGTATCATCAGGATCCAAAATGTTTGTTACTGTTACTATGTTTTTGAAACAAAAATGAAGAGAATCAAAAAAATGAAAATTTGTAGCAGACGACAAAGTTAGCAGACGACAGAGTTTGGCAGCGAAAGGGTTAATAATGGGTGGAGTCTGCCATGAATATTTATGGAGTAAAGGGGTAGAGGGAGAATCTTCACTCAGGTGCTAATGATGGTTTTGTGTATACTGTATTATGGTATATATACATTGCTGCAACCATTTAACCCATTACCTCATACTGACACCTTTTGATTCCTGCCTCTGTAAAAGTCACTTTTTGAAACCATTGTGATAAATAGAGCATTTGCTCCTATGGAGCAAATGCTCTATTTATCACAATCTTTTCAATACTACACAATTCTAAAATTTTCCTTTTTTTCTATTAAATGTTCCTTTCCCGTAGATTTATTCATATAAGTTGGGTCTAAGAATAGCCTATGAGGTAATGGGTTAATAGGCATATTTATTTTACTTTTATTGATTTTTATCACCTTATACCAAATCAAAAGCTTGAAAGTCCCACAAAGTTTACTTTTTAGTCCATATCACTTTGTTTAAACCTTCTATCTTATCTTTACAAGACATCACAAATGTTTGTTTATTATAAACTAGATGTCATTCATAAACTCATTAATGTAAATATGTCATTATGTATCAAAGTATGTATATGTATAGGTGCCGGACTTGTTTAAAGTATGTATATTTTTATTTGAAAAAACATTTGTGCCAGATCAAATTTTATATGTTTTACTGAAAATGCTCATATGTTCATATACATAACAAATATATATTTTCTTATGCAGTTAACATGTGTTGTTGTTTGTTATTTTTATAGATCAGGGCTACAGATAAAGGTTCGTACTCAAATACTAAAAACGTCATTTCCCCACCAAACCCTATGTTGTGACCACTCTTTAGAATCATCTCGAAGAGACGATTCTAAAGAGTGGTCACAACATAGGGTTTGACTGAAGAAATAAAGAAGTTATTCTTGAAAACGTTTTATTGTTCTTGAAAACGATGTAATTTACGCATCTTATCTGGAACTCTGACAAAATACTGATGTTCTGTGGTAATAATCCTATGTATACTGCCAAACAAACTTAGATAAACAGTCCAGACCCAGATTAAACTGTTCCTAAAGGATGATTAATATGATGGAGAATGTATCAAACCGTCGTTCAGGAAACGTAACAGTAGCACAACCATACCGGACCCGGGTCTGGCCAAATCTAACCTGGCGAGACCAGGTTATACCATTTTAGGACCAGAATGCACTCCATATTGCAAACTGTGTAGCCCAATATCAGAGGGTTCTTGAATGAGCAATCTGACCAGATTCTACATTGCTTACTATACTAATCGATGTCATGGGTTTTCGCCAGTATATATTTCTTTTACGTGAGTCCCTCAGAATGAAAAAATAGATGGGTTCCATATTCCCATTTTGACGAATTGACTATATCATTACAATATGGAAGTCAAAGCGTTAGAATAAGTACATGGATTAGCAGTGACTAAAGCACAATACTTCCAAAAGCCGTTTTAGTGATTAATCTGTAGAAAACTATTTCATAAGACTTTTGATCAAACAGCAATCTAGTCAAATTAGAACTATGAATAACCCCCCCCCACACACACACACACACACACACACACACACACACACACACACACACTACATGGTATATGCAATACAGATAACGACTTGCAACATTCTTTGGCAAACAGTTCTAGAGCTGTGGGGAAACATGGATACTTATCAGGATCCAAACAAAAATGTTTATTTCTATATAAATAGAAGAAATAAGTTCTTCAATATTAAGCAGACGACCCGTTTTGTAGACTATAGTTCCTTAGTTTTGAAAAGATTAAAGACATAAATAATGCATTTTATCATTAGGAATCGTTTAGAAATAGTTCAGATAAAAACAATTAAAACTATAAAATATCTAGCTACAACTATTTGATTCACGACAGGTGTGTTTCTTTCGTTCACTGATAAGAAACCCTTTATACAGTAAAACTTCGATTATCCGAACACTAAAATACGTATTATTATCGCTCTTTAAGACAGGTGGCAGCTTAATGCATGGTGAAAGTCATGCAGAAAGCTCCCCTAGGAGCTTTCTGCATGACTTCCACCATGCATTAAGCAGCCACCTGCCTAAAAGGGTCTAAATTCTTCTATAACGAAAATTCGAATAATCGAGGTTTTACTATATTATAAAGATGACCTTGTATGCCTTTGCAAACAGAAGACCGGGATCAGACAGGCTCTGCTCTGTTTGCGTATGGAACCATACTGATCTGATTCTACAGTTTCTACCAAAAGCCCAAACTCTCCATGTTTATATGTAATTATAACACACAAGCTAATAAATATTCATGGTGTCATTAATTCTTAAACGAATAATTTGAAGGTGAAAAGTAAAAGAATATATTTACAAGAAAGCAGAGATAATAATTCTTATGCGACCTTTTCTGAAAGACTGTCAATACTGTCAGTAAATTGGTGAAAATCATTGCACATTCTTGATCCAGATGAAGCATCTCGCCAGGATCAAAACCATTCGTCTGTCTTCAAAACCATTCGTCTGTCTAATTATTTTCATGATCACGAAGAAAATTCACAATCCGAGGTGAGGTTGGCGACGATATTTTCCAGACGAACTATAACCATTTACCTCATGAATTTTTATGTAAGCAATAATGCCATCATGAATATTAATTAGATTAATTGTTATAATTGCAAATGGACACAAGAACTTTTGTCCATAGCAGAAACTGTAGAACCATATCTATATTATATCATAAGCAAACAGAGCAGACCCTGATAAGCCGTCTCCTATAGGAGCGTCTGATCTGGGTATACTCTGTTTGCAAATGCGTAGAAAGGCGTATAAATTTATGAAGTAAAGGGCTAACTCTTTTTCGTCTGCAAACAATATCGTCTGCTTTTACATAAGTCTTTTAATTTCCTATCTAAACGGTAAGTGGCGTATCAAACAGTGTAAAAACACGTTTATATGACGGAAAGGGTTAAAGGGCGAAATGTCGTGAAAAATAGATGATAAGAATCCGTGTACCACGTGGATTATTCAGTACGTCACATATGGCATATGCTGTTACAGACATGATTTGTTTGTTTTTAATTGCAGCTTTCGGTAAGTATCTCTCTGTCAGTTGCCCATGTATTACGCGTTCCTAATTTAACCCTTTCCTTTTTTATAAACGTGTTTTCACGCATCTGCAAACAGAGTAGACCCAGATCAGACGGCTCCTAAAGGAGCCGTCTGATCAGGGTCTGCTCTGTTTGCTAGTGGAATTTGATAGGTCTGTTTCTTTAGTTTCTAAACTGGCTACACTATCCCGCCTTCCATATTTTATTATAACTCTTCTGTCAATTAACATTCAGTAGGTATTAAAATTTAGAATAAACATAGAACAATGAAATAGTTAATACTCCTTAACCGGATGAATGTTCATAAATATGAAGAAATAATGACATAAATATTAATTAAAAGATATAAATTTCGATCCTGACAAAAAAAACTAGAATCAGATCTATATTATTATATAAGCAAACAGAACATACCATACCATGACCAGACGGCTACGACATTGGCCGTCTGATCTGGGTCTACTATGTTTGCAAAACGTGAAAATACGTCTCTTTCAGGTCTATTAACAGATTGCATAATTATGTTATGATGTAAATAACTGGGTGGTTTAATATGGATGACTGGTGTGACATTTGATATGGATGACTGGTGTGACATCTGATATGGATAACTGGTGTGACGTTTGATATCGATAAGTGGTGTGACGTTTGATATGGATGACTGGTGTGACGTTTGATATCGATGACTAGTGTGAAGTTTGATATAGTTGACTGGTGTGACGTTTGATATTGATGGCTGGTGTGAAGTTTGATATGAAAGAACTCCGACAGACAAACCCTGCAAAGTATAGTTTGATCACGGACTCTTTTAAAGCTGTCAGAGTGGTGCCAAATTAACTTTACAAGCCTATGGAGAGGGGGCGTTCTGTTTTACCCTTACCTTGATTTAACCCTTTACCTGATAGAAGCGGCTTTGAGCGAGTTTAATATATTCCTCCGCTGAAGAAAATAGTTCCAATTTTTAAAATAATGAACATATAGCATCATAAATAGTTTCTATATTCTAGGAGGTGGTAGCTTAAAGCAGGCTGAAAGTAAAGCAGAATGCGCATTAAGGCGCATTCTGCTTTACTTTCAACCTGCTTTAAGTGGTCACCTGTCTTCAAAACTAGAAATAGGCTATTGGGTAAAGGGTTAAGCAAAATACTTGATGCAATTTTTTGGCCGTTATAGAGAGGTTTTACTGTGTATATATATATTTCATGTATTTTTTCTATAGCGGGCTTTACCCACGGATTTAGCAAAAATGCCCACCTCTGCGATCAGATCATGACCATCGATTGCCATACACAGTATGTGAAGGAGCAACAAAATGAGATCGTCTGTGGGTCCGACAAGAACACGTACCAAAATTTGTAAGCTTTTTTTTCTTCTACTTTTGATTTGCATCATTAAATTATAATTTGGTGATATTTTTTCATTAAAAACCATCAACCGTTGATGAATATATGTATTGGATTAGTGTGTCTGAGTGAAAGATATGTGTAACAATTTTGCATATTTATTCAGAAACACAACACCACCCTTTTATAATGGAGTTGGAGCATAGCTATATTAACTCTTATCCTACTGTAAAAATACCACGTCTCCTCAAAGATTTTGACTACATATACAATTGAACATCGAGA
The DNA here is from genome assembly GCA_963576725.1 of Azorinus chamasolen. Classification (NCBI taxonomy): domain Eukaryota; kingdom Metazoa; phylum Mollusca; class Bivalvia; order Cardiida; family Solecurtidae; genus Azorinus; species Azorinus chamasolen. The sequence continues at coordinate 51,064,483 of OY755248.1, forward strand.
TAACAGAAATTCGAGTCATCCGATTTCTAATCTGAAAACATTCTCAAGTCCACAGCTTAATGCAGGTCTAATGTAATGCTGAAAGCTCCTGTAGGAGTTTTCAGCATTACTTCCGATCTGCATTAAGCTATCACGTGTGATTCTTTCTAGATATGCGTAATGATACATTTTAGAACAATTCTGTATTGTAAAGTTTAGAAGGATCAAATTTTTACTTCGAGTTATCCAGGAGTCGAGTTATCCGAGTTCGAGAGTTCAACTGTACTTCTGAATCGATCAAGTTTTTGAGAATCTATTTACCAAGTGTTCACCAGCTTTGATCTTGAGCGGCGTCTTACCTGGATCCAAACTGGTCCGATCGCGAATAGCTCGATAAAGCACGGGCTTGTATTGCATTACCATAAAGGTTTCTACTGTTATTCACAGCTGTGAGTATAGCAAAGCAAGATGTCAAGCTCCGTCAACTCACATTGCCTATATCGGTCCTTGCATGGTCACCACCACACCAGCCGCCGCAACCCTGCCCCCAGCCACAGCAACAAGACCGAGTGAGTTTCTTAACGCTTAACTTGCCAAATAAATAAAACCGGTTCCCCCTTTCTGAATATTAATTAAACAAAAAAAAATGAATCAAAATTTATCACGGAAGAATATGATGGTATAACAAACAATGCAGGCCCTGATCAAAGTCTCCCTCAAGAGTCCTTTGATCTAGATCTACACTGTTTTCAAAGGTCTTATCAATGTGCTCGGTTCTGTACTTTAAGGGTAAATCATAATGAGTGTTTTATCACAATTTCAATCATACGGACAAGGTTGATCAGACATTTAACCCATTACCTCATAGGCTATTTTTAGATCTAACATATTTGAATAAATCTTCCAAAAAGGAGCCTTTACCAGAGAAAAGGATATATAATTGTGTAGTTCTGAAACCATTGTGATAAACAGAGCATTTGCTCCTATGGAGCAAATGCTCTATTTATCACAATGGTTTCAAAAAGTGACTTGTACAGAGGCATCAAAAGGCGTCAAAATGAGGGAATGGGTTAATCATATGGACGTGATTAATAACAGTTACTCACTATGACGTGATTAACACACTCCCTCATATTGAAGCATCTATAAAAGTCACTTTCTGAAACCATTGTGATAAATAGAGCATTTGCTAAATAGAGCATTTGCTCCATAGGAGCAATGGTTTCAGAACTACAGAATTAAAAAAAAATAGAGGAAAGGCCATATTTATCACAATGGTTTCAAAACAACACAATTCTAAAGTTTACCTTTTCGCTAGTAAATGTTCCTTTTCGGTATATTTATTCAGAGGTTAGATCTAAAAATAGCCTATGAAGGAATGTATTAATCACAAAGCTATTCATAACGACGTGGCCTATCACAAAATTACTCATTATGACGTGTTTAATCACAAAGCTACTCATAATGACGTGGTCAATCACAAAGTTACTCATTATAACGTGGTTAATCACAAAACTACTCATAATGATGTGGTTAATCCAAAAGTTACTCACTATGACGAGATTAATCACAAAGCTACTCATAATGACGTGATAAATCACAAAGATACTCACTCTGACGTGATAAATCACAATGTTACTAACTCTGACGTGATCAATCACAAAGTTACCCACTATGACGTGATTAATCACAAAGATACTCACAATGACGTGGTTAATAAAAACAACTACTCACAATAACGTGGTAGATTACAAAGTTACTCTTAATTTGTCGATGGATATATAGTTAATCAAAATGACACGATCAATAAAACAGAAACGCTCAATGATGTCATTAATCACATTACTAAACCCTTTTACCCCCATTGTTGCAAAAATGCACCACGGCAAATAGTGCAGTCCCAAATAAGGCGGCGTCTGATCAGGGATTTCACTTTTGTCTCATCTCTATTTCTCGACCTGTGCTTTATTCCTTTGAACTTTGGATTTATTTATCTTATTTCCTTATTTTACCGAATGATTTATCAAAATTGGGCTGCAGTAATTTGGCGCCGAAAGGGTTTATATAGTAAGAAAATGCAATGCAGAAAGGTGCTGTCTTAAAACATACGAGATGCCGTAACCCTGTATTCCATGAATATTCATGAAAGAAGTAGTGGCATCATGCATATTAATTGGCTAGAATTTTATCATGAAGTATGAACAAAGGATTTTTATATGAAAATTCATGGATCAACCCCTTCCTTCATATAAACGCATTTTCACACATTTGCAAACAGAGAGGGTCTGCTCTGTTTGCTAATGGAATTTGATAAATATATTTATTTAGTTTCTAAAATGGCTACATTGTCCCACCTTCCATATTTCATTGTCACTATTTTGACCTTGAATATTCAGCAGGGATTGAAATTTGGAATAAACATAAAACAGGGATAGGGTTAAAGGGATAGGACAAGAAATACAATTTCATCAACAGCCAAACATTTGGGAATACCGAACACATGCTTCACGGGTATTGATCTAACTTTCTGTTAATACTGATCTACACGAACTTTTCACTTTTTTACATGTACATGTATTTATATATTTACTTCATGAATATTCATGTAAAATACATATTTCCACCATGAAAATTAATTACATGTACATTAATTTTCATTATGATGTATTCATGAACATGCTTCTGATCATAGCCGAACCTGCAGGATCATATCTATATTATTCCATAAACTAACAGAGCAGAACCTGAGCTAACGTCTGATCTGGGTCTAGTTTGTTTGGAAGGGCACAAAAATATATATACGGAGTAAAGGGTTAAAGAAGAACTAGTAAGGGTTAAAGAAGAACTAGTACGTATTTGAATCCTACAGACACCAATATCATGACAGATAAGAGGGTTCATCCATTTGTCACGCTACATACGTACATGTATTCGTTAAAACCTCGGCAAACAGTACTGAATCAGTCGAGACGCCTTATCTGTTATCTATGGAATGCCGGTCACGACATGATACTTGCCACCAACCCAATATTTTTAAAGTTCAAGTTTTTTGGGGAAATAAATTAATATTAATTTGAAGCAGATCACATTTTTTTTTGCAAACGAAAGTTACTTTTGGGGTTATGGGGATAGTGAATGGGTGGATTCTTTTGCTATTATGCAAGCCTTATCTCATTCTTTATTTTAACCATTATCCTGCTAAAAAATAATTATCTCATTCTTTATTTTAACCATTATCCTACTGAACCATAAATTATCTCATTCATTAGTTTATCCTGCTAAACCATATCCTATTCTTGATTTTAACCATTGTCCTGCTAAGCTACAATTATCTCATTCTTAAGTTTTACCATCATCCTGCTAAACCTTATCTCATTCTTTATTTTAATCATTACCCTGCTACACTATAATTATCTCATTCTTTTTTTTTACTTTAACCATTATCCTGCTAAACCATATTTAATTCCTTTTTTTTTTTTTTTTTTTTTTTTTTTAACCATTATCCTGCTAACCATAATTATCTCATTCTTTAGTTTAACTATTATCCTGTTAAACCTTATCTCATTCTTCATTTTAACCATTATCCTGCTAAACCATAATTATTTCATTCTTTATTTTAACCATTATCCTGCTAAACACGTCACGACTTGAACTTGTAAACAGCTAGAATCAAGATGGGGGTGGAGTAATTCGATTAAATTCTAATATGTATTATAACAAATACTACTTCACTAATTGCCCTAAGAATTCGGACGGAAATGTCCATCATGCGTCCGACTTTTGACCCCTTTACAAACAGAGTAGACCCAGTAGGAGCTGCCTGATCAAGGTCTGCTCTGTTTGCTTATACAATAATATCGCATCGATTTACAAAAACGTAATGCGTCTATAACAGGTAGAGTAAAAAATCCCAAAACTGGAATTTTAGTAGAAAATATACATTGGCTGCTTATGCAGGGTGAAAGTCGTACAGAAAGCTCCTTTAGGAGCTTGCTGCATGACTTTCACCCTGCATTAAGCTGCAAACCGTCTCCAAGACCGACAATTATACTACATATAACGTCAAGTTTAGAGGGGTCTTACAGTGAAGAGTCTACTGATAGAACCACAGTGTGATGCATTTGTAAACAGCGAAGGAGCATGTTGAGTGACATAAATCCAATTCTACAGTTTCTGCCATGGCCACACATCCCTGTTCACATAGCAGTGTAAAAATCATATAATCCTGTAGCATTACTTTCGACATGCATTAAGCTGTCCCATTTGTTTCTAGATATGCGTAGTGATATATTTAAAATAATTATATAGTGTAAGTACTGGAAGGACCAAACTTACACTACTACTAAACATGTAGTTATCTCGAGGTTTGGGTTATCGGAGTTCGAGATATCGATGTTCAACTGTATATATTTATTTGGACATCATATAAAAACAGAATAATTGTCGACTTCAAGACGACAATAGTAAAATAAAATATATCTGTTCTATAACTTTACACATATTTCTCACCTTTAATTCTGTTTTCTAATGCAGTTGTGACGACAGCGTCTACCGTTGCGACCGTTGCGACAACCACAGTGGACCCGCTGATGAAAGTGTTCTGCGCTTCGAAGAACTCGATCAACTGCCCGAAGGACCTTGACCCGCTCTGTGGCTCAGACGGGAACTTCTACTTAAACAAGTCAGTTTATGACACGTTTGTTTATATGTAACGAATCAAAGGACTCACGTTTTAAGCCATTTGCTCCCACGATCCCATATATGGGACGTAGGCAAACAGTGTAGACTCTGATCAGACGCCGCATTATTTCCTACACTGTTTGCTGATAGGAAATTCAAAATAAAACAAAACTAAATTGAAAATTTAGGTCAGGCACCCTTTAGATAAAAAACAGACTAATCCAATATATAAACATGGAAGAATCCACTGGGTGCAAATGGGTTAATATAATGGCAAACAACCTATATAATGATTGATGGTGGTGTTACGAATACGATATCTTACGCCGTGAATTCGTGATACATATGCACTGTTATTTGCAATCAGTGCAGACCTAGATCAGAGGACTGCTATTGCGGTCCTCTTCCTCTTAGAATATTAACTAGCGACATAAATTTATGGACGTGGCAGTGCCTGTATAATCATATCTATATAATTTCACAAGCAAATAAGGCATACCATGACCAGACTGCTAATACATGTACATCCCCAATGATAACGCGACCTCTGATCAGGTCCTGCGCTGCTTGCCTCCAATCAGCTGTTACATTGGTTTATACGCTGTCGCCTAGAATACGACATCTTACCAAGGTCTGCGCTGTTTGCCTCCAATTAGCTGTTACATTGGTTTATACGCTGTCGCCTAGAATACGACATCTTACCAAGGTCTGCGCTGTTTGCCTCCAATCAACTGTTACATTGGTTTATACGCTGTCGCCTAGAATACGACATCTGATCAGGTCCTGCGCTGCGTGCCTCCAATCAACTGTTACATTGGTTTATACGCTGTCGCCTAGAATACGACATCTTACCAAGGTCTGCGCTGTTTGCCTCCAATCAACTGTTACATTGGTTTATACGCTGTCGCTTAGAATACGACATCTTACCAAGGTCTGCGCTGTTTGCCTCCAATCAACTGTTACATTAGTTTATACGCTGTCGCTTAGAATACGACATCTTACTAAGTCTGCGCTGTTTGCCTCCAATTAGCTGTTACATAGAGTGTTCATTACAAATTGTTTTTATGAAACGAGGATACTGTAACAATATGACGCGAGCTTTTGCGAGTTTCATATTCATGATAGTAAACGATTTTCATGAAAACAATTTGTAATGAACATGAATGTAATTTTTTTTATCACATAAGCCTTAAAAATGCAAAAAAGATTAAACAGGCTATAGTTGACGGCTGTATCGGCCATGGTTTACAAACAGCATAGTGATACAACGGACCGGACGACGCGTGCACATGAAACGCAACGATTGGCGCTAACGCTTAAGTGAACGCTAGGGTTTCCCATATTCTCTTTGAGATTCAATATCGACCGGAATCAAACTGCTAATTTGCATAAAAATGCACTAGTGCATTTCCGCTATTTACGACACTCTGTTTCAGCACTACCGCAAATCAAATTAAGTGATAAAAATGTTTAGAACACGACATCTAACCAGGGTCTGCCCTGTTTGCCCCTCATCAGCTGTTGCATTGGTTTATACATGATGGTTTAGAACACGGCATCTGGTCAGGGCCTGTGCAATTTGCACCTCATCATCTTTTTGGTTTATACGCTGCCGTTGATAGTGCAACATCTGACCATGGCCTACGTTGTTTGTCCTCCTCAGCTTCTACATTGGCTTGTATTCCTTTGTTTAGAACATTACATCAGAACAGAATTAATGTTGTCGATCCTCGTTCCCATAAGCTATTATATTGGTTTATATGCTGACAACACGATAACTGATCAGGGTCTGCGTTCTTTGGCCCTCATCAACTCAACGGTCATATCTGGTCAGGGTATGCGTTGTTGGCCCCCGTTCCCACTAGCTATTATATTGGGGCCTGCGTTCTTTAATCATCATCAGTTGTTACATTGGTTTGAACGCTACCGTCAACAGTGCTGTTTGCCCCTAATCAATTGATACATTGATTTATATGCTACCATTGATAATGCAACATCTAGCAAGGGCCTGCTCTGTTTGTCTATCATCAGCATAACATTGGTTTGACATCGAGGCATCTGATCAGCATTTGTGCTGTTCCCCATCAGTTGTTTCATTGGCCAATACGCTACCATTGACAACATGACATTTAGACATGGCATGTGCTATCCCCCTCCCCTCACCGCTGCAACAGTAGTTTGTACGTCATTATTTATCTGTGTGCTCTTTGCCCCTCATCAGCTGTGATATCGGTTTATAATGCTATTATTAATAGCACGTTGTCTCGTCATGATATGTGCTCTTTGCCATTCTCCAGCTGTTATACTTGGTGTACATTGGTTTGATTACGCGGCGGGAGAGCTTGTCAGGGCATGTGCTATTTGTCCTAAATATGCTGTTGCATTGATTCGTAGGCTTCCATTGAGGACAGGGCATTAAACAATGGCCTTGCTGTTTGCCCCTCATCGGTTGTTACATTAGACTGATCGGTACTGTTGATAAGGCTTCATCTGGTAAGAGCCTGGGCTCTTTACCCCTCATCAGTAGCAACATTAGTTTGATCTCTACCGTTGACAACTCCACATGTCGTCAGAGCCTGTGCTCCTCGTTAGCTATCTCTTTGGTCATTGATAACAGCCAGTACGTTGATCTTGTTTGGGCCTGTGCTTTTTGTAAAGTACTGGTGTCCATGTCTTACAGGGCAGTTCAAATCACAGTCGGTCTTGATATACACTACTTGCATAACACACCCCATGTAACGGTTCAATAGCCTTTCAGCGCAGAATTTTCAAATGGTCTGTTCAAAAGTTTAACCAGGTTAAGCTTACCGTGAATGCTAAAGTATATTTCCTACAGGAACCGTCTGATCAGGGTCTGCTCTGTTTGCATATGAAATAATATAAATGAGTCTACCATGCCCAACTACTTCTACGCCTATATGCCATTATATGAACAATCTAATTAATATCCATGATGTAGTTTCCTTCATGAATATCCATGGAATAAATAGTTAAACTACAATTATGGGACAATTGTTAGGGTAAAGCAATGCTTAACCATGTTACCTAACCGTATCTACATCGCATGATCACTCTGCAAAAACTACTTAACCCGTTCACAAAATCCCATCATAACAATACAGACCAAGAAAAGTGCATCAGAGATAGGCGGGGCCTGTTCTGGGTCTACATTGCTGTTCAGGTCAGATAAGAATTGGTTACTGACGATCAGTGTATCAAAAGATAGAAATTCCTGATCCAACGCTGCGTACCTACAAACCAGTTGCCATGGTCTATTACCACGGTGTTGGCCATGCATACTCAAGAAGGCGCTATTTACTTTGTACCGTGTCCCAATCGCGACAAATGATATCACCCTTTTGACACCGTTTAAGTCCTTCCTAGACATACATACATGCGAAATTAAGCACTGTTTAATATCGCTAGTCACTTCTGGCGAGAAGTAACATGAGATATTAAAAGGGCGCTATTTAGAGCATGTCCACACATGCGACATTTCAAACAGGCTATAATATATACATCTAGCTATATAGGCTATACTATTCGCGAGAAGTTACTAGCGATCTTTAAATGGCTTAATATCGCATGTATGTAAGTCTGGTGAGGGATTCTACAGGCTATAATATCGCCTGTTTAAAATATCGCATGTGTCGACATTCGCTAAATAGCGCCCCTTTCTAATGTTGTATTTCTTGAAAAGTGCTAATAGCGTATGTCGCGATCGGGACACCGTACCTTTGACAACTTATATATACTACTCTCAGTGTTGTAATGTATGTTTGTTAAATCATTTGATCTCTGTTTTTACAGATGTGAGTTTTCAAAAATGACCTGCGACAACCCTTCCCTGACGATCGAAGAACAGAGCGTATGTGTCACGGGCTAAACACTGAAGATGAATACTTTCCATTTATGATTCAACGGTCTGCAACATAGAAAAAAGAATATATTACTGCCACTCCTCCAAATAAAGTTTGCTTAAAAGCACATGTTGCCTTGCTTAGAATAACATCACAAAGACGTCATACGTCTTTAATCAATAACGGTAAAACTTCACTAATCTCCACTAAAAGTTGTGCAGTAAAACCCTCGAAACATGGCGTTCAAATTAGTACCAATGTCTCTTAATGCAGGGTGAATGTCATGCCATAATAAGCCACCTGCCTAAAGGATCTACATTCTTCTTTACTAAAATTCCGCTTTAGATGGGATTTAGTCTATCATTATCGGTCTTTAGACAGGTGGCAATACAATGTAGGGTTCAAATCATTCAGAACCTGTACATCATAGGGGCTCTCGTTTTGGCTTTCACCATGTATTAATCAGCCACACATTCTCAGTTGTTCTTTACCAGAAGTTCGGATAAGTGATATTTTACTATAATTTCTCTTAGAAGCTGAATACAGAAGAACCTGTCTTAAGCTACCATATATTTATTGAACATATGACATCCAAACAGCAGGTGTTTGCTTAAATGCAGGGCAACTTTCTGCATTACTTTTGACCTGCATTAAGTTACCACCTACCTTGCAAACCCATACGTATACCTCTTTTTGTGTTGGTGGCCGCTTAAGACAGGTTCTAATTTAAATAATTGTTTATGACATACTATAAATATGACTACACTTTCGGCCATGGCAAAAATCTCACATGGCCATGTGCTATTATAACAATGAGTATAATCAATATTTATGATGTCATTATTTCTTACATTAATGATCACTCAGGGAGTAAGCAATTCAATATTTCTGTTTTCATCGTAAAAGTTTCCACAAGTGCACAGCATAAAATAACCTGTCAAAAGGTATTGTAAACTATCTGCGGATGGTATGCACACCTTTCGTACCTGGCAAATACAAGTTTCCTTCTTTATTTATTGAACCATAGTCAGTTTGCAATTAATCGGTTAAGTTGAATACACAGGACAGTAGACTGAAAACGTTCTAGCATATTATATCTATTTAGAACATGTACTTAGGATTCAAATGTAAATTAACCGTGTAAATATTCTCTCATTCGCCGAGACACCGACAGACAAATGTCAATATGTACTAATTTAGATGAGGAATTTAGAATTTTATGGACATATATAAGTCTTTACTAGTATATAGTCAGTTTCTTAATTACCTTAAGGCGCGGATTTAGAGGGCGTACGCCCCGCCCCTAAATTTGCCAAAACAATTTTTTAGTAATATTTTAGATCTATATAAGTAAAACCTCTCTCTAACGACCACTAAATTGTGTTAATTAGCTGGTATTTAGAGCAGGTGGCTGCTTAAAGCAAGGTGAAAGTAAAACAGAACGCTCCTATGGGAGCGTTCTGTTTTACTTTCACCTTGCTTTAAGCAGCCACCTGTCTTTAACACAACTTTTTTTCAACATGTATTACAAACACACTATTTATTTATCAAATCATGTCATCAAACATAAAAATCTACACCCCCTCCAAAAAATATTATACGCCCCCCTCAATCTGAAATCCTGGATGCGCACCTGATCCTTCTCGTCAATGCAAGATTATTACCGTCTGAGAGATATATAAAAAACGTGTCAGTTCATTAACCACACTGTTGTGAGCACATATACAATAGCATGTGTCCAACTTAATGAACATCATATGATGGTATTTAACACTATAACAACCATTCAATTCAATTCTATTCAATATATCCAGTTAATGTATGACACAGATCGAAGCTTTACATGGCCTATATTAAACCTCATAATTATATAGTGCGTCCTAAACCCCATTCCACAACCTTTGTCTTACATGCCCATTAGCAGGACAGTCAGACATCACGTGAATGGCCCACTCACAGTTTATTACTACGAGTATAATTACATTGCTGTTTGAATTCATGAGAATTCTGGTATGCTGGCAACATGAGCTATGGATAGATTCACGGTCTTCTATGTTTGCTTATGAAAGCATAATAGTCTCTATGGTTTCTACCATTACCAAACCATTCAAGGGTATACGTAAGTCATTTTTAAAATTTAACTTAACAATATTCATGATATCATTATTTCCTATTTTCATCATACTGATTTCATTAAACGGTTATAGTAATCTATGCTGTGTGTGAATTAGTCTTACTTCTATAAACTGTATATGCGGGTTAGTCCACCGTCATTTAACTAGGTTGTGCAGTTAAGTCCTTCTTCTGTAAACTTGGTTGTGCGAGTTGGTCCCCCATTTATAAATCAGGTTGTGCGAGGTTGTCCCTCTTCTGTAAACTAAGCTCATTTCGAATTCTTAGCGTTGAATTGGAGACCAACTTTGCAAGACTTCTCATCTGTGTACATTGCTGATCGAACTGAATTTGTATTTTGGAATGCGTATAAGAGGATCGTCTAGTAGATCTGTAGTGATGCAGTGCTAACTTGTTAGCCGGCACAGTTTGCCTGTAAAGAGAATTGTAGTTAAACCTCTCTATAACGGCCATTAAATTACATCAAATATTTTGTGTTTAAGGCATGTGGCTGCTTAAAGCAATGTGAAAGTAAAACAGAACGCTCCTATAGGAGCGTTCTGTTTTACTTTCACCTTGCTTTAAGCAGCCACCTGCCCTAAATACTAACTAATTAACACAATTTAGAGGCCGTTATAGAGAGGTTTTACTGTGTTCCTATAATTATATAAGTGCTATGTCTCTATACAGCTCTGAAACAAAAGCCTTCCGGCTGGCTTGCAGCAGACCCGTGGTTCTGCCCGGGTGTCCTTTTGTGCACGAAACAATGCAATTTGTAAGTTGTCAAAGCGAAGTAAACCCTGATAGAAACAAACAACAGTCTACCTACATTTCTGATGTTTCACAAACAAACTCTGTCGTTGTTTTTCAAGCTTGTTGCAAAACAACGCGACCTACGTTCCTATTACCTTGTTCAAGTTTAGTGAAATTCATATCAACAATTTGGCTGTTCCAATATTCGGTAGTGTTGTTAAAATATTCGATATACATGTATACATGCACAATCAATGTTCCTGAACACCTTCCCTCGTGAATATTCATGTCAGAAATAATGACACCATGAGCATGTACGATCGTATTTGTTATTTTTTTATAATGGTATGCGGACGTAGGAATGTTTTACCATGACAGAAAATTTAGTTTCAAATATATTATTTTAAAACAGAACAGAACCTGGCCAGACGGCTCCTGCAAGAACCATCTGATCTGGGTCTGCTTTGGTTTCAAAGGTGAAAAGGCCGTATATATATCAGATAAGACCGTTACCCTTTACCTCGTGCACAAATAGTAAGAAATATTGACATAATGAATATTGATTAGCTGAATTTTAATAATGGCATTATAACATATCGAGGGCTTGGTGGAAAACTATTCTAACTCCTTCACTTTAGTGAAGGAGTTAGAATAGTTTTGCACCAAGCCCTCGATATAAAATAGTTTGCCATGGCAGAAACCATCCCATATGGGTCTACCCTGTTTACAAAGGCGTATACATATCGCGTAAATGCTTACGTGTGTTTTAAAAAGACTACAAATGTCTGGTACAAGTTTACAAAGATCCTTCAATGTATTGTTACATAAATCAAATTATAATATACTACCCCGATGGTATACAACCTACAATGACACCTGCAATACACCGACATTCTGATGTTCGTTTAACCCATTACGTCATAGGCTATTTTTTTACCCAACCTCTTTGGTTTTCGAAAAGGAGCATTTTACTAGAGAAAGGAAACTTTTAGAGTTGTGCAGTTTTGAAACCATTTTGGTAAATAGAGCATTTGCTCCTGCGGAGCAAATGCTCTATTACAATGGTTTCAAAAAGTAACTTTTACAGCGGCGTCTAAATGCGTCGGTAGTAGGGAATGAAGTGTAATTTGGAACCTACTATTTCAACGTCCTACTACATGTTTAGTACGGTAAGCAAGCATAAATGATGTAAATATTTATGAACCATTGGTATCCAGGAAGTGGTGTCAGAACGTGTGTCCCAATGGATCCCGGTAAGACTCTATGTGGCATGTAGATATTCTTGGGTCTGTCCAGGACTGCTTTGGAGCAACTGGTGTACCGGTCCGTGTGAAGAATGTATCCATTGTCGTGCTCTTGTGAGATCTTATACTGTTTCGTTTTTAACCTAATCGCTGCTAGTCTTGGATTTTGTTTCCATTGTTCGTTCTGAATATAAAAGCAACGGAATATTATATTCAAATGAACCGCTTTGCATATTTGCGACAAATCAGTTCTAATTATTTACTACATGAATATGCATGTAAGAAATGGCATAATGAGTATTAATCATATTAATATTTATAACGGCTGATGGACACAAAATAGTCATGGCAGAAACTGGTAACTGTGCAATCAGTTATTTATTATTCCATATGCAAACAGAACAGACCTGACCATGCATACAAATTCTACGGGATCTGGGTCTACTCTGTTTGTAAAACCATAGAAAGGCACATTTACAGACTAAAGGGCTAAACGGTTAATACTTTATTCTACATTTGAAAGAATGTATTAACCTGTCTCAAGTTGAGTCTGAGTTCGTTCTCAAGTTTTTGATTGGTCAGATTTGAGCCTTTGGCTCAATCTGACCAATCAAAAGCTTGAGAACTCAAATCTGACCAATAAAAAGCTTGAGAACGAACTCAGACTCAACTAAAAGTTTTATAAGCATGGACCCTGGGTGTGGATAGCGGGAGACAGGTTAATACATTCTTTCAAATGTAGAATAAAGAACCAAGCTGTGTGAATATACGAGTCAGATCGCACATAGCGGGGAAAGGGTTAATCCTTTACTCCATGGATATTCATGTAAGAAATAACGACATCATAAATATTAATTAGATTAATTATGATAATAGCACATGAACATGGGGAAGTTTGGCAATGGCATAAACTGTAAAATCATATTTACATTATTTCATAAGCAAACAGAGCAGACCCTGATCAGATGACTCCTACAGGAGCCGTGTGATATGGGTCTAATATGTTAGCAAAGGCGTAGAAAGGCGTATTTATGGCGTAAAGGGTTAATATCTGTCATTTGCATAGACACTGAAGCTAAAACACCACCAATGTGCATGGTACGAACCATGCATTGTCGAAGTTATGTAACAAAACAGAAAGTACAGTAAACCCCCTCTAATGCGACCACCTAAAAGAGGTATAATTATGGGCTGTAGAGGCAGATGGTAGCTTAATGCAGGACAAAAGTAAATGCAGAAAGCTCCTCTAGGAGCTTTCTGCATTACTTTTGTCCTACATTAAGTAACCGCCTGCTTATAAAGACTGATATGTTTATTCATTAAGTGGTCGCATTAGAGGGGTTCAACTGTATATTATCACTCACAAGAAAAGTAATGAGGGAACCCGGAAGTGACTTGACATTCGGAACAACAATCTCATCTTTATCGTATACAGCAACGAATCTGTAGTGACGAAGCCGTTCTTGACAGTCAAACAAAGTCACATAATGGTCGTTGAAAGCCTGGTCATCGTCTTGCTTCACAGTGCGTGGAATCGTCTCTGGTAAAGAATTAACCTATTACTCAATAAAACGCATTTTAGCGCCTTTGCAGACATCAGACCCGTCTGATCAGGGTCTGCTTTGAATGCTTATGAAATTTAGATCTAGTTTCTTCCTTGTTGAAAACTCCTTTGTTGCCATTATCACTGGGCGGAAACGTATCCCGGATATTGCTAATAAATGAGCTTTATTTTGACACAACGGAGAGAACAACAGGATGGCAACGAGGGTAAGTAAATGCGTATTTTCTCTTAATTAGTTCTTTTTCGGCAATTGATACGTGGTGCTTTAGATTCATCATACTCATATTATACACGCTATATACATGATTTGGAATCAAACAATGCAAACGATGGGGAAAATCACAAAATGAACGCCGTGCTCGCGAAAGAATGCATAACCATCTCCCAGATTTTTTTATGTTACTGAAAGATGGAATCAAAATATAAAATTCTGAATTGAGCGATCGCTTTGAATATCATTCAACTATGTATACTGAAAATTTCAGTCATATTGGTTCAAGTTTGCCCAATATATGGCCACAAACGAATAGTCGGTTAGTCACTGTTAGGGTACTGGGGATTGGTAGCTCAAAGATTTTAGTGTACTGGGTATTGCATGATAGTGTACTGGGTATTGCATTTCATTTGTTCTCTTTTTTCCGTTTTATTGAACGTTGTTAGATATTTCAGATATATTTCTGTCGTGATAAATGCTGTTTCTAGTCAATCGCACATTCTAGATAGATCTATATGCATCTGTATTGAAATACTCGATGATCACTGACTTATTAAAAGCCATTATCTATAAGTACCTGTTAATAATAGTTTTTGTGTAGCAGTGCCGTAAAATCCAACTCATCCATCCATCAATCATAATAGTCTTTTTACTTATTTCTTAATATATCTGTTGTTTACTCTTCAGTTAATTGATATGACATTACATGTAGATCTATGTGTAGCTCTAGTTAACATGCTCAGTACCATATTGAGTACAGTAAAATTGAAATAGTAGTGCATAGTTAGCTCCCCTGTTGAAATTGTCGCCATTTACAGTGACAAAGAAGAAACTCATTGATAACGATCACGGCATCGTCTGGTTAGTCTCATACAAACATGTAGATCTATGCAGGATAAACAAATTTTACAAATAATATTAATAGGTACGGTGGCACCGAGGTGACATATGCAAGATTTTTTTTTTCAAGTTTGTTTTCCCGAGATAATTTTTTTTATTATCTCGAGAAAACGAAACAAAGTTCGTTTTCCTGAGATAATATTTTTTATTATCTCAAGAAAACGAAGTAGTTCGTTTTGACGAGATAAAAAGTTTTATTATCTCGAGAAAACGAAAAAGTTCGTTTTCATGAGATAATTTTTTTTATTATCTCAAGAAAACGAAGGAGTTCGTTTTTACGAGATAATTTTTTTTATTATCTCGAGAAAACGAAATAGTTCGTTTTTACGAGATAATTTTTTTTATTATCTCGAGAAAACGAAACAAAGTTCGTTTTCCTGAGATAATTTTTTAAGTCGTGCGCACGACTTAATAAGCCAATCAGAACCCTCCATCAGAATCAACAGTTTTCGCAAGTATTTGAGGCCTATGAGAACATGGCCGAGACAAGGGATGAACTTATATGACGTCATAATTGCGTATAACGTTACCGTGACGTATCAAACATCACTATGACGCGTAGTAGTAGTAGTATGACGTTAAGTAGTTCTTAATAAGGCTTGTAATTGGTTTATTATACAAAAGCAGTGAATCAGATTGGTTAGATATCACTGGGGGGGAACGTATCCCGGATATTGCTAATAAATGAGCTGTATTTTGACGCAACGGAGAGAACAGGAGGGCAACGAGGGTAAGTAAATGCGTATTTTCTCTTAATTAGTTCGTTTTCGGCAATTGATAGGTGGTGCTTTAGATTCACCATTCTCATATTATACACGTTATATACATGATTTGGAATCAAACAATGCAAACGTTGGGGAAAATCACAAAATGAACGCCGTGCTCGCGAAAGAATGCATAACCCTCTCCCAGATTTTTTTTATGTTACTGAAAGATGGAATCAAAATATAAAATTCTGAATTGAGCGATCGCTTTGAATATCATTCAACTATGTATACTGAAAATTTCAGTCATATTGGTTCAAGTTTGCCCAAAATATGGCCACAAACGAATAGTCGGTTAGTCCCTATTAGTGTACTGGGGATTGATAAACGGTGTACTGGGTATTGCATATTGTCTAAATTTGGTGTACTGGGGATTGTACATTACTTTTGCTTATTCACCAGGATAATAATTTGAAAAGACCTCTGAAAAGTTTATTCAGGCAATATTCTTCTTTTTTCATCATAAAGTAGTGTTTAAAGGTCTAGTTTTGACTTGATGGGGTGTTAATTGGATTGTTTATTGTGGTTGGGTCCCAACATGCTCGATAGTTATTACATCATATTAACCCATATCCTCCAGTACTTTCGTCTGCTTTGAAAATGCCGTCTGCAAAACAATATTTAGATCTAAATACGATTTGTACATACATCAGATACTGTATGCTATGCTACCTCTGATCTGGATCCAAACTGTTTGCAAATAACAGTCAAGTGGCCACCAGCAGGATAAGGATAAATTGCAACTAACCCTTTTCCTGCTGGTCGTGTCTTGACTGTTATTGGCAAACAGTTTTGGATCCAAATCAGATGCTGCATAATGCCGCGTCTGATCTAGATCCAGGTTGTTAGATTTAAAATAAATTTGTCTCTGAGACCTTTGAATTAAAATATGTACATCTATTGCTGCATTATATGGGTTTAGCATCTATCAATTTGAACCCTACTGTGCTAACTGGCATGCGGTAAAGGGGCAGTTATGAACCCCTATAATAGTCTTTAAGCGTTGTTAAATTATGCCCTATCCATCGATGTAATTCGGCAGGGATCGGATAGCCTGAAAACGTTAGTTGTAATATTCTAGCAATACATATTCTTTATGTATAGTGTCATATTGAGACAGAAAATGATTTTCAAACTATTTTATATGGAAAAAAAAATGCATTAAAATTGTTTGTTTATTTGTTTCAGATATTACGCCTCTTTAACAGTTTTTCAGTCATATTGCGACGTCCAGCTAATTACTGGTGGAGGAAGACCCCAGATACCCTTTATACACCTTTTCAGATACAAATCAGTAACTGGGTAGAAGTAACTGGTATCAGAACACCAATTAGCCGCAAGTGCTCCATGGTGTAGTTTAAAGTTACAAGTCCACTGAGAATTAGTGTCAAATATTTTGCCTCAAAATAAAGTAGCACTGTTTTCATGGGATTTTCATCATTTTGTGTTTATCATGTAGATATACATGGTTGTCAGAGAATAGATACAATGCATGTCTGTTATTCTAGAAAGGGTTTGTGAAGAACTTGTGTGAACCTAAGTGACATGTCCCTGTTTAGTCAGTGCCTCTGTCAGAAGTGTCAAGTAACTGGAGTGCAAGATATTTTTCTTACATAACACATGACACCCCAGTGTTTGCATTTTTCAGTTATGCATGAACTTATCATTGAGGACAATACAGACTGGTTCCTGTGTTGGGTATAAAAGTTGACATTCCTTTACCTTGTACTGTAGTTGATGCAGTTTATATGAATCATTCAATGATATAGGACAGCCTATTTGGTGGGGACCCATTCTCAAAAAAATGGACAATCAATGTCGCCGATATAAGTCAACTGATATTTCGCCAATTAAAAGCAATTAACGTCGTGTCATTGTTTTTCTCAATTTTTCATTATATTAGGATTATTTCATAAACATTTTACGGTATCAAATGTTCTGAATGGCTTTCCAGGCATTTAAATCTGCAAGGGGTGGCGGGATTTGCATGTCGCCATGGACATTTTTAGTTTTCATTGTACCCATAATATAGTGTAGAATGTAATCATGCCCGATTTAAACCCCTGCATTTATTCATTATTAATGGATGTTTTTCACGAAGACAAAACGGCGCTAAAGCAACCAAACATTAAAATACACTGACATGCAAATGCAATGTCGCCAAAGCAGACCTAATCTACGAGGCTAAACTATAACGGTAAATAGAATATCACATACTGCACGATAATTCTGCAATGCCTTATTCATTCACCCTTTAATAATGTATATCATGTGTATGAAAAAAGATTTTTACCAAATTCATCTATGGAAAAAAAATTCAGAGGCCAAGTTTCTAAATTACACTTCGGGAATTTAGCTTTCTAATCTACGAGTCATCACAAATAAGCATATTCGTTTCCCCATGAAACACTTTTTATGTTTGTTTTGCCAATTTTGTGTACTAAATAACCTATTGTTTATCAAAATTTAATGAAAAGTACTTTGAGAAAGCATATAAAATTTTGCTGGCCAATCAAATACTGCGGAAAAGAAAAAAAACTAATCTACGAGGCCTAATTTACGAGACAAATATCTTTCTGCAGTTGCCCCTTCCATCATTCCCGAGTGTCATGCCACTTAATCACGTCTAATTCAATACTTAAACCACAGTCACATGTAAATAATTCATGGAGGATGTCATTTTGCTACATAATTCGTCTACACAATTCCCTAAGAAAGCGGTGAGTTATTTGACATTTTGCAGAAATAGCTTACAGGATTGCCTCCTTGAATTTGTATACATATTATTTCATAATTATGATTTGAATACCGAATTATCGACATTTGAATAACATAACTTTTCGCATTGTTTAAATATTCCACATGAAAGTTCGGACTCGTAGCTTAGATTAAATTGTCCCGTAGATGAGGATGCCAATATCAAAGTATTTCTACACAATTTTTCAAACGTAAAGTAAGTTTAAATGATGCCAGTATAGTACAAATCTATTTAGAAATAATAAATGTTTCATTAAAAACAAGATTGGCAATATATTAATGGCAATTATTTGTAGAATTTTTCAGATTTTTTTTCACTACTATACATGTATTTACTTTTATTTTTGTTAACTCACGAACATGTTTACTTGGTATTTCTTCTACAAAAAGAGCACACATTCACTTCATTGCATTTATTCCTATTGCCCAATCTACATACAAATATAGTCAAGTATGTCTCCTTTCAAATAGGCATTTACAAAGCCACACATACAGTCACCAAAGTGTCCCGTAAAATATAATCTCATTTGTCTCGTAAATTATAGTAATAGTTTTATTCACATCAACATGTTTGAATCCAATTAAATGGCTGAATTGTTTTGTTCGTCCATCCCTACTTTCGTCTGTCTGTCAGAATGTATTTTTATTCATATGTTGTGATAGTGTTTATCCGTCTCGAGGTGTTGTGTGACTCATTACTCAAACACTAATTGAAGCGGACTGTTGAAACGTGCATTATTTGAGCATGTGCACCTTAAGTTTCGGCCCATGAGTTAGCAAAACATTGGTGACAGTGTGATAATTTAGAGCAGCAATAATTTAAATAAGAAAGTACAGCCAACCTTTGATAAATGTATAGCTGTCATTGAAAATATATAGCGATGTATCATCAATATGAAAGATATAGATTCAATGACAGCTGGGAGGAACATATATCTGTTTCAAATGACTCTAAATGAGAATTTATTCGCACTTTGAGCTGTTGGAAAAAAGATAATATTGACTCGCCAATAAAGAGGTGAACAATTAAGTGTAATTTCAGTTCTAATGGAAACTTTGAATTACGAGTATGTAGGAAATCGTGTTAATAGACTTATCAATGTTTGACTGTACTATAAAATATAACAAACTTAAGGCCATCAAAAGCAGATGAAATTGATTTAAAAGAAAATGTAATGCGCAAAACAGGCGTCCTGGTACCTACAGGAAAAGGGAGAAGAATGTTCACTCTCCCTGAAAAAGTTTTCAACTTCACGTCCTTTACCAATAGTCCTTAAACATAATTTTATAATTTACGGGACAATCCAATGATACACTTTTCCCCCAGCAAATGGTTGGTTCTGGGTTATATGAACGCAAGTAGTAATCAGTTTTGTTAATTTTATTAGTAACTCTTGCAAACAGTTAACAATTGATTGTTCGACTGAATCAAACTATTTTCATTACATACATGTGTCAGCGGTCAGTGCATAGTTCAGTCAAAAGGGATGTTTTAACTCAGACAGTAAAATTACAGAGTTGAACACGACATACAGAGTTGAATTTGAAATTTTCGGTCTACTTGTATACTCCTAAATGCTCGTTTTGATGAATGCTGCTGTTTATAAAGCAATGTATATCATATTATTTGTCAGTCTAATTTACAGGACACATTCCTATAATTTACGGGACTGTGACTTTCGAAAGAGAAATTTTCTTACAAATAGTCTTAACGATTTTGTGTACCTACGTATGAGTTTATAATACATCGGGCACGTTTCCTGACCCTCAAATTGTTTTGTTTTTTATTTTATTGTTTTGCACTTATTTTAACTGTGTAAAAGTTCAAATACAACATTCATGAAACTATATTGTTATGAAGTTGAGTGTGGTGTTCAACTCCTAATTTTCATACTTAATTTGTACAATTTGTTTATCCTGCATAGATCTACAGATTTGTATGAGACTAACCAGACGATGCCGTGATCGTTATCAATGAGTTTCTTCTTTGTCACTGTAAATGGCGACAATTTCAACAGGGGAGCTAACTATGCACTACTATTTCAATTTTACTGTACTCAATATGGTACTGAGCATGTTAACTAGAGCTACACATAGATCTACATGTAATGTCATATCAATTAACTGAAGAGTAAACAACAGATCTATTAAGAAATAAGTAAAAAGACTATTATGATTGATGGATGGATGAGTTGGATTTTACGGCACTGCTACACAAAAACTATTATTAATAGGTACTTATAGATAATGGCTTTTAATAAGTCAGTGATCATCGAGTATTTCAATACAGATGCATATAGATCTATCTAGAATGTGCGATTGACTAGAAACAGCATTTATCACGACAGAAATATATCTGAAATATCTAATAACGTTCAATAAAACGGGAAAAAAGAGAACAAATGAAATGCAATACCCAGTACACTATCATGCAATACCCAGTACACTAAAATCTTTGAGCTACCAATCCCCAGTACCCTAACAGTGACTAACCGACTATTCGTTTGTGGCCATATTTTGGGCAAACTTGAACCAATATGACTGAAATTTTCAGTATACATAGTTAAATGATATTCAAAGCGATCGCTCAATTCAGAATTTTATATTTTGATTCCATCTTTCAGTAACATAAAAAAATCTAGGGGATGGTTATGCATTCTTTCGCGAGCACGGCGTTCATTTTGTGATTTTCCCCATCGTTTGCATTGTTTGATTCCAAATCATGTATATAGAGTGTATAATATGAGTATGGTGAATCTAAAGCACCACCTATCAATTGCCGAAAAAGAACTAATTAAGAGAAAATATGCATTTACTTACCCTCGTTGACATCCTGTTCTCTCCGTTGTGTCAAAATAAAGCTCATTTATTAGCAATATCCGGGATACGTTTCCCCCCAGTGGATATGAGACCAAAGTACATGTAGGCCTATACAATTTTCAATAGACGCAAATGTTAGTCGCGTTGATACGCTAACCATTTCCTCCATAAATATTTAAGAGAGTTTCTACCCTTATGAATGCATGTAAATCTATATGTATAGGTTAGAGCTTATAAACTGCAGTCTTCGAAAATAAGACGGCCGATAACGCGAGCGAAGCGAAGCGTTTTAGGCCGTCTTATTTTCGAAGACTGCAGTTTATAAGCTCTAACCGATTTAGTGATTGTCCTACTTTTCAACAGGCTCAGTTTATAAGCCCCGCCCACTGAGCAATGACAAACTTGTATATAGTCACGTGATTATGGTACATCTAAAACCCACATCCGTTTATGCAAAATACTCAGAAAACCCACCAATCAAACAAACGTCATCTTTGTTAATATTCTCGCGTGTTTATGTTTTGAAAATCCTACACAGTGAAACTGATTTCGCGCCTTTTTCTTGTAAACATTGCCATATTTGGCTTTGTCACGTATTCAAATATTCCCCGTCTATGCGTAAAACAGTTTGACACAATTTTCTGGAGGCAAAATAATAATGGCTGACAACAATCTGTCGTTTGACCTGCTGTCTGGCACCGAGCTAGCAGACTTATTTAACGAAGATTTGTAAGCCGAGAAGACCCAGATCAGACAACCCCTATGCTGTCTAATCAGGGTCTACTCGGTTTACACAGATTTAAATCTTCACTGCTACCGAAACCCCATATATAAAAAAATAAGCTTATTAATATTAAACATTCATTATATTATTATCAGACTATTGAAATAATAATAATTACAAAATATTACAGGTTTGATTGTTTATGTTTTGTTGAACGGATTACGGTTTCAAATACAGGTTTGCTCTTATTACCTGATTTATTTGCTTATTTACATTAGTCCTTTTTCAATATAATCCTGCTTCAACAGGTGGGATGTTTCGTGATTTATTTGTCCATTTTCTATTGGGTCTATAATTCTGCCTCTCAGTTGTTTGCAATTACATAGTCTTCCTCTCCACGTTTTACACAAGTGAACACGTGTACTTGTGTATACTCGTTCACGTGTCAATAACGTCATAACAGCAACTCGTTCGATTTGTCTTGTAGTGGGCGGAGTTTTGTTGCGCATGCGCACTGGAAGGTTTGTCTTCGAAAGTTAGAGTCGATTTTATAAAATTTATGAGGATTAGAGTCTGCAAAATTTCAAAAATGCGGCTCGTTGATTGGATGGAAAAGTAGGGCAATCACTAAGTATAGGTTAGAGCTTATAAACTGCAGTCTTCGAAAATAAGACGGCCGATAACGCGAGCGAAGCGAAGTGTTTTAGGCCGTCTTATTTTCGAAGACTGCTGTTTATAAGCTCTAACCGATTTAGTGATTGCCCTACTTTTCAACAGGCTGAGTTTATAAGCACCGCCCACTGAGCAATGACAAACCTGTATATAGTCACGTGATTATGGTACATCTAATACCCACATCCGTTTATGCAAAATACTCAGAAAACCCACCAATCAAACAAATGTCGTCTTTGTTAATATTCTCATGTGTTTATGTTTTTAAAATCCTACACAATGAAACTGATTTCGCGCCTTTTTTGTAAAACATTGCCATATTTGGCTTTGTCACGTAATCAAATATTTCCCGTCTATGTGTAAAACAGTTTGACACAATTTTCTGGAGGCAAAATAATAATGCTCTCTGGCACCGAGCTTGCAGACTTATTTAACAAAGATTTGTAAGCCGAGAAGACCCAGATCAGACAACTCCTATGCTGTCTGATCAGGGTCTACTCGGTTTACACAGATTTAAATCTTCACTGCTACCGAAACCCCATATATATATATATATATAAAAAATGAAGCTTATTAATATTAAACATTCATTATATTATTATCAGAATATTGAAATAAGAATAATTACAAAAGATTACAGGTTCGTTTGTTTATGTTTTGTTGAACGGATTACGGTTTCAAATACAGGTCTGCTCTTATTTCCTAATTAATTTGCTTATTTACATTAGTCCTTTTTCAATATAATCCTGCTTTAACAGGTGGGATGTTTCGTGGTGTATTTGTCCATTTTCTATTGGGTCTACAATTCTGCCTCTCAGTTGTTTGCAATTACATAGTCTTCCTCTCCACGTTTTACACACGTGTACTTGTGTATACTCGTTCACGTGTCGATAGCGTCATAACAGCAACTCGTTCGATATGTGTAGTAGTGGGCGGGGTTCTGTTGCGCATGCGCACTGGTAGGTTTGTCTTCGAAAGTTAGAGTCGATGTTATAAAATTTATGAGGATTAGAGTCTGAAAATTTTCAAAAATGCGGCTCGTTGATTGGATGGAAAAGTAGGGCAATCACTAAAACTAGATCTACCTAAAATTAAGTTTTAATAGAAACTATGAAGGAAAGGGTTAAATTGTTTATGGATAGCGTCCATCCGTTTCCCATATGTCGAATACATCTTCCAGGCTTTCAACAGGTTTATACACAACTGCGATTCTTCATATTAACCCATACACTCCTACATGGCTATTCGTGAAAGGCTCCATCACTATGAATATACCGATAAAATAAATATTTATTTAGGAGCAAACTGATAAGATTTTTGAGGAAGTAGATCTAGCCTATATTCTATATTTCAGTATATGTTCTAAGCAAACATAGAAGACCCTGGTTAGACAAATCCTTCAGGAGCTATCTGTTCAGGGTCTACTCTGGCGTAGAAAGTTAAAATCTTGATTTATGACATTTTCTAAGGAAACATAATAGACCCTGATCTGGTAGCTCCTATGGGAACTGTCTGATGCGGGTCTTCTTTGTTTGCAAAGGTGGTGATAAAATGCGTATATATCGAGGAAAGGGATAACTCTTATCACGCAGCAAAAATAATTCACTTCCACATAAATTCGTAACTTCTTCTGATTCGCTTACTTTGGGAAAATTATATTGCCCGAGTATCAAACAGCTTAGATCCTGATCAGACGCTTGTTACTTGTTGTCTGATCTAGGTCAAAAGTGTTTGCAAATCTATCGAGCCTCGCTAAGCGGGAAACGAGAAACCCCATAGATGAACAATTGACTCTGACGGAGGGTTCTGATTGGCTTATTAAGTCGTGCGCACGACTTAAAAAAATTAAACTTTGTTTCGTTTTCTCGAGATAATAAAATTTTTTATCTCGTTAAAACGAACTATTTCGTTTTCTCGAGATAATATTTTTTTTTATCTCGTTAAAACGAACTACTTCGTTTTCTTGAGATAATAAAAAAAAATATCTCATGAAAACGAACTTTTTTCGTTTTCTCGAGATATTAAAAAAATTTATCTCGTCAAAACGAACTACTTCGTTTTCTCGAGATAATAAAAAAAAATATCTCAGGAAAACGAACTTTGTTTCGTTTTCTCGAGATAATAAAAAAAATTATCTCGTAAAAACGAACTTTTTTTCGTATTCTCGAGATAATAAAAAAAATTATCTCGGGAAAACAAACTTGAAAAAAAATCTTGCATATGTCACCTCAGTGCCACCGTAAATAGGCCTACGTACATATACAAATATCCAGATGATTTAATCATCACTAATTTGTTGTCTTCTAGAATCTAGATCTAACTGATCTTGACAGATGCAAAACATACTGGCAAAGGTCGAGTCTATATGTAAATATTATACATGTAGTACTGTATAAACATATACATGTAATAGGCTTTTATTAATAGCATAAAAAATCTGAAATATTAGATCTATATCACTCAGCTTTTCCAAAAATGCTAATGAACGCTGTTATACATAACAGCGTCTTTAGCCCAGTTGTCAAAATAGTACTGTGATATAAGAAGTGATATAGCCTAGCTAGGGGCACGAGTTTTTAACGACCCATTCTCAAATAAATTGGACAATTCACCGAATGAAAACGTGAAATTTCAACTACGTCGTATGTCTGAAAAGTTGTGAATATTGAAATGTTTAATGTATCTTTGACCTAATTCCGAAATAGTTCTAATATTAATTAACAATTAATTATGTAAAATGAGTGGTTAATGTATAAGCTATAGAAACTGATTCCTTGTGTTCACAGTACCCATAACCTGATTTTTAACAGTTATATATGGAGCTCGGACAGTTATATAATTCAAAGAATCGGGTTATGTGTATGAACTGAGATTATATAGCATGCATTTATCCATTTCTGATGAAACATTTTGATATTAAGTATGAAAATTAGGAGTTGAACACCACACTCAACTTCATAAAAATATAGTTTCATGAATGTTGTATTTGAACTTTTACACAGTTAAAATAAGTGCAAAACAAAAAAACAATTTGAGGGTCAGGAAACGTGCCCGATGTATTATAAACTCATACATAAGTACACAAAATCGTTAAGACAATTTGTAAGAAAATTTCTCTTTCGAAAGTCACAGTCCCGTAAATTATAGGAATGTGTCCTGTAAATTAGACTGACAAATAATATGATATACATTGCTTTATAAACAGCAACATTCATCAAAACGAGCATTTAGGAGTATACAAGTAGACCGAAAATTTCAAATTCAACTCTGTATGTCGTGTTCAAGTCTGTAATTTTACTGTCTGAGTTAAAACATCCCATTTGAATGAACTATGCACTGACCGCTGACAAATGTATGTAATGAAAACAGTTTGATTCAGTCGAACAATCAATTGTTAACTGTTTGCAAGAGTTACTAATAAAATTAACAGAACTGATTACTACTTGCGTTCACATAACCCAGAACCAACCATTTGCTGGGGAAAAGTGTGTCATTGGATTGTCCCGTAAATCATAAAATTATGTTTAAGGACTATTGGTAAAGGACGTGAAGTTGAAAACTTTTTCAGGGACAGTGAACATTCTTCTCCCTTTTCCTGTAGGTACCAGGACGCCTGTCTTGCGCATTACATTTTCTTTTTCAATCAATTGTATCTGCTTTTGATGGCCTTAAGTTTGTTATATTTTATAGTACAGTCAAACATTGATAAGTCTATTAACACGATTTCCTACATACTCGTAATTCAAAGTTTCCATTAGAACTAAAACTACACTTAATTGTTCACCTCTTCATTGGCGAGTCTATATTATCTTTTTCAAACAGCTCAAAGTGCGTATAAATTCTCATTTTGAGTCATTTGAAACAGATATATGTTCCTCCCAGCTGTCATTGAATCTATATCTTTCATATTGATGATACATCGCTATATATTTTCAATGACAGCTATACATTTATCAAGGGTTGGCTGTACTTTCTTATTTAAATTATTGCTGCTCTAAATTATCACACTGTCACCAATGTTTTGCTAACTCATGGGCCGAAACTTAAGGTGCACATGCTCAAATAATGCACGTTTCAACAGTCCGCTTCAATTAGTGTTTGAGTAATGAGTCACACAACACCTCGAGACGGATAAACACTATCACAACATATGAATAGACAGACATACTGACAGACAGACGAAAGTAGGGATGGACGAACAAAACAATTCAGCCATTTAATGGGATTCAAACCTGTTGATGTGAATAAAACTATTACTATAATTTACGGGACAAAAGAGATTATATTTTAAGGGACACTTTGGTGACTGTATGTGTGGCTTTGTAAATGCCTATTTGAAAGGAGACATACTTGACTATATGTGTATGTAGATCGGGCAATAGGAATAAATGCAATGAAGTGAATGTTTGCTCTTTTTGTAGAAGAAATACCAAGTAAACATGTTCGTGAGTTAACAAAAATAAAAGTAAATATAGTAGTGAAAAAAATTCTGAAAAATTCTACAAATAATTGCCATTAATATATTGCCAATCTTGTTTTTATTGAACCATTTATTATTTCTAAATAGATTTGTACTATACTGGCATAATTTAAACTTACTTTACGTTTGAAAAATTGTATAGAAATACTTTGATATTGGCATCCTCATCTACGGGACAATTTAATCTAAGCTACGAGTCCGAACTTTCATGTGGAATATTTAAACAATGCGAAAAGTTATGTTATTCAAACGTCGATAATTCGATATTCAAATCATAATTATGAAATAATATGTATACAAATTCAAAGAGGCAATCCTGTAAGCTATTTCTGCAAAATGTCAAATAACTCACCGCTTTCTTAGAGAATTGTGTAGACGATTTATGTAGCAAAATGACATCCTCCATGAATTATTTACATGTGACTGTGGTTTAAGTATTGAATTAGACATAATTGAGTGGCATGACACTCGGGAATGATGGAAAGGGCAACTGCAGAAAGATATTTGTCTCGTAAATTAGGCCTCGTAGATTAGGATTTTTTTCATTTCCGCTGTATTTGATTGGCCAGCAATATTTTATATGCTTTCTCAAAGTACTTTTCATTAAATTTTGATAAACAATAGGTTATTTAGTACACAAAATCGGCAAAACAAACATAAAAAAGTGTTTCATGGGGAAACGAATATGCTTATTTGTGATGACTCGTAGATTAGAAAACTAAATTCCCGAAGTTTAATTTAGAAACTTGGCCTCTGAAGTTTTTTTCCATTGATGAACTTTGTAAAAATCTTTTTTCATACACATGATATACATTATTAAAGGGTGAATGAATAAGGCATTGCAGAATTATCGTGCAGTATGTGATATTCTATTTACCGTTATAGTTTAGCCTCGTAGATTAGGTCAGGTTTGGCGACATTGCATTAGCATGTCAGTGTATTTTAATGTTTGGTTGCTTTAGCGCCGTTTTGTCTTCGTGAAAAACATCCATTAATAATGAATAAATGCAGGGTTTAAATCGGGCATGATTACATTCTACACTATATTATGGGTACAATGAAAACTAAAAATGTCCATGGCGACATGCAAATTCCGCCACCCCTTGCAGATTTAAAGGCATGGAAAGCCATTCAGAACAACATTTTATACCGTAAAAATGTTTATGAAATAATCCTAATATAAAGAAAAATTGAGAAAAACAATGACACGACGTTAAATGCTTTTAATTGGCGAAATATCAGTTGACTTATATCGGCGACATTGATTGTCCATTTTTTTGAGAATGGGTCCCCACCAAATAGGCTGCCCTATATCATTGAATGATTCATATAAACTGCATCAACTACAGTACAATGTAAAGAAATGTCAACTTTTATACCCAACACAGGAACCAGTCTGTATTGTCCTCAAAGATAAGTTCATGCATAAGGAGGCAATCCTGTAAGCTATTTCTGCAAAATGTCAAATAACTCACCGCTTTCTTAGGGAATTGTGTAGACGAATTATGTAGCAAAATGACATCCTCCATGAATTATTTACATGTGACTGTGGTTTAAGTATTGAATTAGACGTAATTAAGTGGCATGACACTCGGGAATGATGGAAGGGGCAACTGCAGAAAGATATTTGTCTCGTAAATTAGGCCTCGTAGATTAGTTTTTTTTCTTTTCCGCAGTATTTGATTGGCCAGCAAAATTTTATATGCTTTCTCAAAGTACTTTTCATTAAAATTTGATAAACAATAGGTTATTTAGTACACAAAATTGGCAAAACAAACATAAAAAGTGTTTCATGGGGAAACGAATATGCTTATTTGTGATGACTCGTAGATTAGAAAGCTAAATTCCCGAAGTGTAATTTAGAAACTTGGCCTCTGAATTTTTTTTCCATAGATGAATTTGGTAAAAATCTTTTTTCATACACATGATATACATTATTAAAGGGTGAATGAATAAGGCATTGCAGAATTATCGTGCAGTATGTGATATTCTATTTACCGTTATAGTTTAGCCTCGTAGATTAGGTCTGGTTTGGCGACATTGCATTTGCATGTCAGTGTATTTTAATGTTTGGTTGCTTTAGCGCCGTTTTGTCTTCGTGAAAAACATCCATTAATAATGAATAAATGCAGGGGTTTAAATCGGGCATGATTACATTCTACACTATATTATGGGTACAATGAAAACTAAAAATGTCCATGGCGACATGCAAATTCCGCCACCCCTTGCATATTTAAATGCCTGGAAAGCCATTCAGAACATTTGATACCGTAAAATGTTTATGAAATAATCCTAATATAATGAAAAATTGAGAAAAACAATGACACGACGTTAATTGCTTTTAATTGGCGAAATATCAGTTGACTTATATCGGCGACATTGATTGTCCATTTTTTTTGAGAATGGGTCCCCACCAAATAGGCTGTCCTATATCATTGAATGATTCATATAAACTGCATCAACTACAGTACAAGGTAAAGGAATGTCAACTTTTATACCCAACACAGGAACCAGTCTGTAGTGTCCTCAATGATAAGTTCATGCATAACTGAAAAATGCCAACACTGGGGTGTCATGTGTTATGTAAGAAAAATACCTTGCACTCCAGTTACTTGACACTTCTGACAGAGGCACTGACTAAACAGGGACATGTC
The DNA here is from genome assembly GCA_963576725.1 of Azorinus chamasolen. Classification (NCBI taxonomy): domain Eukaryota; kingdom Metazoa; phylum Mollusca; class Bivalvia; order Cardiida; family Solecurtidae; genus Azorinus; species Azorinus chamasolen. The sequence goes on from OY755248.1 coordinate 51,094,660, forward strand.
ACTTAGGTTCACACAAGTTCTTCACAAACCCTTGCTAGAATAACAGACATGCATTGTATCTATTCTCTGACAACCATGTATATCTGCATGATAAACACAAAATGATGAAAATCCCATGAAAACAGTGCTACTTTATTTTGAGGCAAAATATTTGACACTAATTCTCAGTGGACTTGTAACTTGGTATTATTATGCTGGTGAATAAGCAAAAAACAACTAAAGTGTAATGTACAATCCCCAGTACACCAAATTTAGACAATATGCAATACCCAGTACACCGTTTATCAATCCCCCAGTACCCTAATAGTGACTAACCGACTATTCGTTTGTGGCCATATTAGTCCTGCAGCAAAACTGGATTTTTGGCCAGAAGCTTCGATTGCGGTGTATAGTTTTTTTTATTGTCGATATACGTAGAGGAAAGGGTCCTGATTAAATATCTACCGGGTGCCACCCTGGCACCCTTGAGGGTTTTGAGATATTACACTTTTACCCCACCCACTATATTTTACATTAGCGAAGCTCGGGGAAACTATAAATTTTCGGTTTTATCTGATTTACTACAGTTGAGGTTGTTTATAGTTTGGTAATTAGTAGGAATGTAATTTGAAGTTATAGCAGAGACACATTCTAAGATATGTGCATGCTAATAAATTTATTTATATACTTATGAATATTAATTAGAATGTAAAATTAATGATATAAAACTGGTTTCGTGCTATACTCTAGGTGTTTTATAACCGTTTATTATGTTGCCTTATAAACTCTTCCTTTTTATTCTTATATATTTATAAACAATGTAGACCTTCTTCAACAATCTCCAAATGACAACATATTTAATAAAAATATCCCTTAAATGAGTAATGTAATAACTTTTTAGACCTTTCAATTTTACCCCACCCACCATAATTTACATTAGCAGAGTTCGGTAAAGCTATAGATTTGCTGCGGTTTTATAATGACTACAGCAGACGTTGTCGACTGTTTAAAAATTAGCGGAAATTTACGGAAGTTATAGCAGAGACACATTCTAAGATATATGCATGCTAATAAACTCATTTACATACTTATGAATATTAATTAGAAGGTAAAAAGTAATAGTAGAAAACTAGTTCCGTGCTAAACGCTAGGTTTTGTTTTTGTGTTTTGTCCTTCAACCGTTTGTTGTGTTGCTTTACTTTTATTATTATATATTTATATTCTTTGTAAACAATGTATACCGACTTCAGCAAGCCCCCTATGACAACATAATTCATAAACATATCTATTTAATGAAGGAATTAATAATTCTGCTACACCAACTCTATCTTTTATATCATTTTTTATTCGACTGCGTATCAATATTCTGCATGGACATACTAATTATGCAGCTCCCAGATCGGTTCTTCCATTAAATGTTCTTTGTTAATATTCTAGAGTACAGGGTTAAGCCGTAATCAGAACAAATTAAAGCTGTATACATACCTTTCATAGATATACCTTTTTCGTACCAAAACACAATGATGACAGATCTAACAAAAGCACAAGACCTGACATTAGCACATTAGCAAATACTTTTTTGTCGTGTTTTATATGAACATGTGACCTTCAGCTGTACAAGGTGGCACATGATGTGAAATTTGCGTATGAGACCGTTGAGAGCTAGAGGCAAGTATTTGATCATGAGCGTTATCGAGATCATTGCCATTCTGATTGTAGAGATTGGTTTGATTAAAGTAATAAGTGACGTACACCGGTTGACAGACAGAAACTTTCAACAAGGCGTCAGAGCAATGCCATTTATTGCAGAGGACCTACTAAGATAAGTTATGCAAGAGCACTGTCCAGAGTCACCAGAATTAGTAAAGCAAAACAGCAAAGCTATGGGTAGATGTGTTTCTAAAACCAGTGCTTATCATGATGGGCTTTACCAATGCTGAAATAGAAGGTGGCTAGTGCCTTCATATAGCAGCGTACAAACAAATGATGCCGTGCTTCTTAGTCGCATGCCACGTGAACTGCGCCATACATGGGCTATGTCACTTGCCAGCAATGGAGTCCCTCACATATCCAGTTCTCGGGTTTCAAAGAGCTAGCGAGCATGTAATAGACAAGATTGGGGTATATGGAAAGGGATATGGAGTGACATGTTCATTGGGAGCACCTTTATGCGGTATGGGCATGCGCCTGGTGGCATGCCCTGAATATCCATTAGTGTAGTCAAATTTAAGCTTGGATAAGATGACCATTCATAGTATTGATTCAGACATTTCTGTTGTGAGACAAACTAAAGAAGGGATGTCTCAAAGAGAAAACGATGCAAAAAACAGATCCAGGTGACATATCAACAGATATCAACAATAGGGCATTGTTTGCAAGTAGTAGATTGTGTCGGAATTGAGCCCTGTGCAAAGACAACTTTATTGTTTGACCGCTCTGGTGTGTTATACCTTTCTCTTACCATAAAACTGAAATAACAAATGTAAAACGGATGGAGTCCACCATTAAGGGTCGAAATTGACACTGCAATTACTGTTGAAAAACACAGTAGCATTAACTTTTGCCTGCTCGTTCACTGTCAGGATGTGACACTGCTGCAGGGTGTTACGGCACAGGTAAGGGAACTGTTGCCAAAACATTACATTCTTGTATTTCTCTGTCCCTTCTTGGGTCTTTAATATCCCCCCTTGCACTAATTATGTCTCAAGCAACGATATTTATGTCGTTTTGCTATGGACACATTGATGGCCATGGGCCCGGCACACACCGACACGTATGGGCATCAAGGCTAGATATTGGCTTAACGTCATCGTATCTTTGTAGTCTTCCTCCTAAGAGTGAGGCTTTTTGCAGAAGATGTCAATACATCCCACGTTCAAGCAGACGGATGACAACACCCCTCCTTACCTAGACCCAACAGACTTTAGCTGGAGGAAGGATGATTTTTCCTAATAATAGACCAAGTGTAAAGTTTTATTCTTAGATTTATTTCTTGCGGTTGTCAGAGCACGATGTCCTGTAATAGATGAATATGCAGTTGCAAAACTGCAAACATGATTTGCACTACATTTTGGAGCTACTACAATATAGGATGCCACACAATACTAGTTTATTTATTTATAAAATAATAGAACAATTGAATAGTAATTCATTCAATTTATAATTTTGATGAATCCATCGGAATGGTCATCATTTCTCAAGTAAATAATACATGTGATTTACTAACGCTTTGGTCGCAATATTTGAAGCCGTATTGGCGGATATGCTTGATCGTCATGATACTGTTTGGGCGGTTGTGTGTTTTGTATACGGTGTTTCCTGCATGACTCATAAATGTACTTTTAACATTAGTAAACGTTATTTTTAACAAGTTTGGTTTAATTTAATTACTGTTAGCTTATACGATTCAAAACATTAACGTATGTATGAATTGTAACATTGTTTTATTATTTTTTCCTCTCTCACGGACGCCATTTTGGACGCCATCTTGATTTTCTCGAAACCCTCAAGGGCGCTGAGGTGGCACCCGGCATATTTAAAGAGTTCCAACAATCCCTGACCATAATCAAACGAGAAAAAACTATAATGCTGATGAATCCATCGAAATGCTTATTATTTCTTAAGTAAATAATACATTTTTTGTACATGACTTTGTGCTTTATATAGCTTTGGCCGCCATATTGGAAGCCATATTGGAAGCGAACATGGCGGATATGCTTGATTTAACAGTAGTAAGCGTTATTTTTAACAAGTTAGTTAAATTTAATTACTGTTAGCCCATAAGTTTAATAAAACATTACGAATGTATGAATTGTAACATATCGTTTATGGTTTTGTCCTCCCTCGCAAACGCCATTTTGGGCACCATCTTTTCTCACAGGGGTCTGAACCGCTTCATAGGGGGTGGGGGTCTATATGTACTATATAAAAACAAGGGTTCCAATTAGCAGAACCAAAAGACAATATATTTTACTATCAAATAAATATAATCTTCTGACGGTAACTTATGCACAATTATCAATCCAACAATGATTTTCTCAAAATTCTACGTGTTTTCTGGGTCATTGACAAACGTTCGTTCACCCCGGTTTCACTATATCACAGCCATAACCTGGCGATTTTCAGTTCAAAAGATGGCGTGGTTCGATAAAACACCAATCTACATTTGTTTTGTCTCTAAATAAGTAAGCAACTAGCAACAGCGGCCTTTCCGTCTGTCGTTATGTTTCTATTTCGGATGGTGCCATTTTGACACAAATTTGAATGGAGCCATTTCATTGGATGAGCGAAGGAAAAGTTGGGAAATCCGTGACGTCACGTACAATGGCGCCTTCCTCGACGATTTGAAGCAAACTGACAAAACTCGCTAGGTTTACATCATTCTTTTGATGCTTGGGACTAAGAAGTGAAGGTGGGCGATAGAATTGATTCGTTTTATTGAACCACGCCATTTTTAACTGCAAATTCCAAATTGCCAGGTTATTGCTGTGATATAGTGAAACCGGGGTGAACGAACGTTTGTCAATGACCCCAAAACACGTGAAATTTGGAGAAAATTATTGTTGGATTGATACTTGTTCATAAGTTACCGTTATAAGATTATATTCATTTGAAAAATATATTGGCTTTCAGTCATATTTGTACTCGTGGTACACGGGTATCCATCCGTTCTGCTAGTTGGAACCCTTGTTATTATATAGTACATATAGACCCCCATGAAACGGTCCAGACCCCTGTGGATTTTCTTGAAACCCCTAAAGGGTGCCAATGTGGCACCCGGCATATTTAAGGTGTGCAAACAAATCCTGATCATAATCAAACGAGAAAAACTATACTTTTGATGAATCCATCGGAGTGCTTATCATTTGTCAAGTAAATAAAACACGTGCTTTTCATAGCTTTGGCCGCCATATTGGAAGCCATATTTGCGAATATGCTTGATTTAACTGTAGTACACACTATTTGTAACAAGTTTAGTTCAATTTAATTACTGTTAGCTCATAAGTTTCAAAACATTACGAATGTATGAATTGTAACATTTTTTTTTATGATGTTGTCCTCACTCGCGGACGCCAATTTGGATGCCATCTTGAATTTCTCGAAACCCTGTAATCAAACGAGAAAAAACAACTATACTTTTGATGAATCCATCGGAACGCTTATCATTTTTCAAGTAAATAATACATGTGCTTTACATAACTTAGGCCGCCATATTGGAAGCCATATTGGCGAATAAGCTTAATTTAACAGTAGTATACGTTATTTTTAACAAGTATAGTTCAATTTAATTACTGTTAGCCCATAAGTTTCAAAACATTACGAATGTATGAATTGTAACATATTTTTTATGATTTTGTCCTCACTCGCGGGCGCCATTTTGGACGCCATCTTGAATTTCTTGAAACCCTCAAGGGTGCCAAGTTGGCACCCGGCATATTTCAAGAGTCCCAACAATCCCTGACCATAATCAAACGAGAAAAAAACTATACACTACAATCGAAGGTTCATCTATACCGCTGCAGGACTATATTTTGGGCAAACTTGAACCAATATGACTGAAATTTTCAGTATACATAGTTGAATGATATTCAAAGCGATCGCTCAATTCAGACTTTTATATTTTGATTCCATCTTTCAGTAACATAAAAAGATCTGGGAGAGGGTTATGCATTCTTTCGCGAGCACGGCGTTCATTTTGTGATTTTCCCCAACGTTTGCATTGTTTGATTCCAAATCGTGTATAGCGTGTATAATATAAGTATGGTGAATCTAAAGCACCACCTATCAATTGCCGAAAAAGAACTAATTAAGAGAAAATACGCATTTACTTACCCTCGTTGCCCTCCTGTTCTCTCCGTTGCGTCAAAATACAGCTCATTTATTAGCAATATCCGGGATACGTCTCCCCCCAGTGATTATAGAATTAAGTAAAAATAATATTCATACATTATTTCTTACATGAATATTCATAGAATATAATGGTTAATAGATATACAACTACAATAAGATTAAGTGGTGCCACCAAAGAAACATCCTCTAGATATGACCAATAATGTATTTTCTTGAAATGAAACTTTCAGAATAGCAGAGGACGGCAGTGCTATGGAAGACAATAGTGCTGCCGTTCAAGGGTTAACGCCTACCTTACTGTGAAACAATAAGATCTGCTCAAATTTGGACATTAGGCAATTTTGACTACTTCCTATTCGATCCTGCTTAAGAGAAGCAACTGATCGCGTGCAACCCTTTCATCGCCAATGTTACAAAAATGCACCACGACAAATAGTGCAGTCCCTTGAAAAGGCGGCGTCTGATCAGGGACTTCACTTTTTGAAATTTCATATATATATCTCTCATTTCCTTATTGTACCGAATGATTTAACAACATTGGGTTGCAGACGACAATTAGAAACTTGGCGCCGAAATCCTGATGAGTTACTCGGTGTCCCTTCTGCAAATGCGAGTGAGGTCACGGATAGCGATTAATGGCAAACAATTTTATGTCGACGATACGTCGATACGTTTTACAATAATACAGTGTAATTAGTATACTTAGTCGTGAAATAGCTTATATTCAAGTTTGGTCATCGTCCATGCCAATATTTGGCCCCTTATCGTTGTCATGTCTGTCGGATTGACTGTGCCGACAGTTTCCAGACGCAAACTAACATTTTCAGTCAATTTGTCGGAGGGTTTTAAAGGACAACCATTGCAGACCTGGCTCATCATTGTTGACAGATGCCAGTACACCCATGTCCCACCTTCCTGGAGTTAATGAGAACAACAGATAGCGGTGTGTATTCAAATAAAAATTGCCATTTCTTCACCAAACCCTATGTTGTGACCACTGTCGAAGAGGCAATTCTAGAGTGGTCACATGCTTGGGTTTACTGGAGAAAGAAAGGAGCCTTTGTTACACATGTTTAATGCACGCATCTTCCAGGCCCCGAGGTTATAAAACTTTTTGCTTGAGTCTGAGATCATTCTCAAGCATCTGATTAGTCAGATTCTGAGCTTGCTCAGAATCTGACCAATCAGATACTTGAGAATGATCTCAGACTCACACTCATAAGTTTTATAACCTTGTGCCCTGGCTTCTTAATTAATAATTTAAGATTTCTATAAAAATGAACTAATGAGGACACTATAAAACAAGACATATGCTATGCTATTTCCCGACAAATGGTTTAGGTCTAGGTATACACTTGGTGAGATATCTTACCTTCGTCGGGATAACCCAGTGGAAATATGTCTGCAAATCCAATGGACTCGTAGTACTGCAACACTCGTAGGGCATCTTTGTTAAGCTTATAAGTATAGGCCAGCACTTTGCTCACGCCTATAAGCCTCTGAATCTCAAACCACTCCACCAGAAAATTGGCGTCATAATTGTCATAGGCAACTTTACTGCACACTGCTAATCCTGGATGTTGGGTCAAAGGTGCGAAGTACGGTTTTAAATAGTATTTCTGATCCCGCGGGCACTCTTCATCCCGAAATTTCAGCGATACATATGCAACGGAATTAGAAAGTAGTGAAAGTGGACAAATGAACTCCGTCGCATGCAATACCGCACTGATTCGGTTATGGCGTTTTTCATACACATCCAGGGTTAAAATATTACCGTCATTGGACAAAACACAACATTGATAATCAGCTTCTGCAAGGCTTTCGTGTTCCCAGCCGATCAGAACCAAATCGTGATAGTTTCTGTCCTCTGTTATTCTGACAATCTTTTCTATGTTAAAATTACTTCTTAACACAGTATGGTAGTGTACTGCAACAGCCGAATAAATATATAGGTGCTGTATTGTCAATTCTATAAGGCTGTGGTAGCGTCTGTTATTCAGATACACACTGCTTGCTTGCTCCAATCTCTGACTGCCACTCTCCCAGAACAATAATGGGTTCGTGCTGTTTGTAAAGGTACGTCTCTGAAATATATATTAAAGACATGTCAACAAAGAATTTGCATAACCCGCGATGAAGACTGGAACTTGCTAGCAACTCTCTTTCATTGTGATTTCTGGATCCTAACTTGACAGAAATCATAGTAATAAGGCATTCAAGGGTCAATAATTTCTTAAACATCGAGAGACAGTTTGTCACATATGGGTCACTTTTCCGTCTTCCTGTCTGTCCGTCCGTCACATTTTCTTCTTTTTATTCTAATACTTCTCCCAGCAGGTGACACATGTGTTCCTTTGAAAACTCTTGTCTGAGGATAATAATCAGTGTAACAGTAATATGTTTGCAATTATTTGAGACATACACAGATAATCAGACAGACCGGTGGACAGTGCAGCGGCAGAGTGAGTGAGTGAGTGAGTGAGTGAGTTGGGTTTAACGTCCGACCAACAGTATTTCAGTTATTTGCAGACGGTACCCGCTTGAGACAAGTTATAGTGCTGCCTCACTGGAATGCCCCTGCCGCGGACACATGGCAAGAGCACCCCACCCAGTCACATTATCCTGACACCGGGTCGACCAGTCCTAGAACTACCCTTTTAATGTCGAGCTTAGACAAGGTAAAGCTAGTGAAATATATATGTATAAATAAACAGCCAAGCGAATGAACAGTAGTGTGGAAGACCATGACGGTGGTGAAAGTGAGATAAACAAATAGACGACGGATGGACAGTGGCATGACAGACATAGGAACTATAGTGAAAGAGAAATGCACAAATAGATAGATAGGTGGACAGTGGCGAGGCAGATATAGGAAATATAGGAGATGAACAAATAAACAGACAGACGGGTGGGAAGTAGCGAGGCAGACAAAAGAAAATCAGCAAAAGAGAGATGCACTAATAGATAGACGGACGGGTGGACAGTAGCGTAGCTGACAAAGTAAATATAGTAAAAGAGAGATGCACTTGTGAATAAACAAAGAGACGGATGGGCAGTACTCTGGCAGAAGTAGAAAGACTGTAATAAATAGATTCACAAATAAACAGACAGGTGGCAGATGGATGGGTAGTAGCGTGGCAGACAAATAAAAAATAAAAAGAGAGATGCACAAATAAACAGTAGACAGTAGGATAGTAGACATAGGAAAGATAGCAATTACAATAAAAAGAGCAACGATCGAAAGACCTATAGTATATATTTACCATTGGAAATATAGTAAAAAGGAAGTTTTCCACAAGTACAACAAAAATTGCCGTGGCAGTAAGAACTACACAAAACGATATGTAACATTTTTTCAACTTCATTATCCTTCACTGCAAACGCACAATTCACTATTTATGTTCTTTACGTATATCCTGGCCCAGATGTTGTAAAATATTTTTGCTTGAATCTGAGTTCATTCTCAATCACCCAGTTGGCCAGAGTTGGGCAAGCTAATTTTCTCACCAATCAAATACTTAACAATGAACTCAGAATCAGAAGTTTTATAACCTCAGGGCCAGATTGCAACTCCACTTTAACTCAATCCAAAGAAGGGATATCGAGAATGTGTACATAGGACCATGCGCACAGCAGTACGATTATAGCATATGAAGTAAATGAATGACCCTTAAGTTATGCTGATTTTAGATACACTTGTTTAAGTTGAACAGTCAAATACCTTTGTTTGAAATACAAATGAAATAAATCGATTTAGTTTGTTAAACTAACGGACTAAGTACACCGGATTATTGGTCGATATCAATACGGTGGAACCTCAATATCGCAAACTTTAACCCATTACCTCATAGGCTATTTTAGATACAACCTCTTTGAATAAATCCACCGAAAAGGAGCATTAACTAGAGAAAAGGAAAGTTGTAGAACTTTGTAGTTTGAAACCATTGTTATAAATAGAGCATTTGCTCCTATAGGAGCAAATGCTCTATTTATCACAATGGTTTCACAAACTGACTTTTACAATGTACATACACGTCAAAAGTCGTCAATATAAGGGAATGGGTTAACGAATGATACAAATTACTTCGAGATAACGGGAGTTCGAGTCGGCCTATTTCTAACCTGAAAACTTTCTCGATGTAACAGCTTAATGTAGGTCGTAATACTGCCGAAAGCTTTCTCATGTCCTTATAGATATGTACAGTGGTGAATTTTAGAACAATTCTGTATTTCAAAATTTAGAAGGGACCGAATCGAGCTCGAGATACCGAGGTTTCACTGTAATTAACCCTTTCCCTCATATAAACGTGTTTTCACGCATTTGCAAACAGAGTAGACCCAGATCAGACGGCTCCTAGAGGAGCCGTCTGATCAGGGTCTGCTCTTTTTGCTAATAGAATTTGATAAATGTGTTTCTTTGTTTTCTAAAATGTCTACAATAGTCCACTTTCCATATTTCTTTATAACTATTTTATCTATGAATATTAAGTGAGTATTGAAATTTGAAATAAACATAGAACAGGGAAATGGTTAAGTGACACTTTAGTACGCTCCAAACCTTTAATATGCACGTCATGGTTACTCATGTCTGTATAATGTTAATTAGATGATACTTATATCCTGGTATTGCGAACAAAGGAAATTGTTTTACTAGTGCAAGACAAATACAAATCGGTGTTTAATAATCTTTAGTCTGCTGTGGATTTGTGATTAATTATGCAAACAGATTGGATTCAGCCTAACTCGGCGTCTCATCAGACTCTAGACTGGTTAACATCCTGATTGCATGTCGGTAGAAAAAAATGATAAAGCTTGAATTCTGAAAACGTAGTAGGTGAAAAATTGTGCGAATATAATTTGCACGGCCAGGCTCCCAGGCCTTTTGCACATACATTGTAGCACTGCATAGAATAGCATACAATACAAACATATTATCACATAATCTGCCATGTGGGAGTACCGTATTTCGCGGAAATGCACTAGTGCATTTTTATGCAAATTAGCAAAGGTAGTCAATCGTAAATGTGTAGCGCTCTTTTAAGCGTTAGCCAATCGTAGCGCTCCATGTGCGTCGTTCGTTGTATTACTACGCTGTTTGTAAGCAATGGCCGAAACAGCCGTCAGCTATAGTTTGTTTTATTTTATATGGTATTTTTAAGGCTTATGTGATAAAAAGAATCTTACATTCGTGTTCATTACAAATCATTTTCATGAAACTCGTTGACTATAATGAATATGACACTCGCTAAAGCTCGTCTCATATTATTATAGTAAAATCGTTTCATAAAAACAATCATATGAACACTCATGTAAGATCCTCTATATACAGCATAGTAGCTTAATGGTACATGCTACAGGTATATTTAGCAGATAAAATGAATTATGGTACTCACAGAATTCCTGTCACATGAACTTCATAATTTTTATATATTGCATTTAAAATTTAGCTAAAAAGAATGAACATTTTAACCCTTATCCTGTTAAAGTTTAAGGAATTAATGTTCAGGTGTAAAATAGCTTTGATCCCGATCGGAACCCTATCTGATCGGTTTATTGATGTAGATCAAAGATATTATGAACCATTAAAACTATCCAATGAGATAATCATTTTTTTTAATAAAAAATGGAACCAGATTTCCAATTATCTGATCAATTGTTGTAGTGGCTTGGCCTAGTGGTTGAGCGTTGAGCCGATATCCCAGGGGTCCAGGGTTCGAATGGACCAGCTCGAAATTTCAGAGACGCTTTTCAGTGTCTCCCACCCGCACGAGGTTGCCTTCTCTCCGTCCAGAGCCCGTGAGGGTCCCTAGCCGGTACTGCGACTGCGTAATCGCGTCATATGTTAGCAGTGCTCAATATTGTAGGCGAATTGCTCAATGACCAGGGGAGTAAATGTACAGTCGGCTGATCGGTCATTCGGGCTGAGAGTAGACTATAACTAAAAGTAGGAAAAATTTAAAGCTATAATGATGTATTATCTTTCCGGTAAAATTCGACTTCATCCCGAATTATAAACAGTTCAAGACAGTGTTCTTCTGAATAAACGCAGGGCAAGAAATCCAGAACATAATTAGATAAGCATTGATGTGTCATGACTCATTATTCCATACTTTAACTCATTGCTCCACGGATGTCTATGTAAAAAAAATGTCATTAATAATAATAATATGATTTTTTAAATGGCATATCGAGGGATTGGTGCAAAACTATTTTAACTCCTTCACAAAGTGAAGGAGTTAGAATAGTTGTGCACCAAGCCCTCGAATTATGGACACATGAATACTTTTATTCTAATTTAGCCACACCAAAAGAGTAGAATTAGATCTATACTTTTCATAAGCAAACAGAGAAGACCCTGATCAGGCAGCTCCAAAAATACTCATGGATATTCATAAATAGTTGCTGTATTTTCGTACTTGGGCATATGAACAAAAGGAGTCTCATCATGGCAGGAGATGTAGAATAAGATCTAGATAATTATCGTTCCATAGGCAAACAGGGCAGACCCTGATCAGCCGGCTCTTACAGGAGCCGTCTGATCTGGGTCTCTCTGTTTACAAGAACATTACAAAGCGTATCTATGAGATAGAAGGTGAAAGACGTGTTTAGCCCTATAGTTAAACCTTTCTATAATGACCACTAAATTACATAAATTATTTTGTGTTAAAGGCAGGTGGCTGCTAAAAGCAAGGTGAAAGTAAAACAGAACGCTCCTATTGGAGCGTTCTGTTTTACTTTCACCTTGCTTTAAGCAGCCACCTGCCCTAAATACCAACTAATTAACACAATTTAGTTGCCGTTATAGAGAGGTTTTACTGTATGTTAGTATTCGCTAAAGACAGGCGGTACTGGAGATATTGGACAATGTGACATATTCATGATATGGTATACCATATTGGCCCCGGTTACGCAAATGTTTACCAAAAATCGTGACCTCTATCGATAACAGACCATTTACAAATATCAAATGAAGAGAAAGGATCAAGTTTTATCCTAGATATATTTATAACCATGCTAACTATATTGTATTTTGCTGTTTTCGGTGAGTATTGTTCTTCCCTTGTTGACTATTCCACATTATACACATTTCTGCTTAACCTTTTTCAAAACACCTAAAACCTTAAGTATATAATTGTCGAAGTGGCATGGTCTATGGAACGCCATAGCTGCCTTAACATGGGCAGATTATTTTACATTGTGAGTATAGCGTAAACTGATGTACACATTCAATTATATCATGTTCGTTTTCATTATATTATGACAATATTTCATTATACGCTGTGCAATTATCATTATATGATGTTCGTTTTTCAATATACGGTGTGCGATTGTCAATATATGTTGTGTATTTATCATTATGTGACGTGCATTTGCCAATATACGTTGTTCATTTGTGAATATACGTTGTGACTTTGTCAATATACGATGTGCATTTGTCAATATACACTATGCACTTATCAATATACGGCAGCTAAAGCGTTCCATAATGACCTAGGCAGCTATGGCATTCCATAATGGCCTATTACTAGTTAACAATTATTATAGCGTCAGTTCAGTATGAAATGGTATGATTTGTGAGGGCATTCGGAACGATAATCGGTGCTAACAGAGACCAGAGTGTTCCTCCGGGGGTCTTCTGATCTGGATATATACACTTTATAAATGTTTGCTGCATTCAAAGGGTTAACCCTTTCCTTGTTCTATATTTATTACAAATTTCAATACCTACTGAATATTCATGGACAAAGTAGTTATAATGAAATATATAATGTGGAACATAGTAGCCATTTTAGACACTAAAGAAACATATCTATCAAATTCCATTAGCAAACAGAGCAGACCCTGATCAGACGGCTCCTCTAGGAGCCGTCTGATCAGGGTCTACTCTGTTTGCAAATGCGTAAAAATGCGTCTATATGAAGGAAAGGGTTAGGCAAATGTAATCTGCACCAAACTTCATAACGTTTTTCTTAAATGCATATGTCCAATAGTTTGAACCCTGGTAAAAAAATTCCGAACTCGTTGTTTTATCTGTACTTTGTCTGCAAATGTTATCACAAATTCGGCTGTAGAGTGATGAATGAACATTTTTAACCCATTCTCTCCTAGTTAGAGGTGTTTTTGATGGAAATTTCTGTATCGATATATCGATGGCAAAATATCGACGATATATCGATTTTTATACACGAACATGGTTTATGCTTTGTAGAACTTTACATACATCTGAGCGTAAAAAGTCAAAAGCACAGTTATATGTTAACATATGTCGTTCATGAAATAACAGTCAAACGTTTCAAGGGCTCTGTTTTGTAAAGTCGCTGAATAAGGTCTAATCCACCGAGTAAACATCGGGAAATGGCGGTAATAAAACTATGCTTGGAGATTCTTCAGAAGAATTCACTGTAAGTACGTAAGAAGTTGCCAACCTGTAAGAAATATAGCCTGTGGAAATGTGTTTATTTGTTCTCCATTTGTATCGATATTTTGAAACCAGTATCGATATCATATCGACTGACGTGTATCGACATTATATCAATATCGTTTCTATCAATGACACCTCTACTCCTAGTGACGCTTTTTGGCGCTTCTGTAAAAGTCACATTTTGAAATCATTGTGATAAACAGAGTATTTGCTCCATAGGAGCAAATGCTCTATTTATCACAATGGTTTCAAAACTACACAATTCTAACATGTTCCTTTTCTCTAGTAAACGCTCCTTTTCGGTAGATTTATTCAAAGAAGTTAGGTCTAAGAATAGTCTAGGAGGGAATGAGTTAAGACAGCTTGACATTCAATGTTGAGAATTAGTGTGGTGGTAACGACATTACCATGTGCTGATGCGAAAAACTACTTATTTGAAGAAGACACACTAGGGTACAAGAACATGTTAACAACAGCCCATAAAGAATGATGCACGATATTTAAGACCTTTCCTGATAAATATTCACTGCAGAACCCATCCATTATGTATATTAATTAAATAGCTTATCTATTATTATACAAGTGAATATGACAATTAGTATATAATTATCTTTAAGGTATTATATATTTATCAAACAGAGCAGACAATGTTCGGGTGGCTACTAGGGGAGCCGCCCGATCTGCGTGTACTCCCCAGCAAATGCGTCAAAATACGTCTCTATCAGGTAAATGATTTATTTATGTTTATTACTATTAGATGAAAAACATTAGAAGACAGGGTGCAACAAATGTTTGGTTCCTGCAAATTCCTGCAAAGTATTGTACTGAGGACATAACTTTGTTTAACTTTCAGTGGCCTGTGCACAAGGATTTGCCAATAATGCCCACCTTTGTGACGAGATTCAATCCATTAACTGTGCAACGCAATACACCATGGGCGAGGCTGACGAGGAAGTTTGTGGCAGCAATAAGGTCACCTACAAAAATTAGTACGTTGACATTTTTGTATCAATCTCAACACATTTCACTCTTTCACTGCCAAGTAGTGTCCTCTGTAAACTGTGTCGTCTGTTGCAAGTTTACGATCATTCTTTAACTCTTTCGCTGCAAAATATTGTCGTCTGCAACGCAACCTTTGTCGTCTGCTGCAATTTTCATTTTTAACATTTCTTCCTTTTTGTTTCAAAAATCATAGTCACATTCACAAACAGTTTGGATCCTGATGAGACGCCGAGTTACTCGGCGTCTAATCTGGATCCAAACCGTTTGCATAGGCAATCACAGAAGCCTTTCTCTGTTGCATATTCATGTAAGCAATAATGGCGTCATGAATACGCTGTATTTCTATAATGGCATATGAACACAGGATATTTTGGTATTCGTAGAAATGTAGATTCAGATCTACTATACTTTCATAAGCAAATAGAACTGACACTGATCAGACTGCTCATGTGTCTACATGTACTTTATAAAGGCACGAAAAGGTGTTAATATGAAGGAAATATTTAATAATATTCCATTTTCTTTATAACAGAGCTACAGATAAAGGGGTGTACCCAAATATTAAAACCGTTCTATCTCCACCAAACCCTATACTGTGACCACTCTTTAGAATCGTCTCGAGGAGTCTCGAATAGACGGTCCTAAAGAGTGGTCACAGTATAGGGTTTGGTGGAGAAAATAAAGGAGCTTTTCTAGAAAATGTTTAAATTTACGCATTTTATCCGGACCTCTGAAGCAACCGAACGGTTTGTACCCCCGTGACTCACATCTGGATCAAAATTATGTGCAATGATAATCTCAAATTCGTTATTGGTAGCGTAATAGTAAACTTTTACACGAAAGAGATGCCTTTTCAAGCCTCTGTAAACAGACTATACAATGATTAGGCAGCTCCTTGAACCCTTTCCTCCATAGGCTATTTTTCGACCCAACCTCTTTGAATGAATCTACCCAAAAGGAGCATTAACTTGAGAAAGGGATATTTTTAGAATTTGTAATTTGAAACCATTGTGATAAATTGAGCATTTGCTCCTATAGGAGCAAATGCTCTATTTATCACAATGGTTTCAACAGGTGACTTATACAGGGACGTAGAAAGGCGTATTTATGGGAGAAAGGGTAAAGAGCCGTCTAATCAGGGTCTGTTCTGATCGTTTATGAAATAATATAGATCTGAGTCTAAAGTTTTTGTCATGATGAAAAAATGCTCTTGTTCTTACTGCCCAACTTATATTCCTGGTGTCATTATTTCTTACATGATTATTCACCAGGCTAATAGGGAGTGTGTTTACTTGTAAATCGATCCGCAAATTGCTTATTGCAGGCACGCTTATTTGTACATTTAGATTCGTTAACTTTATATACCCATAGTTTACCCAAATGGAGCTTTTATTGGCTTTCGTTTTGGACTATTAGATCATTTTATGAGAAATCAATAGCTTTTTCAAACAATAGTACGTATTTGAGTGTTTAAAGTATCGAGTTTTTACTGTACTTCGGGTAAACAGGCCACATGGTAATATTGGCATGCTGTTTCCATTGACCTGATGCACAAACTACGTGGACAATGAATTTACCATTCACTTGATCATAGATCAACGCTAAATAGTCTTAACTCTTTCGGCGCCAATGTCGCCTGTTGGCACCATTGAAAACAGTGCCGTCCAAGGTCAGATGCCGCCTTTTCAAGGCGGCATCTGACCTGGGATTTCACTGTTTTCTGTATTTTTTAGCCCAAGCATACAGGTTTTTAAAAACAAATGTTTTACTAATATATCTTTATTATTTAGTTCAGAATTATATTTAATATGAAATTGTTATTGCAGACAACAATTTTAAATTTGGCGCCAAAAGAGTTAAATTAGGATGGAGTTGAAACCCTTTTCTTCATATAAACGTGTTTTCATGCATTTGCAGAGTATACCAAGATCAGACAGCTCCTATAGGGTCCATCTATTCAGGGCCTGTTGTGTTTGCTTTTGCCATTATATAGATCTCATTCTGCAGTTTTTGACTTTTTGTCAAGGCAAAAATAATTCCGTGAAAAGTTTACATTATAAAATTGTTTGATCAGATGGTTCCTACAGAATTTTAGTTCCAACTACTGTCAGCCAATAGTGCGTTTATATGCCGCTATAAAAAACTAATAAATATGAATTATGTCATTACTTCTTGTAGGAATTTTCATGAGAGAGTGTTTAGCCCTATACTTATACACGTGTTATATTTTCAGCTGCTATTACGGTCAGGCCAGATGCACCACTCCTACAATTCACATTGCCTATGTAGGACCATGCGTCACCGCTACAGTGCTACCTACCACTACAACCGCTGCAACCACGATGGCACCAGCAAGCAAGTATTCCTTAATTATCCCTTTACTCCATGAATACTAATGTAAGAAAAGATAACAGATTAATACAGTAACATCTCGATTATTCAAAGTTTTTGTATAGAAGAATTTAGACATTTTTAGGCAGGTGGCTGCTTAATGCATGGTGAAAGTCATGCAGAAAGCTCCTTGGGGAGCTTTCTGCATGACTGTCACCCTGCATTAAGCTGCCACCCGTCTTAAAGATCAATACTGATAGGCATTTTAGTGTTTGAATAATCGGGGTTTTACTTATTAAGATTATAGGGACATATGAACACATGAAGTTTCGGTTATGACAGTAACTGTAGAATCATATCTACAGTAAACTTCGATATATCGAACTTAGGGATAACTCGAACTAAAAGTTTGGTCCTTCCAAAATGTACAATACAGAATTGTTCTAAAACGTATCACTATGCATATCTAGAACCAGATGTCACAAATGAGCTTTCAGCATTACTGCAGACCTCCATTAAGTTATGGTATTGAGAAATTGTCCAGATTACAAATCGGACGACTCGATCTACTGTTATCTCGACGTATTTTTATGGTCCCTTGAAGTTCGAGTTATCGAAGTTCAACTGTATTGCCGGTCTACAGTAGCATCCCATTTTAACCCCATTACTCCATGAACATTCATATAAAAAAAATGACACCATGAGTAGAAATCAGGTTAATGTGTATGATAGGACATGGACATAAACTACATGTATGAATGTTTGGCCATGGCAGAAACTGTAAAAGCATATCTATATTACATGTACATAAATCATAAGCAAACAGAGCAGAACCTGATCAGACGGCTTCTACATGTACAGACGCAGAAACAGTAAATGGTTAAAGACGGATATGCTTAATCACTATGTAGTCGCTTAACCCATTCCCTCATATTGACGACTTTTGCCGACTCTGTAAAAGTCACTTTGCGAAAAAAACAATGGTTTCAAACTACAAAATTCTAAAATTTTCCTTTTCTCTAGTTAATGCTCCTTTTCGGTAGATTTATTCAAAGAGGTTGTATCTAAAAATAGCCTATGAGGGGTAATGGGTTAAGACAGAGTCCATGATATTACTAATTGTTTTACCCACTACAACAAAACAGGTACCACTGCACCAGTATCCGCTACTGGAGCCACGGTTAAGGTCACAACGCCCATGGCCAGTGTAACGACACCAAAAGCCACTGTCATGGTGTCTACCACACAGGACCCACTCCTCCAGGTCTTCTGCTCCTCCAAGGACAGTGTATCCTGCAGCACCACACTGGACCCAGTGTGCGGATCAGATACAAACTTTTACCTTAATAAGTGAGTAGCTTTTTTTAAAACAATTTTACAGCAAAACCTAATATGACCATTCCAAGTGAGGTCTAAACCTTGGTCTTAAAGGACGACAATAGCTTACTGCAGGACAGAGGTAATGCAATGAAGTTTGTGTTACTCTGGGCCCATGCTTATAAAGCTTTTAGTTGAGTCTGAGTTTTGTTCTCAAGCTTTTGATTGGTCAGATTTGAGTTCTCAAGCTTTTGATTGGTCAGATTTGAGCCTTTGGCTCAAATCTGACCAATCAAATGCTTGAGAACGTTCTCAGACTCAACTAAAAGTTTTATAAGCATGGACCCTGGTCTTTACCTGATAGACACGTTTTCACGTCATTGCAAACAGAGTAGATCACGCTCAGATGTCTGATCAGGGTCTGCTATTTGCTTATGACATGATATAGATCTGATTCTACTGTGTGTGCAACGTTCAAAACTACGCTTGCCCATGATACCATTCTAGATACAGTAAAATATCTCTATAACCGCAACTAAATTGTGTTAATTGGTTGGTATTTAGGACAGGTCGCTGCTTAAAACAATGTGAAAGTAAAACAGGACACTCCTATAGGAGCGTTGTTTTACTTTCACCTTGTTTTAAGCTGCCACCTGCCTTTAACACAAAATACTTGATGTGATTTAGTGGCCGTTATAGAGAGGTTTTACTGCATTCATCTAAACAATGTTCACACATTCATTATTTCTTACATTAATATTCATGAGGTAAAGGGTCATGTTTTAACCCTTCCCCTGATGCATATTCATTAAGAAATAATGACATCATAGATATTTATTCACTGAATGATTATAATGGCATATAATTATATGCATAGAATTTTTTGTTATTGGTAGAAACTGTAGAGATAGATCTACAGTAAAACCTCTCTTAACCGGGCGTTAAATTTAGTATAAATATCGGCCTTGGAGACAGGTGACAGCTTACTGCAGGGTGGAAGTCATACAGAAAGCTCCAAGAGGAGCTTTCTGCATGACTTCCACCCTGCATTAAGCAGTCACCTGCCTAAAATATCTAAATTCTTCTGTACTAGAATTCCGGTTAAGAGAGGTTTTACTGTATTATAATTTCATAAGCAAAAAGAGCAGACCCTGATTAGACAGTTCCTATAAGAGCCGTCTGATCTGGGTCTACTCTGATTGTAAATGAGTGAGATGGCGTTTACATGAAGGAAATGGTTAACACTTTCCCTCATATGGACGCTTTTTCACACACCTTTGCAGAGTACACCCAGATCTGATTACAGTCTGCTTGGTTGCCTATGAGATAATATAGACCAGATGCAACTGCTAGTATAGACCTTGAACCCCACATTCAATGGGGTTAACTCTTTATCTCATGGAGTTCATAGACTTTATGCCTATTTCTTTTGCAGGTGTGAATTTTCAAAGGCAAAATGTGACAATCTATCTCTGCAAGCCAAGGACATATCTTTCTGTACTGGGGCCGCTGGCAAATAACTCATGGTATTGTCATCTTGACAAATTCAGAATTAAATTTCCTCCAAAACTAACACCTACATAGTCATGTTGAATAAACATTTTATAGTTCACTAAGTGCATTACCTGAATCCTGGTATCAAACGTACTGTCTAACCCTTTCAACACTTAGTAGAACTGCAACAGTATATCAGTGTTTAACCAATTCTCTTCTACTAACGCCTTTTTGCGCCTCTGTAAAACTCATTTATTGAAACCATTGTGATAAATAGAGCATTTGCTCCATAGGAGCAAATGCTCTATTTATCACAATGGTTTCAAAACTACAAAATTCTAAAATTCTCCTTTTCTATAGTTAATGCTCCTTTTTGGTAGATTAAATTAAAGAGGTGGGTCATAAAATAGTCTAGGAGTGAATGAGTTAACTATAAGACAGTCCACACAGTATGAAAGGCTAGATGATCTTCAATAACAAACAGTGCAGACCCATGGCCCTCTGATCTTGGTCTACACTGTTTGCAAAGGAAAGTGCTAGTGTTTCCAGCATTCAAAGTGTTAATTTTTAACATACACACATATACAAACAAGGTATTTCTTCAACTATTATTGATCTTTTTTAACCCTTTCTTTGTTCTATATGTATTCTAAATTTCAATACCTACTGAATATCAATGGACAAAATACTTATAATGAAATGTAGAAGCTGTACCATTAGAGCCATTTTAGAAACTAAAGAAACGGATCTATCAAAATCCATTAGCAAACAGAGCAGACCCTGATCAGGCGACTCCTATAGGAGCCATCTGATCTGGGTCTACTATGTTTGCAGATGCGTGAAATGGCGTTTATATGAAGGAAAGGGTTAACACTTTTTTCACACCTTTGCAGAGTAGACCCAGATCTGATAACGGTCTGCTCGGTTTGCCTAAAAGATGATATAGCCCAGATGCTACAGATTTTGTTAACCCATTCCCTCATATAAACGTGTTTTCATGCATTTGCAAACAGAGTAGACCCAGATCAGACGGCTCCTAGAGGAGCCGTCTGATCAGGGTCTGCTCAGTTTGCTAATAGAATTTGATAGATTGGATTCTTTACTTTCTATAATGTCTACAATTTTTCACCTTCCATATTTCATTATAACTATTTTGTTAATGCATATTCAATAGGTATTGAAATTTGGCCTAAATACAGAACTGGGAAAGGGTTAAAGCAACAAATTCCCTTTGAAAATTTTACATCATAAATATTTAGCTAATAAATATTCATCATGTCAATATTTGAAAGTCAACAAATAATGGGTCAACAACTATTGACCATGTCTAACATTTTGAAACCGAAGTATTGTTATCTACAAAACCTCTTGGTTGCCACACATTACAACATTCCGTTCTTTAATACAAACTGACCAGTGCATCAAACAGTTCGGATCCTGTATTAACCCTTTTCCTGTTCTATATTTATTCCAAATTTTAATAACTACTGAATATTCATGAACAAAATAGTAATAATGATATATGGAACGTGTACTCTCTTAACCATTTTAGAAACTAAAGAAACAGATCTCTATCACATTCCATTAGCAAACAGAGCAGACCCTGATCAGCTTAACCCTTTCCCTCATAGGCTATTTTAGATCCAACCTCTTTGAATAAATGTACCGAAAAGGAGCATAAACTAGAGAAAGGGAAAATTTTAGAATTTTGTAGTTTGAAACCTTTGTGATAAATAGAGCATTTGCTCCTATAGGAGCAAATGCTCTATTTATCACAATGGTTTCAAAAAGTGATTTTAAAGAGGCGTCAAAAGGCGTCAATATACGGGAATGGGTTAAACAGTTTGGATATTGGTGAGACGGCAATTTCTTGGCGTCTCGTTTTGGTCCAACATGTTAGCATAGAATATCGCAAAATGGGCGCTAGTGTGCAGAGTTCATTGCCCTTTCAATGGCCTTGTATAAACAATACATTACTGCATGATCAGACTTCATCAAACTATTTTACTCCGATATGTGCATACCTCAATTACCAGAAGTATTTGGACATGTAGTACCCCATCTCCGTGGTTTTGTAATGCTGAATAAGTGAATTTGGCACGATTTGTATAACTTTAAATTACAATCACTTAGTAGAAAATAGTGTAGATCCTGATTACACTGCTAGTGTAGACTCTGATTAACCCCTTCCCCATAAATATGCTATTTTTAGACCCAACATCTTTGAATAAATCTACCGGAAAGGAGCATTTACTAACAAAAAGGAAAATTTTAGAATTGTGTAGTATTGAAACCATTGTGATAAATAGAGCATTTGCTCCATAGGAGCAAATGCTTTATTTATTACAATGGTTTCAAAACGTGACTTTTACAGAGGCGTCAATATAAGGGAAATGGTTAAACTGCCAGTGAAGACCCTGGTTAATCTGCTCTTTCAGGCACTATGTGTGCCACAGCTGCACTATTTGTCTAAGCTGTCCAAATACTAAGAGTAATAAGGCTATGCAGTATCCACACTGTTAATAATTAAATGAACAGATTCAGGTGATGTTTTGTATATGGTTTAACTTATTCCTCCATAGGCTGTTTTTAGACCCAACCTCTTTGAATAAATCTACCAAAAAGGAGCATTTACTAGGGAAAAGAAAAATGTTAGAATTGTGTAGTTTTTAAACCATTGTGATAAAATAGAGCATTTGCTCCATTATCACAATGGTTCAATAAAGTGACTTTTACAGAGGTGTAGAAAGGCATATTTATGGAGGAAAGGGTTAAATATAAGTCTTAACCTTTTGAATGCTGAAACGATTGGACAGGTTTTTGCAAAAACTGTAGACCGACGTCAGACGGCTCCTAGAGGTGCCCTTTGATCACGGCCTGTACAGTTTCACTGTTTGTCATTAAAAATTCACTTGCAAATTATACAATTCTATACTGAATGGACGGTGACTAATACAATGACTGACCAGTCCCCTTTAAAAATTCAACACTCAAAGGCTTAACCTTTTATCTAATGAATATTCATATTTTTATAATTGTATACAAACACAAGATATTTTTAAAATAGTGTAGACCCAGATAATTTGCAAACAGTGTAGACCCATATCAAAGGGCTCCTAAGGGATCCCTTTGATCAGGCTCTGCATTGTTTGTCATAAAATCCTTTTCCTCAGTAATAAATTTTGATACAATTTTTGTTTAATTAATATTCAGAGAGGGATGGTCTAGTTTAAATTATTCAGGAGGTTAAGGGTTAAACCCAAATAAAGTAAGAATATTTGCAAGTGTTTTTGTTCATCTTTATTTCATTAACAAAGGAAAATGGCGAGCACACAGTGGAAACATACACTGTTAGAATAAAAAAAATGTCTGGATTAATTTGTAAAAGAACTGGATTAATTTGTAAAAGAACAATATATCACTCCACACATGTAAATAAACCTCTCTATAATGACCCTTAATAAATATAGGAATCTATATTACAGCAGTTGACAGCTAAATGAAGAACTTAAGTTCTTTTATCCTGCATTAAGCTACCTTAATTCTCTTTTGAGTGGTCATTGTAATAAGGATTAATTTATCACATGTTAACCTTTACTCCATCAATATTCAAGAAAGACGAAATGCATCCTGAATGTTAATTAAGTGAATTTTCATAATGGCAGTATGAGCAAGGGAATATTTTTTCATGACAGAAAATGTAGAGTCACTGACTCAGGAAGAACTGTATTATCTGATAACCTTTTCCTCCAGAAATACACCTTTCTACGCCTCTGTAAAAGTCACTTTTTGAAACCATTGTGATAAATAGAGCATTAATTTTGTTCCTAAGGAGCAAATGCTCTATTTATCGCAATGGTTTCAGAACTACAGAATTCTAAAATTTTCCTTTTCTCTAGTTAATGCTCCTTTTTGGCAGATTCATTCAAAGAGATTGGATCTAAAAACACCCTATGAGGGAATGGGATAAGCAACTAGAGCAGACCCTGATATCAGACAGCTCCTACAGGAACTATCTGATATGGGTTTACAGTGTTTCCAAAGGCGTAAAAATGGAGTAAAGGTTTAAAACAACAACACATAAGTTGCATACAAGACTATTCCAGTCTATTTCATAAAAATAACAATAGCTCATTAAACACTTCATTTTTATACAGGATCTTTAGATCTGGATGAAAGATGTTTCACAGCTTATATCTATACCAATGACTCTATCATACCATACCAGTCACTCAGAATTGATTTCACTTGAACTATGATGTACATGTGTAAGCATCTGTTTATGAACTAAAGAAATTTTCAATACAAGCAATCCAAAGCTACAGATCAGGGTGCGTACCCGAATACATTAATAGTCATTTCTCCACCAAACCCTATACTGTGACCACTCTTTTAGAATTGTCTCGACTGTATTATTGCTTTGTGTTTCCTTTATCTCTGATACAGTAGTATACCACTTGGAGAAGAGCAGTTGAGAATAATTACCACAGGATGAACAAGATAATGAAAACCTCATGTGCTAAACACTTTACCTATGATAAATATAATAGAACCAAATCTTACAGATTCTATAAGGAAACAGAGCAGACCCTGATTAGACGACTCCCACAGGAGACATCTGTGCTGGGTCATCTCTGACTGCATCAAAAGCCCCCCCCCCCACCCCACTACTCTAAGTCAACTCTATTAACTACTTAAAGTCTCATCTAAATCTTTGCTGTTTGAAAAGGTTACTATGGTATTGCAGATAGTAGATACATTTAACACTTTTACCATATTTGGCAATGATTGGATGCAAGCTTTTCTGTAGAGGGTAAGACGACAATGCAAATTTCACACACTACCTTTAAGGAAACGCTTCAGTATCCTAATTACCCTAGTACTCAGTCACCTAATCTCCCCTCTCCACCAGTTTCTAAAGCTGAATATTTCAATTTGGCATAATTTGACAACTTTAAAGTAAGCTGACATAGTTGCAAATAGTTGCTCCTTCAGTTTTATCTGAGTCTGCACTATTTGTTTAAGCTTGTTTGTCTGATAATTTAGATAGACATGGATAACTAGGGTCATAGGACTGGTGATATATATTTTCAGCAAAATATTAGCTCATGGTTTCTGCATCTGTTTCTGTACAAGATCTTTATAGACATATGAAGCAGGAGAGTGGATGGCACCAAAAAACTAGGTGATCCGTACGTGTGGCTGCCTTATAGCCCTGGTACAAAGGTATTCTACCCATATTCCATCCATTACAAAGAGCTACAGATAAATGTGCATACCCAATACTAACCCTTCTCTTGCTGAATTTTAAAAAAACATTTCTTCTTCTTTACCCATGCCCTGTTGTATAATTACATTTATCTTCACTGTGTACACGTATTTCGCTGTGCAATCACTGCTGTGGAGTGCACTGGTTGCACAATCTATTTCTAAATAGTTCAGAACCTGATGAGACAGCTCCTGCAGGAGCTGTCTCATCTGGGTCTTCACTATTTACAGGTAGGTATATTGACGTGAATAGCAAGCGAAGTGCTAAAATCCTCATTTCTTTACCAAACCCTGTACTGTGAACACTCTTTAGAATCATCTCGAAGAGAAGATTCTAAAACGTAGTCACAGTATAGGGTTTGGTGGAGAAATAAAGAGCTATTCTTGAAAATGTTTAAAGTTATGCATCATATCTGGACCTCTGATTACAACTTGTCTGGCATTTGCTAATGATGGGATCAAAATCAGATGAGGAACTCTGCCTCCAATCAGGACCACGGCTGTCTGCAAATGCACTTGGTTTCTTGATGTTTGTGATCTTGAACAGAAACCTGTGCTGAAACCATGTGAGGTGTCATTTGATAGCTATTCAAGTATTTTAAGTGGAATGACCAATTATTATTTAGAAATAGAGACCATTCGGTATAAAATGCTTAAACCTGATTGAGGAATCTGAATGACAATCAGTGCAGACCCTGATCACAAAGCCCGTCTAGCAGTCGTCTGATATGGATCTACATGTTTGCAAATGCTAGTAAACTTGTTTCCTGCATTCAAAGGGTTAATTTTTACAGCATGATATTGTGCAATGCTGATGTATTCTAAAACTGTTCTCAGTTGTCCTATTAAATACTCTGACATCACATATACACTTAACCTGCTGAATAATTAAAACATGCTTCTCCCTTTCTGAATATTAATTAAACAAAACATTTGTATCAAACTTAATCACAGAAGAAAATGAATTTCATGACAAACAGTGAAGACTCTGTTCACACTTGGTCTACACTGTTTGCAAAAGTCTTTCACACTCTGTTCACACACTTTACATATCGACATATCGATGATATATAATCAGGCTTCCGGAGCTCCTCCTTTTACACAGTCCATTATAAGTTGAGCAGCCTTCGTTCTACAACCATTTGCAAGTTTGGTAGCCTTTCCCTGGAACCGGCCTTTGCTGTATCCTCCTTTACCTTCTAAAAGCTCCATCACTCTGTGAGAAAAATGGGAACCAGATATATTAGTACCCTAATTACTTTAACCCTTTCTCTCATATAAACGCTTTTTCATGCCTTTGCAAGCAAAGTAGACCAAGATCAGATGGCTCCTGTAGGAGCCATCTGATAAGGGTCTGCACTGCTTGCTTATGAAATTAAAATAGATTTGACTACAGTTTCTACCAATACCTAAACACCCCGTGTACATCTGCCATAGTAAAAATTCAACTAATAAATATTCATAATGTCATTATTCCTTACATGAATATTCAAAAGGTAAATATGTATACACATAAAAACTTTGACTGTATGTTGTGTGTTGCACATACTTTGGTCCCACATCTTTGACAAGAATTTCTGGTCCAGAGATAATGACCACTCCTGGTCCAGCGTCCTCTCCCCCGGTCAACAGGGTCAAAACAGTCTGGAAACAAATAATTCACAAAAAAGTTTACTATTTTCTTCAAACTAAGATTCATTATCACATTTAACATGCTTAGAATTGTTTTATAGATAGAAATTATCTTCAAACTTAGATTTTAAAGCAGGCTTTCTCTCAGTTATTTTGAAAGATGTGATCAGTGTCTAACAATCTGGATCCTAATGAGATTCTGAATTATACTGCATCTCATTTGGATCCAAACTATGTACAAAGATTACCACATATTTGCTTGGAGAAAGCTAAAGGTTAACAAGAAAACTGACTCAGTCAGAGAGGGCCTTGTAATCAAGGACAGATAACTCTAGACATAGTGATCTGATTAAACTCCAAAACTATAAGTGTCCTCATCTGATTATACCAAGCATTTGCCCTTAATATGAAACCAATATGTGAAGTACTGTTTGAGTTATCACGTCACATCAAGTGTTGACGGACGGATGGACAAACAGAAAGAAAATGTGATTCCTATAGGGCTTCAGCAATTTCAATGCAGGACCCTTATATGTAACTTCCATGGCCATTCAGTGTAAAAGTGTTTACTATAGAACTTTGCTTTAAATTCAGCAAGTGCTAAGAAATAAAATAAAGGTTAACCTGCATTAATAGGAGCCGTCTGATCTCGGTCTGCTCTGTTTGCAAAGGCATTTATATGAAGGAAAGGATAAAAGCCTTTGCAAGCAGGCAGCTACTGTTTGAGCCATTTGATCAGATTCTGCTCTGTTTGCTTATAGAATAATATAGATCTTATTCTACAGTTTCTGCATTTGTCAAAATATCTTGTGGTAATATGCCATTATAAACAAGAGATGTCACAGTCACGTGACAAATGCCCCCAAACATTGTACCCTGTGACCTTGACCTTTGACCCATGGACCAGGGAGTTGACACATCGTCTTTGTGTGGTGAACATTTGTGCCAGGTTCTTTTGAAATCCATCCACAGATAAACAAGTAATTGTACCCTGAGACCTTGACCTTTGACATATGGACCGGGGAGCTGAACGTGACACATCGTCTTTGTCTGGTGAACATCTGTGCCAAGTTATATTGAAATCCATTGAAAGATAAAGATGTTACAGACCGGACACCAAATTTGTAACAAAGTAATTGTACCCTGTGACCTTGACCTTTGACCCATGGACCAAGGAGTTGAAAGCGACACATCATCTTTGTCTGGTGAACATTTGTGCCAAATCATATTGAAATCCATTGATATATAAAGAAGTTACAGACCGGACACGAAATTTGTGACAAAGTAATTGTACCCTGTGACCTTGACCTTCGACCCATGGACCTGGGAGTTGAACGTGACACATCGTCTCTGCCTGGTGAACATTTGTGTGAAGTTATATTGAAATCCATTTATAGATGAAGAAGTTACAGACCGGACACGAAATTTGTGACAAAGTAATTGTACCCTGTGACCTTGACCTTTGACCCATGGACCTGGGAGTTGAACGCGACACATTGACTCTGTGTGTTGAACATTTGTGGCAAGTTATATTGAAATCCATCGATGAATGAAGAAGTTACAGACCGGACACGAAATTTGTAACAAAGTAATTGTACCCTGTGACCTTGACCTTTGACCCATGGACCTGGGAGTTGAACGCGACACATCGTCTCTGCCTGGTGAACATTTGTGTCAAGTAATATTGAAATCCATTGATAGATGAAGAAGTTACACACCGGACACGAAATTTGTAACAAAGTAATTGTACCCTGTGACCTTGACCTTTGACCCATGGACCTGGGAGCTGAATGCGACACATCGTCTCTGTCTGGTGAACATTTGTGTCAAGTTATATTGAAATCCATTGATAGATGAAGAAGTTACAGACCGGACACGAAATTTGTGACAAAGTAATTGAACCCTGTGACCTTGACCTATGGACCAGGGAGTTGAACGCGACACATCGTCTCTGTCTGGTGAACATTTGTGGCAAGTTATATTGAAATCGATTGATTGATGAAGAAGTTACAGACCGGACACGAATTTGGGACGGACGGAAGGACGGACGGACAGACGGACAAACGGAAGGACGGACAGACGGAAGGACGGACAATGCGACTACTATATGCCCACCGTTGGGGGCATAAAAATCATGCCTAAATATTCATGATATCATTATTTCTTACATGAATATTCATAGGGCTAATATCCAACCTGATAATAGTAATCAATTTTAGTCAATTTCCACTTTTTATACAGGACAAGAATGCCAAAGAAACTATTTCTCTCATGTGCAACTCACAGAATGCTTGCAGAGATAATCTGTTACTTACCTCATCATTTAATTCCTTTAATAACATGTTTAAGAAATCCATGCTTCCCTCTTTTCTGAAAGAGTATGAAAAAATCATAGAGCAAAGTAGCACATAACGAAATCATATACATATATTAACATTTTAAATAGCTTACTGCCAAAACATTTTATTGGTAAAAACTGTCGTTTACTTCATTTTCAAATTTCATTTATTCAGAATTTCTTTGAAAAACCACAGCTACTGTAGAATGTCAAATAGTCTGGGTCCCAATGAGACACTGAATTACTCTGCATCACATCTGGATCCCAGCTAAATCCTGAAGGAGCTGTCTGATCAGGGCTTGCTCTGTTTGCTTATTGATGTATAGGAGTTTCTGCTAGAGTAAAACAAATATTCTGTTCACGTACCTTAACCCATTCCTTCATAGGTTATTTTTTAGATCCAACCTCTTTGAATGAATCTACCGAAAAGGAGCATTAACAAGAGAAAAGGAATTTTTTAGAATTTTTTAATTTAAAACCATTGTGATAAATAGAGCATTTGCTCCTATAGGAGCAAATGCTCTATTTATCACAATGGTTTCAACAGGTGACTTTTACAGAGGTGTAGAAAGGAGTATTTATGGAGGAAAGCGTTAATAAACATTCAGCTAATCAATATTCATATCATAATTTCTTACATGAATATTGAACAGGCAAAGGGTTAAATACACATTCTTGGAGTCTGGGGACCTAGTTAAGGATCTTACTTATGATATATGAAGAATGGTGGTCTGGTGGTCTGGGATTTGAATTTTTCTGCTTCTAAAACGGCCACTTCTCTTAGTAAGGTTTGCACAGTCTGGAAGTATAACATTCCACTTTGTAGTCATAAACCAACATAGATACAGCTGACATTAGTAACATAACAAATACAACAGTAGCTCTTGTGAAAGCCATCTCTCGTCTGTTTTCAAGAATCAGTGTTTAACCCATTACCTCATAGGCTATTTTAGATCCAACTTCCTTGAATGAATCTACTGAAAAGGGGCATTTACTAGAGAAAAGGAAAATGTTAGAACAGTAGTTTTGAAACCATTGTGATAAACTCCTTATCACAATGGTTTCAAAAAGTGACTTTACAGAGACGTCAAAGTGAGGGAATGGGTTAATTAAAAGGGTCATAACTCTCTAAATGTGTATGGCGGAGTATCACAAGGTGAAATACTATGTGAAGGCTTTGGGTATACGATGCTTCTAAGACAAATAGACTTTCGGAAGTCTATAAACATAAATGAGCCATGCCATGACAAAATCAGCCGACATGCTAACAGTGTATACCCAGATTAAAATTATTGTCATGTACACAGCATGTCTGTTATATTACACTTTTCTTTTTTTAAAAATCCCTAAATCCCTAAATATCCATGGTAAGTTTGACCTGTATGAAATATGGAATAATCCATTTGAAAATTCAGCAATGAAAGGGTAAAAATTGAAGAAGCACAAACTGAACATATAGAAGATCTAACAAACAGTGTATTTAGTACCAGCCTACCGTACCATCACCAGGAAGTATAAGAAACATGAAACCAGCATGAAAAGTATGTGAAATCAGGATACAATGCATTGTTTAACCCTTTCCCTAACGAATATGTTTGTGTCAATTAAACCCTTCATGAATATATTTATTAACCCTTTCCTCCAAAGGCTATTTATAGACCCAACCTCTTTGAATGTATCTACCCAAAAGGAGCCTTTACTAGAGAAAAGGAAAATGTTAGAATTGTGTGGTATTGAAACCATTGTGATAAATAGAGCATTTGCTCCTATGGAGCAAATGCTCTTTTTTATCACAATGGTTTCAAGAAGTGACTATTACCAGAGGCGTAGAAAGGCGTATTTATGGAGGAAAGGGTTAACTAAATGTTTGCAATGTTAAAGTTTCTACATTATTCCATAAGCAAACAGAGGAGACCTGGCTCAGATGGCTCTTATAGGAACCATCTGATATGAGTCAACTGTAATTACAAAGGCGTGATAAAGTGTCTATATGAGTGAAACATCTTAAGCAAGAAAAATAATTTGCCTTGTACAAACCTTTTGATTTGTCTTGAACCCTTTCACTGATTTCTCTGCCAATTCATAGTGCTGCTCTAAAGGACCTCTGGGAAAAAAGACAAGCTCATATATACAGCAGAACCTGTATACAGTGAATACCTTAAATAATTCTGGATTTAAGATAGGTTGTAGTAAATGCTGGTTGGAAGTTATGCAGAAAGCCCCAAGCTCTGTTAGCAGCATTTTCTGCATTACTTTCCTCCTTCATTAACCCTTTCCCTGTTCTATTTTTATTTCAAATTTCAATACTTACTGATGTTCATGAACAAAACAGTTATATGGAAATATGGAAGGTGGAACATTGTAGCCATTTTAGAAAGCAAAGAAACAGATCTACCAAAATCCATTGGCAAACAGAGCAGACCCTGATCAGACAGCTCCTTTAGGAGCCGTCTGATCTGGGTCTACTCTGTTTGCAAACATGTGAAAACATGTTTATATTAGGAAAGGGTTAAGCAACCACCTGCTCTTATAGACCTTCATGTTTATTCATCAGACGGTCACTATAGACTGGTTCTTCTGTATTCTTGCAAGATTTCAATACTAGATAGTGCATTTCCTTTGATATAAGTGGTCTGGGTCGACACTGTCTGTAATATTCTTAGGACTCCTATGTTTGTTCAGTAAGTGAACTTTAAAATCAAGAATTACCAAAATAAAACCAAGTACGCTGCTGACTTACTTTAATAAAACATTTAAAGACTTTTCAACCTCCAGACATCTTCCAAGGTACTCCAGGACCCGCCTGCCACACACAAAGTTGAGATTTACTGAATCTTTTCTCTTTCCTTTCTCCACAGACAACAGTTTAATCATCTGGAACAGATAATCATGGTTATTTACTTCTTTTGACATAGTTTTAAACTTTTGATGAATTCTATGCATTTTCTTGAAATAATTGTACATGTATATATTTCCTAGAAATAATTCTATACCCAAATTTCCTTCAGAATTCCAACAGACATTCTCTGGCAAATTGTGCAGACCCAGATCAAACAAGTCCTGAGGGAGAAGTTTAATCTTGGTCAGTCTATGTCAGTCTATTTTAAACTTATCAACTTGGTGCAAAACTAACTTATCCTGCTTCAAAAACAGATGGCGTGGGAGATTGGGTGACTACTTATGGTCATTAGAGTTTCTAAAAGAATTTTGAACATTAAAAGTCGCATACGTCAAATTATCTCACTTAACTGAAACTATGATGATTAATACCACCGCAATATGCACAAAGGGGAAATACTCTGCAAAACCACACACAAAAATAAGAAAAATACTTGTCCTTCAATAAAAACTGCCATTTCTAAGGGCAATAATTCTTAAAATATCCATGGCAGAGTCATGGTCCATTAATAGTTTGTTGCCCTTGTAACAATTAGCAAATGTGTGAGGTTCAAAAGGGATATTTGACTATGTGTACTGATATTTAAACTGTGAGAAAATGTCAAAAGTATTGCAAAACTCCCTTAACCCTTCCCTTCATATAAACATCTTTTTATGCCTTTGCAAACATAGTAGACCCAGAAAAGACAGCTCCCATAGGAGCCATCTGGTCAGGGTCTGCTCCATTTGCTTATAAAATTATAGCAGATATGACTACAGTTTCTAACTATATGCCATTAAAGAAATTCAGCTAATAAATATTCATAATGTCATAACACCAGGGTTAACAATGATGAGGGCATCAAGGCTATTGATCTTTTTCTTTAGCCCTTTCCCTATTCAATATTTCAAGCTTTTGAGAAACTAATGACTGAATGTCAAACAGACTGGATCCTGATTAGTCACCAACTATTTGCTTTTGATATTATAATAGATATGACTCTAAATTTTCTACAGATACCAAAAGATCCTCTAATACACAAGCTATGTGAAGTTAGCTGTGAGTTGAGGGTTGGGGGTTGGACATTCATTTCTATAATTTGCGTGCGAATACCCAAAATGGTAACGAAACCACAGCCAGAAGTGAGTTGAACATTCGTTCCTTATAGTGCGAACGCACAGCTAGAAGTACATTGCAGGAAGTGGGTTGGACATTCAAAACACATGATCACATACTAAATCGAATACACTTCTAGAAGCGAATACCCAGCCAGAAGTGAGTTGGACATTCGTGAAATGCGAACCCACAACTGAAAATCGAATGTCTAACTGGCAGTGGGTTGGACATTCAAACACATGATCACACGTAATTCGAATACACTTCCAGCCGCGAATACCCAGCCAGAAGTGAGTTGGACATTCGCTAAATGCGAACTCACAACTGAAAATCGAATGTCTAACTGGCAGTGGGTTGGACATTCAAACACATGCTAACATATTAATTCGAATACCCTTCTAGCCGCGAATACCCAGCCAGAAGTGATTTAGACATTCGTTAAATGTGAACCCAAAACGGAAAATCGAATGTCTAACTGACTATGGGATGGACATTCAAACACATGATCACATGTTAATTTGAATACACTTCTAGCCGCGAATACCCAGCCAGAAGTGAGTTGGACATTCGGGAAATGTGAACCCAAAACTGAAAATCGAATGTCTAACTGGCAGCGAGATGGACATTCAAACACATGATGATATGTTAATTCGAATACACTTCTAGCCTCGAATACCCAGCCAGAAGTGTGTTGGACATTCGCTTAATGCGAACCCATAATTGAAAATCGAATGTCGAACTGGCTGTGTGTTGGGCATTCAAACACATGCTAACATATTAATTCGAATACCCTTCTAGCCGCGAATACCCAGCCAGAAGTGAGTTGGACATTCGTAAAATGCGAACCCACAACGGAAAATCGAATGTCAAACTGGCAGTGGGTTGGACATTCAAACACATGCTAACATATTTATTCGAATACTCTTCTAGCCGCGAATACCCAGCCAGAAGTGAGTTAGACATTCGGGAAATGCGAACCCACAACGGAAATCGAATGTCGAACTGGCAGTGGGTTGGTCATTCAAACACATGATCACATATTAATTCGAATACCCTTCTAGCCTCGAATATCCAGCCAGAAGTGAGTTGGACATTCGTTAAATGCGAACCCACAACGGAAAATCGAATGCCAAACTGGCAGTGGGTTGGACATTCAAACACATGATCACACGTAATTCGAATACACTTCTAGCTGCGAATACCCAGCCAGAAGTGAGTTGGACATTCATGAAATGCGAACCCACAACTGAAAATCGAATGTCTAAATGGCAGTGGGTTGGACATTCAAACACATGATCACACGTAATTCGAATACACTTCTAGCCGCGAATACCCAGCCAGAAGTGAGTTGAACATACGTGAAATGTGAACCCAAAACGAAAAATCGAATGTCTAACTGGCAGCGAGTTGGACATTCAAACACATGATGATATGTTAATTCGAATACCCTTCTAGCCGCGAATACCCAGCCAGAAGTGAGCTGGACATTCGCTAAATGCGAACTCACAACTGAAAATCGAATGTCTAACTGGCAGTGGGTTGGACATTCAAACACATGCTAACATATTAATTCGAATACCCTTCTAGCCGCGAATACCCAGCCAGAAGTGAGTTGGACATTCGTTAAATGTGAACCCAAAACGGAAAATCGAATGTCTAACTGGCAGCGAGTTGGACATTCAAACACATGATGATATGTTAATTCGAATACACTTCTAGCCTCGAATACCCAGTCAGAAGTGAGTTGGACATTCGTGAAATGCGAACCCACAACTGAAAATCGAATGTCTAACTGGCAGGGGTTGGACATTCAAACACATGCTAACATATTAATTCGAATACCCTTCTAGCCGCGAATACCCAGCCAGAAGTGAGTTGGACATTCGTTAAATGCGAACTCACAACGGAAAATCGAATGTCAAACTGGCAGTGGGTTGGACATTCAAACACATGATCACACGTAATTCGAATACACTTCTAGCCGCGAATACCCAGCCAGAAGTGAGTTGAACATTCGTGAAATGTGAACTCACAACTGAAAATCGAATGTCTAACTGGCTGTGGGTTGGACATTCAAACACATGCTAACATAATAATTCGAATACCCTTCTAGCCGCGAATACCCAGCCAGAAGTGAGTTGGACATTCGTGAAATGCGAACCCACAACTGAAAATCGAATTTCTTACTGGCAGTGGGTTGGACATTCAAACACATGCTAACATATTTATTCGAATACCCTTCTAGCTGCGAATACCCAGCCAGAAGTGAGTTAGACATTCGGGAAATGCGAACCCACAACGGAAAATCGAATGTCTAACTGACTATGGGTTGGACATTCAAACACATGATCACATGTTAATTTGAATACACTTCTAGCCGCGAATACCCAGTCAGAAGTGAGTTGGACATTCGGGAAATGTGAACCAAAAACTGAAAATCGAATGTCTAACTGGCAGCGAGTTGGAGATTCAAACACATGATGATATGTTAATTCGAATACACTTCTAGCCTCGAATACCCAGCCAGAAGTGTGTTGGACATTCGCTAAATGCGAACCCACAACGGAAAATCGAATGTCTAATTGGCTGTGGGTTGGACATTCAAACACATGATCACATGTTAATTTGAATACACTTCTAGCCGCGAATACCCAGCCAGAAGTGAGTTGGACATACGTGAAATGTGAACCCAAAACTGAAAATCGAATGTCTAACTGGCAGAGAGTTGGACATTCAAACACATGATGATATGTTAATTCGAATACACTTCTAGAAGGGAATACCCAGCCAGAAGTGAGTTGGACATTCGTGAAAAGCGAACCCTCAACGGAAAATCGAATGTCTAACTTGTTGTGGGTTGGGCATTCAAACAGATGATCACATGTTAATTTGAATACACTTCTAGCCTCGAATACCCAGCCAGAAGTGAGTTGGACATTCGTGAAATGCGAACCCAAAACTGAAAATCGAATGTCTAACTGGCAGCGAGTTGGACATTCAAACACATGATGATATGTTAATTCGAATACATTTCTAGCCTCGAATAACCAGCCAGAAGTGAGTTGGACATTCGTGAAATGCGAACCCACAACTGAAAATCGAATGTCTAACTGGCAGTGGGTTGGACATTCAAACACATATGCTAACATATTTATTCGAATACCCTTCTAGCCGCGAATACCCAGCCAGAAGTGAGTTAGACATTCGGGAAATGCGAACCCACAACGGAAAATCGAATGTCTAACTGACTATGGGTTGGCCATTCAAACACATGATCACATGTTAATTTGAATACATTTCTAGCCGCGAATACCCAGCCAGAAGTGAGTTGGACATTCGGGAAATGTGAACACAAAACTGAAAATAGAATGTCTAACTGGCAGCGAGTTGGACATTCAAACACATGATGATATGTTAATTCAAATACACTTTTAGCCTCGAATACCCAGCCAGAAGTGTGTTGGACATTCGCTTAATGCGAACCCATAATTGAAAATCGAATGTCGAACTGGCTGTGTGTTGGGCATTCAACCACATGATCATATGTTAATTCAAATACACTTCTAGCCTCGAATACCCAGCCAGAAGTGTGTTGGACATTCGCTTAATGCGAACCCATAATTGAAAATCGAATGTCGAACTGGCTGTGTGTTGGGCATTCAACCACATGATCATATGTTAATTCGAATACACTTCTAGCCGCGAATACCCAGCCAGAAGTGAGTTGAACATTCGTGAAATTCGAACACACATTTGAAAATCGAATGTCTTACTGGCAGTGGGTTGAACATTCAAACACATGCTAACATATTAATTCGAATACCCTTCTAGCCGCGAATACCCAGCCAGAAGTGAGTTGGACATTCGTGAAATGCGAACCCTCAACGGAAAATCGAATATCAAACTGGCAGTGGGTTGGACATTCAAACACATGATAACATATTAATTCGAATACACTTCTAGCCGCGAATACCCATCCAGAAGTGAGTTGGACATTCGTGAAATGCGAACCCACAACGGAAAATCGAATGTCTAATTGGCAGTGGGTTGGACATTCAAACACATGATCACATGTTAATTTGAATACACTTCTAGCCGCGAATACCCAGCCAGAAGTGAGTTGGACATTCGTGAAATGTGAACCCAAAACTGAAAATCGAATGTCTAACTGGCAGCGAGTTGGACATTCAAACACATGATGATATGTTAATTCGAATACACTTCTAGAAGGGAATACCCAGCCAGAAGTGAGTTGGACATTCGTGAAATGCGAACCCACAACTGAAAATCGAATGTCTAACTGGCAGCGAGTTGGACATTCAAACACATGATGATATGTTAATTCGAATACACTTCTAGAAGGGAATACCCAGTCAGAAGTGAGTTGGACATTCGTGAAATGCGAACCCACAACTGAAAATCGAATGTCTAACTGGCAGCGAGTTGGACATTCAAACACATGATGGTATGTTAATTCGAATACACCTCTAGCCTCGAATACCCAGCCAGAAGTGTGTTGGACATTCGCTTAATGCGAACCCATAATTGAAAATCGAATGTCGAACTGGCTGTGTGTTGGGCATTCAAACACATGATGATATGTTAATTCGAATACCCTTCTAGCCGCGAATACCCAGCCAGAAGTGAGTTGGACATTCGTGAAATGTGAACCCACAACGGAAAATCGAATGTCAAACTGGCAGTGGGTTGGACATTCAAACACATGATAACATATTAATTCGAATACACTTCTAGCCGCGAATACCCAGCCAGAAGTGAGTTGGACATTCGTGAAATGCGAACCCACAACGGAAAATCGAATGTCTAATTGGCAGTGGGTTGGACATTCAAACACATGATCACATGTTAATTTGAATACACTTCTAGCCGCGAATACCCAGCCAGAAGTGAGTTGGACATTCGTGAAATGTGAACCCAAAACTGAAAATCGAATGTCTAACTGGTAGCGAGTTGGACATTCAAACACATGACGATATGTTAATTCGAATACACTTCTAGAAGGGAATACCCAGCCAGAAGTGAGTTGGACATTCGTGAAATGCGAACCCACAACTGAAAATCGAATGTCTAACTGGCAGCGAGTTGGACATTCAAACACATGATGATATGTTAATTCGAATACACCTCTAGCCTCGAATACCCAGCCAGAAGTGAGTTGGACATTCGCTTAATGCGAACCCATAATTGAAAATCGAATGTCGAACTGGCTGTGTGTTGGGCATTCAAACACATGATGATATGTTAATTCGAATACCCTTCTAGCCGCGAATACCCAGCCAGAAGTGAGTTGGACATTCGTGAAATGCGAACCCACAATTGAAAATCGAATGTCTAACTGGCAGTGGGTTGAACATTCAAACACATGCTAACATATTAATTCGAATACCCTTCTAGCCGCGAATACCCAGCCAGAAGTGAGTTGGACATTCGTGAAATGTGAACCCACAACTGAAAATCGAATGTCAAACTGGCAGTGGGTTGGACATTCAAACACATGATAACATATTAATTCGAATACACTTCTAGCCGCGAATACCCAGCCAGAAGTGAGTTGGACATTCGTGAAATGCGAACCCACAACGGAAAATCGAATGTCTAATTGGCTGTGGGTTGGACATTCAACCACATGATCACATGTTAATTTGAATACCCTTCTAGTCGCGAATACCCAGCCAGAAGTGAGTTGGACATTCGATAAATGCGAACCAACAACGGAAAATCGAATGTCAAACTGGCAGTGGGTTGGACATTCAAACACATGATCACACGTAATTCAAATACCCTTTTAGCCGCGAATACCCAGCCAGAAGTGAGTTGAACATTCGTGAAATGTGAACCCAAAACTGAAAATCGAATGTCTAACTGGCAGCGAGTTGGACATTCAAACACATGATGATATGTTAATTTGAATACCCTTCTAGCCGCGAATACCCAGCCAGAAGTGAGTTGGACATTCGCTAAATGCGAACCCATAACTGAAAATCGAATGTCAAACTGGCAGTGGGTTGGAAATTCAAACACATGCTAACATATTTATTCGAATACCCTTCTAGCCGCGAATACCCAGCCAGAAGTGAGTTAGACATTCGGGAAATGCGAACCCACAACGGAAAATCGAATGTCTAACTGACTATGGGTTGGGCATTCAAACACATGATCACATGTTAATTTGAATACACTTCTAGCCGCGAATACCCAGCCAGAAGTGAGTTGGACATTCGGGAAATGTGAACCCAAAACTGAAAATCGAATGTCTAACTGGCAGCGAGTTGGACATTCAAACACATGATGATATGTTAATTCGAATACACTTCTAGCCTCGAATACCCAGCCAGAAGTGTGTTGGACATTCGCTTAATGCGAACCCATAATTGAAAATCGAATGTCGAACTGGCTGTGTGTTGGGCATTCAAACACATGATGATATGTTAATTCGAATACCCTTCTAGCCGCGAATACCCAGCCAGAAGTGAGTTGGACATTCGTGAAATGCGAACCCACAATTGAAAATCGAATGTCTAAATGGCAGTGGGTTGAACATTCAAACACATGCTAACATATTAATTCGAATACCCTTCTAGCCGCGAATACCCAGCCAGAAGTGAGTTGGACATTCGTGAAATGCGAACCCGCAACGCAAAATCGAATGTCAAACTGGCAGTGGGTTGGACATTCAAACACATGATAACATATTAATTCGAATACACTTCTAGCCGCGTATACCCAGCCAGAAGTGAGTTAGACATTCGGGAAATGCGAACCCACAAAGGAAAATCGAATGTCTAACTGACTATGGGTTGGACATTCAAACATATGATCACATGTTAATTTGAATACACTTCTAGCCGCGAATACCCAGCCAGAAGTGAGTTGGACATTCGGGAAATGCGAACCCACAACGGAAAATCGAATGTCTAACTGGCAGCGAGTTGGACATTCAAACACATGATGATATGTTAATTCGAATACACTTCTAGCCTCGAATACCCAGCCAGAAGTGTGTTGGACATTCGCTTAATGCGAACCCATAATTGAAAATCGAATGTCGAACTGGCTGTGTGTTGGGCATTCAAACACATGATGATATGTTAATTCGAATACCCTTCTAGCCGCGAATACCCAGCCAGAAGTGAGTTGGACATTCGTGAATTGCGAACCCACAATTGAAAATCGAATGTCTAACTGGCAGTGGGTTGAACATTCAAACACATGCTAACATATTAATTCGAATACCCTTCTAGCCGCATATACCCAGCCAGAAGTTAGTTGGACATTCGTGAAATGCGAACCCACAACGGAAAATCGAATGTCAAACTGGCAGTGGGTTGGACATTCAAACACATGATAACATATTAATTCGAATACACTTCTAGCCGCAAATACCCAGCCAGAAGTGAGTTAGACATTCGGGAAATGCGAACCCACAACGGAAAATCGAATGTCTAACTGACTATGGGTTGGACATTCAAACACATGATCACATGTTAATTTGAATACACTTCTAGCCGCGAATACCCAGCCAGAAGTGAGTTGGACATTCGGGAAATGTGAACACAAAACTGAAAATCGAATGTCTAACTGGCAGCGAGTTGGACATTCAAACACATGATGATATGTTAATTCGAATACACTTCTAGCCTCGAATACCCAGCCAGAAGTGTGTAGGACATTTGCTTAATGCGAACCCATAATTGAAAATCGAATGTCGAACTGGCTGTGTGTTGGGCATTCAAACACATGATGATATGTTAATTCGAATACCCTTCTAGCCGCGAATACCCAGCCAGAAGTGAGTTGGACATTCGTGAAATGCGAACCCACAGCGGAAAATCGAATATCAAACTGGCAGTGGGTTGGACATTCAAACACATGATAACATATTAATTCCAATACACTTCTAGCCGCGAATACCCAGCCAGAAGTGAGTTGGAAATTCGTGAAATGCGAACCCACAACGGAAAATCGAATGTCTAATTGGCTGTGGGTTGGACATTCAAACACATGATCACATGTTAATTTGAATACACTTCTAGCCGCGAATACCCAGCCAGAAGTGAGTTGGACATTCGTGAAATGTGAACCCAAAACTGAAAATCGAATGTCTAACTGGCAGCGAGTTGGACATTCAAACACATGATGATATGTTAATTCGAATACACTTCTAGAAGGGAATACCCAGCCAGAAGTGAGTTGGACATTCGTGAAATGCGAACCCACAACTGAAAATCGAATGTCTAACTGGCAGCGAGTTCGATATTCAAACACATGATGATATGTTAATTCGAATACACTTCCAGCCTCGAATACCCAGCCAGAAGTGAGTTGGACATTCGTGAAATGCGAAGTCACAACTGAAAATCGAATGTCTAACTGGCAGTGGGTTGAACATTCAAACAGATGCTAACATATTAATCCGCATACCCTTCTAGCCGCGAATACCCAGCCAGAAGTGAGTTGGACATTCGTGAAATGCGAACCCATAACGGAAAATCAAATGTCAAACTGGCAGTGGGTTGGACATTCAAACACATGCTAACATATTAATTCGAATACACTTCTAACCGCGAATACCCAGTCAGAAGTGAGTTGGACATTCGTTAAATGCGAACCCACAACTGAAATTCGAATGTCTAACTGGCAGTTGGTTAGACATTCAAACACATGCTAACATATTAATTCGAATACACTTCTGGCAGAGAATATCCAGCCAGAAGTGAGTTGGACATTCGTTAAATGCGAACCCACAACTGCAAATCGAATGTCAAACTGGCAGTGGGTTGGACATTCAAACACAAGCTAACATATTAATTCGAATACACTTCTAGCCGGGAATACCCAGCCAGAAGTGAGTTGGACATTCGTTAAATGCGAACCCACAACGGAAAATCAGATGTCTAACTGGCAGTGGGCTGGACATTCAAACACATGCTAACATATTAATTCGAATACCCTTTTAGCCGCGAATATCCAGCCAGAAGTGAGTTGGACATTCGTTAAATGCGAACCCACAACGGAAAATCGAATGTCAAACTGGCAGTGGGTTGGACATTCAAACACATAATCACATGTAATTCGAATACACTTCTAGCCGCGAATACCCAGCCAGAAGTGAGTTGGACATTCGTGAAATGCGAACCCACAACTGACAATCGAATGTCTAACTGGCAGTTGGTTGGACATTCAAATACATAATCACACGTAATTCGAATACACTTCTAGCCGGGAATACCCAGCCAGAAGTGAGTTGGACATTCGTGAAATGCGAACCCACAACTGAAAATCGAATGTCTAACTGGCAGTGGTTGGACATTCAAACACATGCTCACATATTTATTTGAATACCCTTCTAGTCGTGAATACCCAGCCAGAAGTGAGTTTGACATTCGTAAAATGCGAACCCACAACGGAAAGTCGAATGTCAAACTGGCTATGGTTTGGACATTCAAGCAAATGACCACATGTTAATTTGAATACACTTCTAGCCGCGAATACTCAGCCAGAAGTGAGCTGGACATTCGGAAAATGTGAACCCACAACTGAAAGTCGAATGACTAACTGGCAGCGAGTTGGACATTCAAACACATGATGATATGTTAATTCGAATACACTTCTAGCCTCGAATACCCAGCCAGAAGTGAGTTGGACATTCGCTGAATGCAAACCCATAATTGAAAATCGAATGTCGAACTGGCTGTGTGTTGGGCATTCAAATACATGATGATATGTTTATTCGAATATACTTCTAGCCGTGAATACCCAGCCAGAAGTGAGTTGGTCATTCGTGAAATGCGAACCCACAACTGACAATCGAATGTCTAACTGGCAGTTGGTTGGGCATTCAAATACATGCTAACATATTAATTCGAATACCCTTCTAGCCGCGAATATCAAGCCATAAGTGAGTTGGTTATTCGTGAAATGCGAACCCACAACTGAAAATAGAATATCAAACTGGCAGTGGGTTGGACATTCAAACACATGAACACACGTAATTCGAATACACTTATAGCCGCGAATACCCAGCCAGAAGTGTGTTGGACATTCGTGAAATGCGAATAGCCGCGAATACCCAGCCAGAAGTGTGTTGGACATTCGTGAAATGCGAACCCACAACTGAAAATCGAATGTCAAACTGGCAGTGGGTTGGACATTCAAACACAAGCTAACATATTAATTCGAATACCCTTCTAGCCTCGAATACTCAGCCAGAAGTGAGTTGGACATTCGTGAAATGCGAACCCACAACGGAAATTCGAATGTCTAACTAGCTGTGGGTTGGACATTCAAACACATGATCACATGTTAATTTGAATACACTTCTAGCCGCGAATTCCCAGCCAGAAGTGTGTTGGACATTCGCTAAATGCGAGCCCATAATTGAATCGTCGAACTGGCTGTGGGTTGGGCATTCAAACACATGATGATATGTTAATTCGAATACACTTCTAGCCGCTAATATCCAGCCAGAAGTGAGTTGGACATTCGTTAAATGCGAACCCACAGCGGAAAATCGAATGGCAAACTGGCTGTGGGTTGGACATTCAAACACATGATAACATATTAATTCGAATACACTTCTAGCCGCGAATACCCAGCCAGAAGTGAGTTGGACATTCGTGAAATGCGAACCCACAACGGAAAATCGAATGTCTAACTAGCTGTGGGTTGGACATTCAAACACATGATCATGTGTTTGAATGTTCAACTCTCTGCCAGTTAGACATTCGATTTTCAATTTTGGGTTCGTATTTCACGAATGTCCAACTCACTTCTGGCTGGGTATTCCCTTCTAGAAGTGTATTCGAATTAACATATCATCATGTGTTTGAATGTCCAACTCGCTGCCTGTTAGACATTCGATTTTCAGTTTTGGGTTCACATTTAACGAATGTCCAACTCACTTCTGGCTGAGTATTCGCGTCTAGAAGGGTATTCGAATTAATATGTTAGCATGTGTTTGAATGTCCAACCCACTGCCAGTAAGACATTCGATTTTCAGTTGTGGGTTCGCATTTAACGAATGTCCAACTCACTTCTGGCTGGGTATTCGCGGCTAGAAGGGTATTCGAATTAATATGT
Source organism: Azorinus chamasolen (assembly GCA_963576725.1). Lineage (NCBI taxonomy): Eukaryota > Metazoa > Mollusca > Bivalvia > Cardiida > Solecurtidae > Azorinus > Azorinus chamasolen. The sequence goes on from OY755248.1 coordinate 51,139,387, forward strand.
TAGCATGTGTTTGAATGTCCAACCCACAGCCAGTTAGATATTCGATTTTCCATTGTGGGTTCACATTTAACGAATGTCCAACTCACTTCTGGCTGAGTATTCGCGTCTAGAAGGGTATTCGAATTAATATGTTAGCATGTGTTTGAATGTCCAACCCACTGCCAGTAAGACATTCGATTTTCAGTTGTGGGTTCGCATTTAACGAATGTCCAACTCACTTCTGGCTGGGTATTCGCGGCTAGAAGGGTATTCGAATTCATATGTTAGCATGTGTTTGAATGTCCAACTCACAGCCAGTTAGACATTCGATTTTCAGTTGTTAGTTCGCATTTAACGAATGTCCAACTCACTACTGGCTGGGTATTCGCGGCTAGAAGAGTATTCGAATTAACATATCATCATGTGTTTGAATGTCCAACTCGCTGCCAGTTAGACATTCGATTTTCAGTTTTGGGTTCACTTTTCACGAATGTTCAACTCACTTCTGGCTTGGTATTCGCGGCTAGATGTGTATTCGAATTACGTGTGATCATGTGTTTGAATGTCCAACCCACTGCCAGTTAGACATTCGATTTTCAGTTGTGGGTTCGCATTTCACGAATGTCCAACTCACTTCTGGCTGGGTATTCGCGGCCAGAAGGGTATTCGAATTAATATGTTAGCATGTGTTTGAATGTCCAACCCACTGCCAGTAAGACATTCGATTTTCAGTTGTGGGTTCGCATTTAACGAATGTCCAACTCACTTCTGGCTGAGTATTCGCGGCTAGAAGGGTATTCGAATTTACATAGCATCATGTGTTTGAATGTCCAACTCGCTGCCAGTTAGACATTCGATTTTCAGTTTTGGGTTCTAATTTCCCAAATGTCCAACTCACTTCTGCCTGGGTATTCGCGGCTAGAAGTGTATTCAAATTAACATGTGATCATGTGTTTGAATGTCCAACCCACAGCCAGATAGACATTCGATTTTCCGTTGTGGGTTCGCATTTCCCAAATGTCCAACTCACTTCTGGCTGGGTATTCGCAGCTAGAAGGGTATTCGAATTAACATATCACCATGTGTTTGAATGTCCAACCCACTGCCAGTTAGACATTCGATTTTCAGTTGTGGGTTCGCATTTCACGAATGTCCAACTCACCTCTGGCTGGGTATTCGCGGCTAGAAGGGTATTCGAATTAACATATCATCATGTGTTTGAATGTCCAACTCGCTGCCAGTTAGACATTCGATTTTCCGTTTTGGGTTCACATTTCACGAATGTCCAACTCACTTCTGGCTGGGTATTGACTTCTAGAAGTGTATTCAAATTAACATGTGATTATGTGTTTGAATGTCCAACCCACAGCCAGTTAGACATTCGATTTTCCGTTGTGGGTTCACATTTAACGAATGTCCAACTCACTTCTGGCTGGGTATTCGCGGCCAGAAGGGTATTCGAATTAATATGTTAGCATTTGTTTGAATGTCCAACCCACTGCCAGTAAGACATTCGATTTTTAGTTGTGGGTTCGCATTTAGCGAATGTCCAACACACTTCTGGCTGAGTATTCGAGGCTAGAAGTGTATTCGAATTTACATAGCATCATGTGTTTGAATGTCCAACTCGCTGCCAGTTAGACATTCGATTTTCAGTTTTGGGTTCTAATTTCCCAAATGTCCAACTCACTTCTGCCTGGGTATTCGCGGCTAGAAGTGTATTCAAATTAACATGTGATCATGTGTTTGAATGTCCAACCCACTGCCTGTTAGACATTCGATTTTCAGTTGTGGGTTCGCATTTCACGAATGTCCAACTCACTTCTGGCTGGGTATTCGAGGCTAGAAGTGTATTCGAATTAACATATCATCATGTGTTTGAATGTCCAACTCTCTGCCAGTTAGACATTCGATTTTCAGCTTTGGGTTCGCGTTTCACGAATGTCCAACTCACTTCTGGCTGGGTATTCCCTTCTAGAAGTGTATTCGAATTAACATATCATCATGTGTTTGAATGTCCAACTCGCTGCCTGTTAGACATTCGATTTTCAGTTTTGGGTTCACATTTCACGAATGTTCAACTCTCTTCTGGCTTGGTATTCGCGGTTAGAAGTGTATTCAAATTAACATGTGATCATGTGTTTGAATGTCCAACCCACAGCCAGTTAGACATTCGATTTTCAGTTGTGGGTTCGCATTTCACGAATGTCCAAATCACTTCTGGGTGGGTATTCACGGCTAGGAGGTTATTCGAATTAATATGTTAACATGTGTTTGAATGTCCAACCCACAGCCAGTTAGACATTCGATTTTCCGTTGTGGGTTCACATTTAACGAATGTCCAACTCACTTCTGGCTGGGTATTAGCGGCTAGAAGCGTATTCGAATTAATATGTTAGCATGTGTTTGAATGTCCAACCCACTGCCAGTAAGACATTCGATTTTCAGTTGTGGGTTCGCATTTCACGAATGTCCAACTCACTTCTGGCTGGGTATTCGCGGCTAGAAGGGTATTCGAATTCATATGTTGGCATGTGTTTGAATGTCCAACCCACAGCAGTTAGACATTCGATTTTCCGTTGTGGGTTTACATTTAACGAATGTCCAACTCACTTCTGGCTGGGTATTCGCGGCTAGAAGGGTATTCGAATTAATATGTTAGCATGTGTTTGAATGTCCAACCCACTGCCAGTAAGACATTCGATTTTCAGTTGTGGGTTCACATTTCACGAATGTCCAACTCACTTCTGGCTGGGTATTCGCGGCCAGAAGGGTATTCGAATTAATATGTTAGCATGTGTTTGAATGTCCAACCCACTGCCAGTTAGACATTCGATTTTCCGTTTTGGGTTCACATTTCACGAATGTCCAACTCCCTTCTGGCTGGGTATTGGCTTCTAGAAGTGTATTCAAATTAACATGTGATCATGTGTTTGAATGTCCAACCCACAGCCAGTTAGACATTCGATTTTCCGTTGTGGGTTCACATTTAACGAATGTCCAACTCACTTCTGGCTGGGTATTCGCGGCAAGAAGGGTATTCGGATTAATATGTTAGCATGTGTTTGAATGTCCAACCCACTGCCAGTAAGACATTCGATTTTTAGTTGTGGGTTCGCATTTAACGAATGTCCAACTCATTTCTGGCTGGGTATTCGCGGCTAGAAGGGTATTCGAATTCATATGTTAGCATGTGTTTGAATGACCAACCCACAGCCAGTTAAACATTCGATTTTCAGTTGTTAGTTCGCATTTAACGAATGTCCAACTCACTTCTGGCTGGGTATTCGCGGCGAGAAGGGTATTCGAATTAACATATCATCATGTGTTTGAATGTCCAACTCGCTGCCAGTTAGACATTCGATTTTCAGTTTTGGGTTCACTTTTCACGAATGTTCAACTCACTTCTGGCTGGGTATTCGTGGCTAGAAGTGTATTCGAATTTCGTGTGATCATGTGATTGAATGTTCAACCCACTGCCAGTTAGACATTCGATTTTCAGTTGTGGGTTCGCATTTCACGAATGTCCAACTCACTTCTGGCTGGGTATTCGCGGCTAGAAGGGTATTGGAATTAAAATGTTAGCATGTGTTTGAATGTCCAACCCACTGCCAGTTAGACATTCGATTTTTAGTTGTGGGTTCGCATTTCACGAATGTCCAACTCACTTCTGGCTGGGTATTCGCGGCCAGAAGGGTATTCAAATTAATATATTAGCATGTGTTTGAATGTCCAACCCACTGCCAGTTAGACATTCGATTTTCCGTTTTGGGTTCACATTTCACGAATGTCCAACTCACTTCTGGCTGGGTATTGGCTTCTAGAAGTGTATTCAAATTAACATGTGATCATGTGTTTGAATGTCCAACCCACAGCCAGTTAGACATTCGATTTTCCGTTGATGGTTCACATTTAACGAATGTCCAACTCACTTCTGGCTGGGTATTCGCGGCAAGAAGGGTATTCGAATTAATATGTTAGCATGTGTTTGAATGTCCAACCCACTGCCAGTAAGACATTCGATTTTTAGTTGTGGGTTCGCATTTAACGAATGTCCAACTCACTTCTGGCTGAGTATTCGCGGCTAGAAGGGTATTCGAATTCATATGTTAGCAAGTGTTTGAATGTCCAACCCACAGCCAGTTAGACATTCGATTTTCAGTTGTTAGTTCGCATTTAACGAATGTCCAACTCACTTCTGGCTGGGTATTCGAGGCTAGAAGTGTATTCGAATTAACATATCATCATGTGTTTGAATGTCCAACTCTCTGCCAGTTAGACATTCGATTTTCAGCTTTGGGTTCGCGTTTCACGAATGTCCAACTCACTTCTGGCTGGGTATTCCCTTCTAGAAGTGTATTCGAATTAACATATCATCATGTGTTTGAATGTCCAACTCGCTGCCTGTTAGACATTCGATTTTCAGTTGTGGGTTCACATTTCACGAATGTTCAACTCACTTCTGGCTTGGTATTCGCGGTTAGAAGTGTATTCAAATTAACATGTGATCATGTGTTTGAATGTACAACCCACAGCCAGTTAGACATTCGATTTTCAGTTGTGGGTTCGCATTTCACGAATGTCCAACTCACTTCTGGCTGGGTATTCGCGGCTAGAAGTGTATTCGAATTAATATGTTAGCATTTGTTTGAATGTCCAACCCACAGCCAGATTGCCATTCGATTTTCCGCTATGTTTTCCCTATTTTAACGAATGTCCAACTCACTTCTGGGTGGGTATTCACGGCTAGAAGGTTATTCGAATCAATATGTTAACATGTGTTTGAATGTCCAACCCACAGCCAGTTAGACATTCGATTTTCCGTTGTGGTTTCACATTTAACGAATGTCCAACTCACTTCTGGCTGGGTATTAGCGGCTAGAAGGGTATTCGAATTAATATGTTAGCATGTGTTTGAATGTCCATCCCACTGCCAGTAAGACATTGGATTTTCAGTTGTGGGTTCGCATTTCACGAATGTCCAACTCACTTCTGGCTGGGTATTCGCGGCTAGTAGTGTATTCGAATTCATATGTTGGCATGTGTTTGAATGTCCAACCCACAGCAGTTAGACATTCGATTTTCCGTTGTGGGTTTACATTTAACGAATGTCCAACTCACTTCTGGCTGGGTATTCGCGGCTAGAAGGGTATTCGAATTAATATGTTAGCATGTGTTTGAATGTCCAACCCACTGCCAGTAAGACATTCGATTTTCAGTTGTGGGTTCGCATTTCACGAATGTCCAACTCACTTCTGGCTGGGTATTCGCGGCCAGAAGGGTATTCGAATTAATATGTTAGCATGTGTTTGAATGTCCAACCCACTGCCAGTTAGACATTCGATTTTCCGTTTTGGGTTCACATTTCACGAATGTCCAACTCACTTCTGGCTGGGTATTCGTGGCTACCCTTCCTTTTGTTTGCATTGCGTCTTTGTGCTTGTGGTTTGTTCATGTTGTGGAACGTTTGTCCCTGGTTCTTGTGTGTCTTTTGGTGTTTTCTGTGTTCATTTCGTGTGTGTGCGTGTGCGTTTGGGTGTGTGGTTGTGTGTGTGTGTCATGCTGTCTATCGGTGTTTTGGTGGTGGTTGCGTCTTGCATGTGGCTTTGCCTGCTTGACTTTACTACTTTTCCATCTAGAAGTGTATTCGAATTACGTGTGATCATGTGATTGAATGTTCAACCCACTGCCAGTAAGACATTCGATTTTCAGTTTTGGGTTCACATTTCACGAATGTCCAACTCACTTCTGGCTGGGTATTGGCTTCTAGAAGTGTATTCAAATTAACATGTGATCATGTGTTTGAATGTCCAACCCACAGCCAGTTAGACATTCGATTTTCCGTTGTTGGTTCACATTTAACGAATGTCCAACTCACTTCTGGCTGGGTATTCGCGGCAAGAAGGGTATTCGAATTAATATGTTAGCATGTGTTTGAATGTCCAACCCACTGCCAGTAAGACATTCGATTTTTAGTTGTGGGTTCGCATTTAACGAATGTCCAACTCACTTCTGGCTGAGTATTCGCTGCTAGAAGGGTATTCGAATTCATATGTTAGCATGTGTTTGAATGTCCAACCCACAGCCAGTTAGACATTCGATTTTCAGTTGTGGGTTCGCATTTAACGAATGTCCAACTCACTTCTGGCTGGGTATTCGCGGCTAGAAGGGTATTCGAATTAACATATCATCATGTGTTTGAATGTCCAACTCGCTGCCAGTTAGACATTCGATTTTCAGTTTTGGGTTCACTTTTCACGAATGTTCAACTCACTTCTGGCTGGGTATTCGCGGCTAGAAGTGTATTCGAATTACGTGTGATCATGTGATTGAATGTCCAACCCACTGCCAGTTAGACATTCGATTTTCAGTTGTGGGTTCGCATTTCACGAATGTCCAACTCACTTCTGGCTGGGTATTCGCGGCCAGAAGGATATTGGAATTCAATTGTTAGCATGTGTTTGAATGTCCAACCCACTGCCAGTTAGACATTCGATTTTCAGTTGTGGGTTCGCATTTCACGAATATCCAACTCACTTCTGGCTGGGTATTCGCGGCCAGAAGGGTATTCGAATTAATATGTTAGCATGTGTTTGAATGTCCAACCCACTGCCAGTTAGACATTCGATTTTCAGTTGTGGGTTCACATTTCACGAATGTCCAACTCACTTCTGGCTGGGTATTGACTTCTAGAAGTGTATTCAAATTAACATGTGATCATGTGTTTGAATGTCCAACCCACAGCCAGTTAAACATTCGATTTTCCGTTGTTGGTTCACATTTAACGAATGTCCAACTCACTTCTGGCTGGGTATTCGCGGCAAGAAGGGTATTCGAATTAATATGTTAGCATGTGTTTGAATGTCCAACCCACTGCCAGTAAGACATTCGATTTTTAGTTGTGGGTTCGCATTTAACGAATGTCCAACTCACTTCTGGCTGAGTATTCGCGGCTAGAAGGGTATTCGAATTCATATGTTAGCATGTGTTTGAATGTCCAACCCACAGCCAGTTAGACATTCGATTTTCAGTTGTTAGTTCGCATTTAACGAATGTCCAACTCACTTCTGGCTGGGTATTCGCGGCTAGAAGGGTATTCGAATTAACATATCATCATGTGTTTGAATGTCCAACTCGCTGCCAGTTAGACATTCGATTTTCAGTTTTGGGTTCACTTTTCACGAATGTTCAACTCACTTCTGGCTGGGTATTCGTGGCTAGAAGTGTATTCGAATTACGTGTGATCATGTGATTGAATGTCCAACCCACTGCCAGTTAGACATTCGATTTTCAGTTGTGGGTTCGCATTTCACGAATGTCCAACTTACTTCTGGCTGGGTATTCGCGGCCAGAAGGGTATTGGAATTCAATTGTTAGCATGTGTTTGAATGTCCAACCCACAGCCAGTTAGACATTCGATTTTCAGTTGTGGGTTCGCATTTAACGAATGTCCAACTCACTACTGGCTGGGTATTCGCGGCCAGAAGGGTATTCGAATTAACATATCATCATGTGTTTGAATGTCCAACTCGCTGCCAGTTAGACATTCGATTTTCAGTTTTGGGTTCACTTTTCACGAATGTTCAACTCACTTCTTGCTGGGTATTCGTGGCTAGAAGTGTATTCGAATTACGTGTGATCATGTGATTGAATGTTCAACCCACTGCCAGTAAGACATTCGATTTTCAGTTGTGGGTTCGCATTTAACGAATGTCCAACTCACTTCTGGCTGGGTATTCGCGGCGAGAAGGGTATTCGAATTAACATATCATCATGTGTTTGAATGTCCAACTCGCTGCCAGTTAGACATTCGATTTTCAGTTTTGGGTTCACTTTTCACGAATGTTCAACTCACTTCTGGCTGGGTATTCGTGGCTAGAAGTGTATTCGAATTACGTGTGATCATGTGATTGAATGTTCAACCCACTGCCAGTAAGACATTCGATTTTCAGTTGTGGGTTCGCATTTCACGAATGTCCAACTCACTTCTGGCTGGGTATTCGCGGCCAGAAGGGTATTGGAATTAAAATGTTAGCATGTGTTTGAATGTCCAACCCACTGCCAGTTAGACATTCGATTTTCAGTTGTGGGTTCGCATTTCACGAATGTCCAACTCACTTCTGGCTGGGTATTCGCGGCCAGAAGGGTATTCGAATTAATATGTTAGCATGTGTTTGAATGTCCAACCCACTGCCAGTTAGAAATTCGATTTTCCGTTTTGGGTTCACATTTCACGAATGTCCAACTCACTTCAGGCTGGGTATTGGCTTCTAGTAGTGTATTCAAATTAACATGTGATCATGTGTTTGAATGTCCAACCCACAGCCAGTTAGACATTCGATTTTCCGTTGTTGGTTCACATTTAACGAATGTCCAACTCACTTCTGGCTGGGTATTCGCGGCAAGAAGGGTTTCCGAATTAATATGTTAGCATGTGTTTGAATGTCCAACCCACTGCCAGTAAGACATTCGATTTTTAGTTGTGGGTTCGCATTTAACGAATGTCCAACTCACTTCTGGCTGAGTATTCGCTGCTAGATGGGTATTCGAATTCATATGTTAGCATGTGTTTGAATGTCCAACCCACAGCCAGTTAGACATTCGATTTTCAGTTGTGGGTTCGTATTTAACGAATGTCCAACTCACTTCTGGCTGGGTATTCGCGGCTAGAAGGGTATTCGAATTAACATATCATCATGTGTTTGAATGTCCAACTCGCTGCCAGTTAGACATTCGATTTTCAGTTTTGGGTTCACTTTTCACGAATGTTCAACTCACTTCTGGCTGGGTATTCGCGGCTAGAAGTGTATTCGAATTACGTGTGATCATGTGATTGAATGTCCAACCCACTGCCAGTTAGACATTCGATTTTCAGTTGTGGGTTCGCATTTCACGAATGTCCAACTCACTTCTGGCTGGGTATTCGCGGCCAGAAGGATATTGGAATTCAATTGTTAGCATGTGTTTGAATGTCCAACCCACTGCCAGTTAGACATTCGATTTTCAGTTGTGGGTTCGCATTTCACGAATATCCAACTCACTTCTGGCTGGGTATTCGCGGCCAGAAGGGTATTCGAATTAAAATGTTAGCATGTGTTTGAATGTCCAACCCACTGCCAGTTAGACATTCGATTTTCAGTTGTGGGTTCACATTTCACGAATGTCCAACTCACTTCTGGCTGGGTATTGGCTTCTAGAAGTGTGTTCAAATTAACATGTGATCATGTGTTTGAATGTCCAACCCACAGCCAGTTAGACATTCGATTTTCCGTTGTGGGTTCACATTTAACGAATGTCCAACTCACTTCTGGCTGGGTATTCGCAGCCAGAAGGGTATTCGAATTAATATGTTAGCATGTGTTTGAATGTCCAACCCACTGCCAGTTAGACATTCGATTTTCCGTTTTGGGTTCACATTTCACTAATGTCCAACTCACTTCTGGCTGGGTATTGGCTTCTAGAAGTGTATTCAAATTAACATGTGATCATGTGTTTGAATGTCCAACCCACAGTCAGTTAGACATTCGATTTTCCGTTGTTGGTTCACATTTAACGAATGTCCAACTCACTTCTGGCTGGGTATTCGCGGCAAGAAGGGTATTCGAATTAATATGTTAGCATGTGTTTGAATGTCCAACCCACTGCCAGTAAGACATTCGATTTTTAGTTGTGGGTTCGCATTTAACGAATGTCCAACTCACTTCTGGCTGAGTATTCGCGGCTAGAAGGGTATTCGAATTCATATGTTAGCATGTGTTTGAATGTCCAACCCACAGCCAGTTAGACATTCGATTTTCAGTTGTTAGTTCGCATTTAACGAATGTCCAACTCACTTCTGGCTGGGTATTCGCGGCTAGAAGGGTATTCGAATTAACATATCATCATGTGTTTGAATGTCCAACTCGCTGCCAGTTAGACATTCGATTTTCAGTTTTGGGTTCACTTTTCACGAATGTTCAACTCACTTCTGGCTGGGTATTCGTGGCTAGAAGTGTATTCGAATTACGTGTGATCATGTGATTGAATGTCCAACCCACTGCCAGTTAGACATTCGATTTTCAGTTGTGGGTTCGCATTTCACGAATGTCCAACTCACTTCTGGCTGGGTATTCGCGGCCAGAAGGGTATTGGAATTCAATTATTAGCATGTGTTTGAATGTCCAACCCACTGCCAGTTAGACATTCGATTTTCAGTTGTGGGTTCGCATTTCACGAATATCCAACTCACTTCTGGCTGGGTATTCGCTGCCAGAAGGGTATTCGAATTAATATGTTAGCATGTGTTTGAATGTCCAACCCACTGCCAGTTAGACATTCGATTTTCAGTTGTGGGTTCACATTTCACGAATGTCCAACTCACTTCTGGCTGGGTATTGGCTTCTAGAAGTGTATTCAAATTAATATGTGATCATGTGTTTGAATGTCCAACCCACAGCCAGTTAGACATTCGATTTTCCGTTGTGGGTTCACATTTAACGAATGTCAAGCTCACTTCTGGCTGGGTATTCGCGGCAAGAAGGGTATTCGAATTAATATGTTAGCATGTGTTTGAATGTCCAACCTACTGCCAGTAAGACATTCGATTTTTAGTTGTGGGTTCGCATTTAACGAATGTCCAACTCACTTCTGGCTGGGTATTCGCGGCGAGAAGGGTATTCGAATTAACATATCATCATATGTTTGAATGTCCAACTCGCTGCCAGTTAGACATTCGATTTTCAGTTTTGGGTTCACTTTTCACGAATGTTCAACTCACTTCTGGCTGGGTATTCGCGGCTAGAAGTGTATTCGAATTACGTGTGATCATGTGATTGAATGTCCAACCCACTGTCAGTTAGACATTCGATTTTCAGTTGTTGGTTCGCATTTCACGAATGTCCAACTCACTTCTGGCTGGGTATTCGCGGCCAGAAGGGTATTCGAATTAAAATGTTAGCATGTGTTTGAATGTCCAACCCACTGCCATTTAGACATTCGATTTTCAGTTGTGGGTTCGCATTTCACGAATGTCCAACACACTTCTGGCTGGGTATTCGCTTCTAGAAGTGTATTCGATTTAGTATGTGATCATATGTTTGAATGTCCAACCCACTTCCAGTAATGTACTTCTAGCTGTGCGTTCGCACTATAGGGAACGAATGTTCAACTCACTTCTGGCTGTGGTTTCGTTACCATTTTGGGTATTCGCACGCAAATTATAGAAATGAATGTCCAACCCCCAACCCTCAACTCACAGCTAACTTCACATAGCTTAATACACATGCCATTATAAATATTCACCTAATAAATATTCTTGATGTAATTATTTCTTACATGGATATTCACCAGGAAAAGGATTAATACAACTGTGGGAGCAATATATGCCACAACCCTTATATAACCGACAAACAAGGCGACTATTGCTCCTAAATATTTACAGTAGAACCTGTCTTAACCCATTACCTCATAGGCTATTTTTAGATCAAACCACTTTGAATAAATCTACCAAAAAGGAGCATTGACTAGAGAAAAGGATTTTTTTTTTATAATTTTGTAGTTTGAAATGATTGTGATTATTATTATTATTATTATTATTATACCACATTTATATAGCGCTCTTTTCATACAGGATATGTGCGTTCAAAAGCGCTTCACAAAGATACATTTACTGTACAATAATGCGTAAATTACAGAACATTTAAAATAAAATATATTTAATACTTGTATATAGATAAGAATAATAATAAAATAGAATTTATTTAGGACATTGGTAAATAAGCTAATCTTTTCCGTAAGTTTATCTGTCTGTGTGGTATTATGTTCTATTATAGTGTGTCAACGCACTCAGATTATAAAAAACAAAACTTGAATGCAACATTCTATGTGCAGTGCCAGTACGTCCCATAATTTTGTGATAAATCAAGCATTTGCTCCTATAGGAGCAAATGCTCTATTTATCACAATGGTTTCAATAGGTGACCTTTTCAGAGGCGTCAAAAGGCGTCAGTATGTGGGAATGGGTTAAGCAATGATTAAAAGAGATCTAAATCTGGGTTTTTATGATTCTACAGTTTCTGCTTTGGCAAAAAGTTCATGTGTTAATCTGCCGTTTTTAAAATAAATCTAATTAATATTCATGATGTAATAATTTCCTTCATGAATATTCATGGAGGAAAGGGTTAAAAAATGTCTCTATCAGGTAACGGGTTAAACTGTCACTGGCTTTTAAAGACTTTAGTGTTTATATATTAACCCTTTCCCTCATATAAATGCCTTTTTATGCATTTGCAAACAGAGTAGACCCAGATCAGACAGGAACTGTCTGATCAGGGTCTTCTCTGTTTGCTTTTGACATGATATTGATCTAATGCTACAGTTTTTGTCAAAGTAAAAACAAAATCCCTTGAAGAGTTTACATTATAAAAATTGAGCTAATAAATATTTACGTGTCATTCTTCGTTTCATGTATAGGAAAACCCCTCTTAACCGGAATTCTCGGAGAGAAGGATTTAGGTACTTTTAGGCAGGGGTTGCTAAATGCTGGGTGAAATTCATGCAGAAAGCTCCCTGCATTAAGCTGCCACCTGTCTCCAAGATTGATATTTATACTAAAATTAACGCCAGGTTTAGACGGATTTTTCTGTATAATGAACATGGAAAGGGTTAAGTGGTGTTGCTGTAGAAAGGTTCTACTGATTATTACAAGTTACCTGCAGATCAGAGGTATTGGACACATGGGTTCCACAACATAGACAAGAATCTATCCCCTCAATAGACAGAACCCTCACTGGACCCTCGTGGTCATCAGGCAGACCCCTACACCTGGCTTTGGCCAGTTCAGGATCATTTTTATCTGTGTACAGTGTAGGGGTCACTGCCACACCCTCCCGTATCTTCTCATTTAAAGCAAACTCAAGTCTGGACATTTCTTCTTGGGTCATCTTTGGAGTGTCCAGTTCAATAAATGATGTTTTGGCCCCCAGATTCCTACAAAAGGTAAGGAGTTAAAAAACATACATTTTACTTTACAGAACCATCAATATTCAGAGATGTACCATATAAGCCAAGCAAATTCCAATCAGACATTTCCTAGAAGTACTTCATCACATCAAGAGATATCTGTTTCATAATCATTGATCATTTCTGTGAAAAAATATTGTTTTCTCAGGAACTTTAAGATTATTATTATTATTATTATTATACCACATTTATACAGCGCTCTTTTCACACTGGATATATGCGTTCAAAAGCGCTTCACGTGGATGAAATCACTTATTGGAACGAACCGCATGATTATCTATCCAGACAATGAAAGATATACAATAGATATACAATATATATCACTAGCCTGAAGGAGTTACATGATTGTCTACCTGGTCATGAAAGATATGCAAAAAAATATGCAATAGATATGAAGTCACTTACTGCAAGGAACCGCATAAACTGTATTAACAAACTTGATACAGACAAGTTGACAGAAAGTTATGCTCATCAATACCGCAAATTAGAATAATCTGTATTAACAAGTTTGATACAAACAAGTTGACTGCAAGCCATGCTCATCAATATCACAAATTAGAATAAATGGGCTTACTGAAAATCATTTCATTCATATGACTATTGGGTCAACTATTAGATAATAAACAGAAAACTCAATTGCAGTGAAAAGATTGGATTTTCTGTATTAAATTTGGCATTAAGCAGTCATTTTTCTCTACAGTTTCTGCAATAGCTAGAAACTCAAAAGTCATCATAAAATAAGCCGATGTATATTGATCATGTCATTACTTCTCACACGAATATTCAAGAGGTAAAGGGTTAAAGCAGGTTAAACACTTTCCCTGTTCTATGTTAATTTAAAATTTCAATACCTACTGAATATTCATTGACAAAATAGTTATAACGAAATATGCAAGGTGGAACATTGTAGCCATTTAAGATACTAAAGAAACAAATTTTTCAAGTTCTCTTAGCAAACACAGCAGACCCTGATCAGATGGCTCCTATAAGGAGCCATCTGATCTGGGTCTACTCTGTTTGCAAATGCGTGAAAACATGTTTATATGAAGGAAAGGGTTTACTGTACTTACGGGGGTGTAGATATTACTTACCATGTAGTGGTTGCACATCCAAACATGCTTTCTGCCATCGCTGTGATCAAGTGTTGCCCTGAAGTAAAACATGTACAATGTATATAAACATGGATATGTAACATGTTCTCAGGGTAGGAAAAATAATCTATTTTTTTAAAAAACTAATTACCTACCCTAATGACCTTAAGTTTTCAGGCAACCAATGTCCTTTCTCCATAATTTTGTACAGCTGAATAATTCAATTTGACACCATTTTCATAAAATTAAATTAGACTAACGTAGTAGAAAACCGTGTAGAGCCGGATCAAACAGAAGTCATTTGATCTAGGTCTGTACTATTTGCCTAAGTTTGTCTTTCTGAATATTTAGGGTTATTACTGTATTGTTAGTAATTTCTTGTTATCTTTAAGACTTTACTCCATAAATATTCATGTAAGAAATAATGACATTATGAATATTAAATAGACTCTTGTTATGCTAGCATAATGGACACAGGACATTTTGGTCCTGGCAGAAACTGTAGAATCATATCTATATCATATCAAAAGCAAGAGCAGATCCTGATTAGATGGCTCCTACAGGAGCTGTCTACTTTGGGTCTGCCCTGTTTGCAAAGGCATAGAAATGCTTTATGGAGTAAAGGGTTAAGACTTATAAATCCAAGCACCATGAAACAATGTTAAGATGTGATTAGCTAATTTATAGCACACTGCAAGCAGTTTTCATCCAGATTTAATGCAGTTCACCCTTTCCCTGTTCTATATTTATTCTAAATTTCAATACCTACTGAATATTCTTAGACAAAATAGTTCTAATGAAAAATGGAAGGTGGAACATTGTAGCCATATTAGAAAGTAAAGACACAGATCTGTCAAATTCCATTAGCAAACTGAGCAGAACCTGATCAGATGGCTCTAATAGGAGCCATCTGATCTGGGTCTACTCTGTTTGCAAATGCGTGAAAAGGCGTTTATATGAAGGAAGGGCTTAAATGAGTAACCTGACATCTCATCAAGATTTTAATGTGTTTTATGAAAGAAAAGAGGGGAAAATCAAACATTTCATAAAATTTGTGCAGATGACACATCTTGCAGACAACAATACTGGGCAATTAAATATTTAACCCTTTGCAAACAGGGTAGTCTGCCCTATTTGCTTATGAAAATATAAAAGATCTGGCTCTAACGTTTCTACCAGTACCAAAAGAGCCCGTGTACATATGCCATTATACAAATGCAGCTAATAGGTATTCATGGCGTCATTATTTCTTACACAAACATTCAACAGAGAAACAGTTATTTAACCCTTCGCTTGCTATTCACGTCATATATTTACCTGTAAATAGTGAAGACCCAGATGAGACACCTCCTGCACTAGTTACAAGTTGATTATGCAACCAGTGCACTCCACAGCAGTGATTGTACAGCGAAATACTTGTACACAGTGAAGATATATGTAATTATACAACAAGGCATGGGTGAGGAAGAAGAAATGTATTTTAAAATTCAGCAAGAGAAGGGTTAAGTTATAATGCAGCCACCTAGTTGGCAAATGCAGTGCTACAATTCTCAAAGATAAATGTTTTCCATTTTTCTTGGACAATACAATCAGTGTTAAAAAGTGTCAGTTACCCTACCACTTACCCGAGTGTTGTTGCATGTGATCAAACCGTCTGGTCCAGTCAACTTCCAACTTGACCTCCTTTCCAACAGGAATTTCCTGGGTTACAAAGTTCACAGCCTCTTGACCACGCCTGGTAATACTGTATACAGACACTCCATTGATCTGTGCAGGGGAAATCATCATACATGGACTTAAAGCAACAACTTGACCTAAAAACATGTACATACACATCTCTACCCTTTATCTGATAGAGACATCTTTTCATGCCGGTGCAAACAGATTAGACCCAGATCAGACGACTCATGTGATTATACAGTAAAACCTCTCTATAATGGCCACTAAATTACATCAAGTATTTTGTGTTAAAGGCGAGTGGCTGCTTAAAGCAAGGTGGAAGTAAAACAGAATGCTCCTACAGGAGCGTTCTGTTTTACTTTCACCTTGCTTTAAGCACCCACCTGCCCTAAATACCAACTAATTAACACAATTTAATGACCATTATAGAGAGGTTTACTGTATGTCACTCTATAATCTAACCTAATTAACAATTATTATTTCTCACATAAATATTCATGAATTAAAGGATTAATGTATTTAACACACATTCTATTACTAGCGTATTAGCATTTGCCAATGCTGTAGGCATAGATCAGAGCATTCCTCTGATCAGGGTCTGCACTGTTAGCTACATGTATTTCAGTTTCTTTTCAACATATCATACTTCATGAACTCAGCTGTACAACACTAATGGACCATTAAACTTTGAAAATTTAGCATTCAACGAGTTACGGCAGAAGAAGGCAGTACCTCCTGAATAGCAATAACAGCTCTTTCATACTCTGATCTACCAAGCAATGGGGTGATCACTGTCTTGCTCACCATACCATTACATCAGCCATGTTGTGAAAATTGATACCAAATGCACTTTGCTTTGGAAATATGGTAATATTAACCCTTCCAATGATAAAATTGTCAAGTGGACTATTCCAAAATTCAAATAGGTCCAGCTTACCATAAATATTCTGGGATTTGTTAAAGAAAAAAGAAACATGACAAACAGTGCAGACCCTGATGAGATGGCTCCTATAGCAGCCTTCTCATCTAGGTCTACACTGTTTGCAAAGGACATAAGTGACTCATTTCCCACACTGAAAGTGTTAATAATTTTTAATTGGACATAAGCGTTATCAACCACTATGATATTAAATCAAGCACCAGTTTTAAATTCAGTACAAGAAATACTTTAACCCTTTCCTCCATAAATACACCTTTCTACGCCTCCGTAAAAGTAACTTTTTGAAACCATTGTGATAAATAGAGCATTTGCTCCTAAGGAGCAAATGCTCTATTTATCACAATGGTTTCAGAACTACAAAATTCTAAAAGAATTATTTTCTCTATTTAATGCTCCTTTCGGTAGATTTATTCAGAGAGGTTGGGTCTAAAAATAGCCTATAAAGGAATGGGTTAAACTCAAGGTTCTTACCTGACATGGAAGCTTTTATGAGACACAGGAATAACTGCTGCAACAAGATCTGCTGCAAAGTTACCTCTAACATGTGTCTGACACTCATAACAGTCATTATCAACAAGGTCATGGTAGAACCTGTATTAAGCGGCGACCATCAAAAAGAGGTCTAATTATGGGTTTGTAAGGTAGGTGGTAGCTTAATGCAGGTAAAAAGTAATGCTGAAAGTTCCTATAGGAGCTTTCTGCATTACTTTTGCCCTGCATAAAGCAACCACCGGCTTTTTAAGACTTTTATGTTCAATAAATGAATGGCTGCTTAAGACTAAGCTGTAATAATGAATCCATTTGCACCATCACAGCAAACAGTACAGATCCTGGTTAGCCAAATCATTTATGATAGATGATCTGGGTCTATACTGCTTGCAAATTTCTGAATGTCTTTTTTCTTTTAGCCATTTAACTTTCCTCAATTTAGTTTCATTTCAAGTTACAATAATGTAATAAATATGGGGACTTACTGTTCCTCTGTCATCAGGCTGAAAAAGAAATAAGGCAGATATAATTTAAAATTTGAAACAATCAAATTTAGCAATGAATTTTAATTCGAAAAAGTAGTTTTTATGCATATCCCTTACCCTGCTGTACAAATGAAGTCTGTTTGCATTACCTTCAACATTATCCAGATGATACAGACAGTAAGGTTGCTCTTGATAAGGGTAAATGGTCAAAAATAATTCCTATTGCATACTGAACTGTTACTTCTTTGATTAATTTGATAGGCCTTTTTGACTAAGGATGTCAAAGAAATGCATATAAATAATTGACAGTGAAAACTCATTTTAGTAAACCCATTATGGCCTGTGCCATAAGAAAAAGTGAGGTCCAATATTTGTAAATTGTGCAGACACAGCCAGTTACCACATTATTGGTGTCTGATCTATGTATACAGTATTTACCACTCATTAGCAGCTTCTGTACAGTAAAACCTCGTTTAACCCATTCCCTCATATTGACGCCTTTTTACACCTCTGCTAAAGTCACCTGTTGAAACCATTGTGATATATAGAGCATTTGCTCCTATAGGAGCAAATGCTCTATTTATCACAATGGGTTTCAAACTACAAAACTGTAAAATTTTCCTTTTCGGTAGATTCATTCAAAGAGGTTGAATCTAAAAATAGCCTATGAGGGAATGGGTTAACCTATTAAATGCTGAATATTCAAAGTGGTATGGCCCAACGGTGTTTAACCCTTTACCTGATAGAAGCGGCTTTAAGCGAGTTTAATATATTCCTCCGCTGAAGAAAATAGTTCCAATTTTTACAATAATGAACATATAGCATCATAAATAGTTTCTATATTCTAGGAGGTGGTAGCTTAAAGCAGGCTGAAAGTAAAGCAGAATGCGCATTAAGGCGCATTCTGCTTTACTTTCAACCTGCTTTAAGTGGTCACCTGTCTTCAAAACTAGAAATAGGCTATTGGGTAAAGGGTTAACTTCATTCTGTATGAATGGTTTAATTACAAATGTAGTTCCTAGAGGATTTTGAATGACAAATTCAGTGCCCACCCTAATCAGAGGCCTCTTGGAGGAGCCCCCTGATGTAAGTCTACACTACATGTATTTGCAAATGCCAGTAGACTCATTTACCATAATTTTATATTCAAAGGTTTAATTTGAACTTTAACCTTTAGCCTGCTATGAAAAAGGTCTGATCTGTTGCCGTTGTCACTTACTTCTGATTTGTTCAAGCTTTTGAGATAATATTGACAGAGTGTCAAACAGCTTGGGTGCTGATGAGACGCCAAGTGGCGTCTCATTTGGATCCAAGCTGTTTGCAAATGTCAGTTAGGTCGCGCTTAGCAGGCTAAGGGTTAATAATTAAATTAAAAGCAATCTAGATTAATGCAGGACCACAGTAATGCAGAGAGTTTCAAAGGGACTCTCTGCATCAGCATTGCCTTCATTATTGCCTCCTCTGTTTTTTAACCCTTTACTCAATGATGATATCATGAATATTATATACATTTGTATATTAATTGTAATTTGTAATAATAGAATATGGACTAAGACAAATGAGTTTTTGGCCTTGGCAGAAACTGTAGAATCATATCTGTAATATATCATTATCAATCAGAACAGACCCTGATCAGATGGCTCCTGTAGGAGCCGTCTGATTTGGGTCTACCCTCTTTGCAAACAGGATATGGAGTAACTCTCTTTATATCTACTCTGAAAATGACCACTTAAACCTTTTCATGATGTGCAGGACATGACTAGCTTGACACTAAACATACAGCTTTAATACAGATAAGACACAGTAATTAACTCTCATCAGGATCCAAGTTGTTTAACAATCTGTCAACAGTTTCTAAAAAGTTTGAATGTACTGGTAGGCAAATAATAACGGAAAAGCTTTTACTTTTCTCTGTAAATGTATGCTAGTATTGCAGACTCTTGACTGTAGGTTAAATCTTCATGGCTACACTAACACTGTTTGTAATGTATGTCCATGCAAATGGTTATTTGTTTTGCATGCTTAGGTGCTACTTCAAGACTCAATATACAGCGTATTAATCCTTTATCTAATAGAGATGCCCTTTAATATCTTTGCAAATAGAGTAGACCCAGATCAGATTTCTTAATCGTAACAGCACATGGATACAGGAAACTTTTGCCATGGCAGAATCTGTAGAATCACATCTACATAATATAATAAGCAAACTGAGCAGACCCTGCTCTGGGTCTTCTGTGTTTGCAAAGGCATAGAAAGGTGTATTTATGGAGTAAAGGGTTAATATTAACAATTCACCAGACTATCAGAGGAGAAGATTTTCAAAGTTTTCACTATATGTTTCTATAGAAAACTAGCCGGCCCTGGGGCGGGCCAATTTTGACCCCAGGGGCATAATTTATATAACTTTTGTAGAGGACTTAGACATGATGCTATGAGCCAAATATGAAAGCTGAGCACCTTTCAGTTTCATAAGATTTTCAAAGTTTGCTCTATATGTTTCTACTGAAAACTACCCACCCCTGGGGCGGGGCCAATTTTGACCCCAGGGCCATAATTAATATAACTTTTGTAAAGGACCTGAAGATGATGATACATGAGTTCATATTATTATTCATATCTTAACTTATTTTTAACCCTTCCACTGTTCTATGTTTATTCAAAATTTCAATACCTACTGAATGTTCATGGACAAAATAGTTATAATGAAAAATAGAAAGTGTAGCCATTTAAGAAAGTAATGAAAAACATCTTTCAAATTCCATTAACAAACAGAGTAGACCCTAATTAGACAGTTGCTAAAGGAGCCGCCTGATCTGGGTCTGCTCTGTTTGCAAATGCATGAAAAGGCATTTATATGAGGGAAAGGGTTAAGTAAACATATTATAAGTACATTGTATATTGTACACAAAAATGGAAATAATTTAATGCAATTTGCACTATATAATATCATAATTAAACAGAGCAGATTGATCATATGGCTACTAGATGAGCCATCTAATCTGGGTCTACTCTGTTTGCAATGGTGCAGAAATGCATAATTATGGAGTAAAGGGTTAATTGTCTGTGCAATAGGCCAGATCTAAAAATATCAGTTGTCTACCCAGAAGGGAGGCAACCCAGTTGTTATCAAAAGTGCAAAGGGAGACCTAGCACAGTTTGGATTCTGATTTGACGCATATGTAACTTCAAATTACATATGTGTCAGATCAGAATCCAATATTGTACTTCATAATTGTTTTGTACAAGAGAGTTAATTGTAAGATTGACATGTATTAAAAAACAATGTGAACAATCTTAGACAAGCAGACAACAATTCTGAAACAACTATAATACTGATAAAGAATGCTACAGCATAGAACACTTGACTTGTATTCAGCTAAACTTCACAAAAGATATACTGATAAGACTCTATATTGATATCTGAGAGCTTAATGCAGGACATAGATATGCAAAGAGCATTTTGAGAATTATCCACTTAGTTTTCTCAATCTAAAATGAGTGTTTGTTATTTATTTGGCTAAACACAATTTCTACTCTACTGATTAGACTAAGGGTAAAACCACTGGAACTGGCTATACTAGGTCAGTCTCAGTGGACTGGGTTGTTGGAGAAACCTTTAGCCGCAGTTTCTGAAGTGAAAAAGCCTATTTTAAAGTATAACCCAAAGGGCAGGACCAATTTTAACCTCAGAACTATGATATTAACAAAATTCTTAAAGGTAAACTAAGTAAATCCATACACCAAATATCTAAGCTCTGGGACATGTAGTTTTTGCCAGGAAGATACTAGAGTTTAAACAGCAGTCAGCTACGGAAAACTTGCCACCCATAGGGCGGGGCCAATTTTGACCCCAGGGACATGATTTATATAACTTTTGTAGAGGACCTATAGATGATGCTATGTGCCAAATATCAAAGCTGAGAACCTTCCAGTTTCAGAGAAGAAGATTTTCAAAGTTTCACTATATGTTTCTATTGAAAACTTGACACCCCCAGGGTGGAGCCAATTTTGACTCCAGGGACATAATTTATATAACTTTTGTAAAGGACCTATAGGTGAAGCTATGTGCCAAAGATGAAAGCTGAGCACCCTATAGATTCAGAGGAGAAGATTTTTAAAGGTTCAAATTGTTGACGACGGACGACGAACGACGGACGACGCACGCCGACGGACGACGGACATCAGGTGATCACAAAAGCTCACCCTGAGCACTTTGTGCTCTGGTGAGCTAAAAAGTCAACATAAATCTGATTCTACAATTTCTGCCTTAGATAAAAAAAAACTTGTTCATGATGCTCTTAAAAAAAAATTAAGCTAATCAATATTCATACATTCTTTATTTTTTAATGAATTTCATATCATCATGTAAAATCCTACCTGTCCCCCTCCTTCAGGAAAGAGCACTGTGTCAGCTAGAATCACTTCAAAGCCTTTCAGAACTTCCTTTTTGCCATTTGTGTTGACTTTCAACTCAGCAGGTGTACAAGATTTGACAGAAGTCGTCAACTTAAATATTTAAAACAAAATTACAGTGAGTACGAAAATAAAATACAAATGTATATTATATTTAATTATAGTTATGAAAGTACACCAGCTCCTATCAGTAAAAATGGAAACCACATGCTATAAACTTAGTACAATATGATTGGCCTTGAAGTTTAATAGTCTGGGTCAAGTCCAGTCAACACTCCCTTGAAAGCCTCAAGAAATGGCACTGTTGCAAGTTGTGGCGGTAGCTGGTTACACAGGCATGTAGCTGAAGGGAAGAAGGAATGACTGTTGTGTAAAAAAGCCTTTATAGGATTCTACGACGTATAAATACAGATACAGATCGATGACAAGGAGTGTCTGTGCAAGTGTGGGGGACAATAAACATCAGTCTGTTGCCTCTAGCTGCTGACATAGATGGATGGAGATACTCATGGGCTGGGATGTCAATTAGTCCTTAGACAATAATGGTACATCATTGTCACCTTGGCTTCAACAGTTGACATCTTTGCTGATGGGGCTACCAACCGAGATATAAGATCATTTGGGAGGTGCTACTTATAACTTATGCTTGTCTCCCTTCACATATCATGCAGCCTGTCACTCTACAGCCTCCAATTGCTGAATGCAGACCTGTATATGGGGTCCAATACTGGAGAGGCTTATTCCAATGTAGGTCTGACATGGCTCTCGTAGGCCTAGGGCTTGATTGATTGGGGCCAAATCAAACATCAAATAAGTTTTGTTTTGAGTAAGCAAGACATATAACAATAAACATAAGGTGCAAAGCTTTTTAACCGACTAACAACATTATGTAAGCAGTAAAACATGAATAAATCGGCTATTAAGAGAACGACATGTTATAAATATCACATAATATGAGATTAAATACTATAAATATGACACAATGGATACAGAACATGCATACAAAATGAGATCAATTTGTCAGAGTGAATTGACTTTTCTGCTGGTATTGCACTAGTAGGGAGAATTTAAAGATTAAAAAGGGTGATGCACACTTAAGGAGCAGCTAGGATATAATTTCAACAAATAAGAAAATATAATTAAAAACATAAATAACTACTCATATTATAAATGTTACGTGGACTGACCAGCAGCAGAGTCTGAGCAAAACAATATACACACAAAGCAATTTGGAGCGAAACCAAAAGCATAATTGATACGGTCAAACTTGGATTCATATTAAGAACAAAGAATCCCCGCAATTCTATCAAGAACTCCTTCACCCTAGAAGTCTATGCGAGTACATACTGATTACTCCCATGCTTAGGCCGCAGCAGAATTGCTGGTATTACATACTACTGCCGCCTATAAAGCGCCTGGAATCAATCCCCTCATCCATGCTAGGGGTGCAGAGAAAATCCTGGCCCACTTACGGTCCTTTCAGAGTCTGAGTCTGACTGTTTATAGGAAAATAAAATATCAGTACAATTATTGGCACAACGAATATAAATAAGAACAGTAAGGAGTTGTGTATAGAAAGATGCTGATCTTGGCCCAACTGTGGGTCTAAAAACTGCCTTATAATGGAATTTTTGAAACTGATCGCAAAAAGAGACACAAAAGTGTGACAGATAAGAAAAGAGTAAAACACCTATCGCCTCAAATCAGATTTGGGGTGAACTGATCTGCACCTTTCTCACAGTAATATCAATACACAAGCAATGAACACAAGCAAACTGAAAAGGCTATGGACATTAAGACAAGGAGCTGTTAAGACTGCATGCAATTTTGCGAGGGTTGCTGTCTGCCGGGATATCTTTAGAACCAGAGACATATGTCTCTGTTAAAACCGAAAGTAGCTCGATATCACCATTTAGAGTACACAATTTATGTGAACTAAGTCTAATGGGGAGCGAGTTAGATTCAATCTGCATGAGGAAGGACAAGCTGTTATTTGCCTCTTGGCAATCGCGTCAATATGTGCTTTCCGAAATAAGTCGTCCAAGATATCCAACTTGTATCTAACTGTCATGGTAATATCAAGTTCTGTCCACAGATTTAGTAGGTACCAAAGCTGGCATGGATTGTAACTTGACTTTCACTTTCAGTCACAATACCCAGGCATTTTCTGAATACCTGTGCATTGTAAACCTGGTTCGCTTAAAAAATTGGTATACCACATACAGCACATAGATCGATGCAAAAAGACAACTTACCTCTTTGAGATAACTATTCTTTTGACATGCGAGTGCCATGTTTGGTTTTCCTGTCGGTGTTCCGTGAGATGCGTTTAGTCGTAAAATTTACTATTCACGAATTTCCTGTTCGCAGTAAGGTGGCAATTTCCTGGAATAGCCCCCACAGCTATTATCGCAATATCTCGGAATGAGTGAATTCTTAAATACCAATGGAGGCAATTTCAAAGGTATTCCGTTTTGACATTCCGCGGTGAGGGAAGCTTATTCTAGGATATTGCACAATTGCAGTACAGGAGTGGTAATACACCTTATCACACGTATGTTGTTTTGTTGTTGGTTGTTGTTACTTGTTACTTAATTGTTAGTAAATATTTTTATCCTTTTCAAAAGCCAAACATATGTCAGACTTCAAAGATTTACTTGATAAATAGTTATGTAAGAGATAATGACATCATAATTCATAAATATTAGAATTAGTAGATGATTTATAAACAATCAGGAACAGTATCTGCATCTAAATACATCTAAATAATACTGACCACCTTCAGCAAGTTGAAGATTATCTATCTATCTATCGATACTGCCCAAATCCGCTTTCGCGTATTATTGGCAGGTGCGCGTCAGTGCTAGGACAAAATTAATAAAAGTAGTGAATAGAGAGACTTCAAAGTGAGACAGTGATCGAGAAGAAGAAAGTGAGATAGTGTTAGAACAGGTGATTTTTAAAATCAGATAAAAACACTATTTCCCGGCTCTCAGGGATGGCTAAAAAGAGAGGGGTGCATGACACTCTTAAACCCCTCTAGGTCCGACTGTTGAACGGCATATGCAGGCAAGCTGTTCCACAAAACAACTGTATATGGAAAGAAAGAATATTTAAAATTATAAAGAAAAGATTATGTCAGAGGTGTGAGTGTTTTGCGAAAGAGGACGCAAAACGAAACAGTTTAATAAAGAGAACAGATTGAGGATTTGAAGGCAGTTACTGATCGAGTGGCTTGATGTAATATCAGATGGTAGAGAATTCCAGTCCACAATAGTTCTGGGGAAGAAAGAGTATTTCCTAGTCTGTGTTCTGCATGAAAGAGTCTGGAAGGTGTTTGGATGAGCATGTCTTGTGTGGCGTTTCGGACGGATAAGTAGGTTTTTTCTAATATTTATTTCATTATGAATTATCTGATGGAGAGTTGTCAGCTGTGTGTTACGTCTCCTGGTTTCCAATGATAAATTGCCAGTCCAGGTGGTCTAACATGTCACCAACACTGGATGTGTTCCTGAATTTGTTGGTGACAAATCTGGCTGCCCTCCTCTGGACCATCTCAATCCTGTCGATATCAGCTAGACTTTGTAAGAAATATATAAGAAATAGTATATGGATCAAGAGAAACTTCAGTCAGTCTTAGCAAACCTGGAAACATGGGCACAAAAATGGGGTATGAGATTCAACGCGAAAAAATGTTACATACTCTCCATAAACCAAAAGATATCCAAGTTTTACCAACTCTACAGCCATATCCTACAAGAGGTACAAGATAATCCGTATTTAGGCGTACAGATATCCAAAGACCTCAAGTGGGATGTGCACAAAAACAATTTATGTAAGAAAGTCAACGCCACACTTGGTTTCCGAAGATGGAACCTAAGAAATGTTCCAGAAAAATGCAGGAAAACAGCATACATTTCAGTAGTAAGGTCTATCATGGAGTATGGCGCAACCATGCATCTGGAATCCATACCTCAAAGGGGATATAGACAGATTGGAAAAAATTCAAACCGTGCAATCAGATTCATAAAAAAGAACTATAAGGACAAAGAGACAGGAGCAATCACAAGAATGAGAGAACAACTGGGATTAGAGACCCTTGAAGACAGGAGACTAAGCCTTCGTTTGATACTTATGTATAAGGTAGCACTTAGAGGGATTGGTACCCGCCTTATACCGACATCCATATTTACAAAGCCGGCAAAACTAATCATTATAGAGCTTTCAAATTTCACACATGGAACAAGCATAATGAGAGGAAGTGCCATGCACAAGGACCACATCACTAGCATCAATATTGTTTCAAGTTATTCCCCTTTTTCATATTAACAATAAGTATTTGTGTCAGCTGCGAGCAGGTGACGCATGTGTTCCTTCGAACACTCTTGTTGTTTTTGTAGAATCATATCTATGTTATATCATAAGCAATCAGAGGAGACCCTGATCAGAAGGCTCTTATAGGAGCTGTCTGATCTGGGTCTTCTCTGTTTGCAAAGACATAGAAATTAAGGTGTGTACATTTATGGGGGAAAGGGTTAAGTAGACAAATTGTGTCTGGACTTGGACTACTGTCTCTTATGTTCTTGTTTATTCTAATCTCTGATAAATATCAGCTTAACCCATTCCCACTTAGGCTATTTTTAGACCTAACCTCTTTGACAAAGTCTACCCAAAAGGAGCATTTACTAGAGAAAAGAAAATATTTAGAATTGAATAGTATTGAAACCATTCTGATAAATAGAGCATTTGCTCCTATGGAGCAAATGCTCTATTTATTAGAATGGTTTCACAAAGTGACTTTTACAGAAGCGTCAAAAGGCGTTAATATGCGGGAATGGGTTAATGAATGCAACTCTGCAGTGTCATATTCAGCTTGTTCATCACAATACTTGTTTTACTTTCTTTGAGCACAGATGCCTCATGACAATCATTCGAATCATGTTACAGTAGCTCATTTGCATTTATTGGGTGATCTGTCCAACCAGGGATTCCCATAACAATTAAATCTCATTCATTTCTTTGAAATTAAAACATTGTTCCAGCATTGTGGCTTGTTTGCAAGTGTTTTAAAATAATCTTTGTACAAAAACTTGATCTATTCAATTTTTCACCAGGAAAAGTGATGCAAAATGGAACTTTAAAAAAAGAAATACAAAAAAATGTAATCAAATTATGTTGTCCTTTACGCAACTTTTTGCATAATTATTCAAATCTTCATTTCAGTATTGTTGATCAAGAGGTAACCGTAATATTCAAAAGTCAGGGAAGACATGAGTGTACCATTTGCACCAGGACTTGAGCAAGGAACAAACTTGGAAGGGAACATTGAAATCTCTGCAGATGATCTAAAACCAGTCAGCTTCACTCCATGCAAAGATTTCAACCAAAGCCACGTCCGTATTTCACCAGTCAGTGATTTTGGAGACCAAGCTTTTCTACTTCATGATTTACTGACTGAATCTGAGTGTAGCGGCTTGATAGAACAAGGAGAAAAACAAGAGTTTGATACAATCAGAGGGGTCAGAGATGACTACAGAAGCTGCAAGCGGTAGGATACAGTAGAACTTCTCTATAATGGCCACTAAATTGTATTAATTAGTTGGTATTTAGGGCAGGTGGCTGCTTAAAGCAAGGTGAAAGTAAAACAGAACGCTCCTATAGGAGCATTCAGTTTTATTTTCACCTTGCTTAAGCAACCACCTGCCTTTAACACAAAATACTTGATGTAATTCAGTAGCCGTTATAGAGAGGTTTTACTGTATTATTAGTAGATTAATTGTGCGAAAATGAGATTAACCGTTTACAAAACACATTGTAAGGCCTTTGCAAATAGCGAAGACCCAGATCAGATTGTCAGATCAGGGTTTGCTCTTTTCGCGCATGGAATAATATAGATTTGGTTTCATATTCTACAGTTTCTGCAATGGTAAACAATTGTCTTGTTCATAATGCCAGAATAAAATGTAAACTACATGTAATTAATATTTGTACAGTCATGAATTTAACCTTTAACCCATTCCCTCATAGGCTATTTTTAGAATCAACCTCTTTGAATAAATCTACTGAAAAGGAGCATTTACTAGAGAAAAGGAAAATTTTAGAATTGTGTAGTTTTGAAACCACCGTGATAAATACAGATGGTATGATGAGGGTCAGCTCTGTTTGCTTATGGAATTACATAGATCTGATTCTACAGTTTATCTGCCATGGCAAAAAAATATTTACCATATAGAGGATCTTACATGAGTGTTCATTTTACATTGTTTTTATGAAACGAGTTTACTATAATAATATGATACAAGCTTTAGCGAGTGTCATATTCAATGTAGTAAGTGAGTTTCATAGAAACAATGTATAATGAACACGAATTTAAGATTCTTTTTATCACATAATCCTTAAAATGCCATAGAAAATAAAACAGACTAGCTGACAGCTGTTTCTGCCATTGCTTTACAAACAGCGTAGTAATACAACGGACGACCCGTATGGAGTGCTATGATTGGCTCATGCTTTTTAAATGAGTGCTACGATTCGCTAACTTGCTAATTTGCATAAAAAATGCACTAGTGCAATTCTGCGAAATACGGCACTCTGTTACGGCACTCCCACATGGTAGATCATGTGATAATATAAAATGTGTAACTCATATTCAAAATGTCATTATTTATTACATAAATATTTTTGGAGTAATAGGTGACTTGGTAAGTATAAGATATTAAAACTTCATTAACCCTTTCCTCCATAAATACGCCTTTCTGCACCTCTGTTATGAAACCATTGTGATAAATAGAGCTATGGTTTCAAAAAGTGACTTCTACAGATCTCGAGGTGTCAAAAAGCGTTTATATGAGAGAATGGGTTAATGATTATTCATGATGTTATTATGTCTCCCCCCATATTTATATGGGAGAGACATATTGTTTTCGTGAGAGTTGTCTGTCTGTCCGTCCGTCCTTCCGTCCGTCCGTCTGTCCGTCACACTTTTTGTCCGGACGATAACTTCAATATGCCTGATGCCAGTTGATTGAAACTTCATATATGGAAAGAGCATAATGAGAGGAAGTGTCATGCACAAGGTCCATAACTCTGGCTTTACTAATATAGGAGTTATTGCCCCTTGTAAAAAAATGCACACTTTTTTGTCTGGACGATAACTTCAATATGCCTGATGCCAGTTGATTGAAACTTCATATATGGAAAGAGCTTAATGAGTGGAAGTGTCATGCACCAGGTCCATAACTCTGCCTTCACTAATATAGGAGTTATTGCCCTTTTTAAAAAAATGCACACTTTTTTGTCTGGACGATAACTCCTATATGGCTCATGCCATTGGATTGAAACTTCCTACATGGAAAGATCATGACGAGAGGAAGTGTCATACACAAGGTCCATAACTCTGGCTTCATTAATAATGGAGTTATTGCCCTTGTAATTTTTCAGCAATTTTTTTTGTCCGGGCGATAACTCCTATATGGCTCATGCCATTGGATTGAAACTTCATACAAGGAAAGATCATGATAAGGGAAAGTGTCATGCTCAAGGTCCATAACTCTGGCTTCACTAATATTGGAGTTATTGCCCTTTGTAAAAAAGCACAAGTTTTTGTCAGGATGATAACTCCTATATGGCACATGCCATTGGAGTGAAACTTCATACATGGATTGATCATGATAAGAGAATTTGTCATGCATAAGGTCCTTAACTCTGGCTTCAATAAATTGAGAGTTATTGCCCCTTGTACATTTGTTACATTTGTTTAACACTTTCTTGTCCGGACGATAACTCCTACATGGCTCTTGCCATTGTATTGAAACTTTATACATGTACATGGAAAGAGCATGATGAGAGAAAGTGTCATGAACAAAGGCCATAACTCTGGCTTCAATACTTTTGGAGTTATTGCCCTTTGTTACATTTTTTGTCCGATCAATAACTCCTGTTCGACTGATGCTATTGGAATGACGTTTCATTTATGGAAAGAGCATGATGAAAGTAAGCATCATGCACAAGGGCTATAACTCTGGTATCAATATTTTTGAAGTTATTAGCTGTTATCATTTTCTTCTTGAAAAATGTGGTGTGGAAAGCGCTTAGTGAGGGGAAGTATCAATCATCAAGTCCATAACATTTTTAGTGATTTCCCTTTACATATTGTTTTTATTAGAGGGGAGACATCCGTTTTTGTGACAAAAACCTCTAGTTATTTCTTACATGAATATTAACAAGGAGAGGGTTAAAGCTAGCCAATAATGACTTTAAAATTATAAATGTCCAAAGATTTTCCTCAAGACATAATTTTACTGGGAAGTGACCACAAACTATTGCATAAAATTTATGTACATCTTGTTATACCCCGAAAATCAAAATCTGGGTGCACGTTTTGTTTCATCTGTGTGTTTTATAATGGCATAAATATTATGTACACAAGATGTTTTCGTATTGGTAGAAAATGTAGAGTCAGATCTATTTCATAAGTAAGCAGAGCAGACCCTGATGGGATGGCTCAGAAAGAGTCATTTTATCTAGGTATGCTGTGTTTGCAAAGGCAAAAAGTGTTTGTATTATGAAGAAGAAGGGCCCGTAACATTTGATAGATAGAACGTTCATACTTGGAATGTACATGAACACTCTTCTCAGGAAGTTGCAACTTTATATCACGATAAAGGTTATACTTTAAACTTTTCCCTGTACTACATGTATGTTTATTCCAACTTTCAATACCTATTTAAAATTCATGGACAAACTAGTTATAATAAATAATGGAAGGTGGAACATTGTAGCCATTTTAGAAAGTAAAGAAACAGGTCTATCAAATTCCATTAGCAAACAGAGAAGACCCTGATCAGACGGCTCGTCTATGAGCCATCTGATCTGGGTCTTCTTTGTTTGCAGATGTGTAAAAATGTGTTTATATGAGGGAAAGGATTAAGATCAATGGTCAAACTGGCTATCATTTTGTGTGAAGTGCTTGTTCAGGCATAGTGTTTCACAAACACATTTTGTTTTTATCTGATTACTATATAGAATATTACTGACATAGTAATTCGCAAACACATCTTCTTTTATCTAGGATGACAATACAAAGCCAGGCATTGGCAGATATTTTATGGTCAAGGATCAAAGACTATGTGCATGAAATAGTGATAGAAGATGATCCGCATGAACATCATGTGCATGGTCCACCTACACTGATGAAAGGAAAGTGGGTACCAGAAGGTTTGAACAATGTAAACACCCTTTATAACACCTTTACAACAACTGCCAGAGCTGTGGATAACAGGAGGATTTAGCAAATTTAGATATAGAAAAAAACCTTATAAACTTTAATTTTAGTAGAGAATATTTTAGATAATTTTAGGCAGGTGGCAGATTAATGCAAGTTGAAGTCATGCAGAAAGCTTCTAGAGAAGCTTTCTGCGTGACTTTCACCTTGCATTAAGCTGTCACCTGTCTCCAAGACCGATATTTATACTAAATCGAATGTCTGGTTTAGAGGGGTTTTACTGTATAGTATTTTCTGTATTTCTCAGCCAAACCTTAATTTGTTGCTACTTACTAGATTTACTTCGGAGTACATGAACCCTTTCCCTCAAAATAAATGTTTTTACACGTCTTTGCATATAGAGTAGACCCAGATCAGATGACTTATGTAAGAGCAGTCTGATCAGGGTCTACTCTGTTTGCTTATGGAGTTTGATATACCTGTTTCTTTGCTTTTAAAATGGCTTATGACTTTTCAGAGCAAATTATTCCCTTGAAATTTTACATTATACATATTCAGCTAATAAATATTTATGATTTCATTATTTCTAGCATTAATATTGGACAGGTAAATTAAAAGTTAACAATATAGGGTTTGGTGGAGAAGGAAGAGATTTTTGATATTTCGGTACACCTTTTATCTACAACTCTGGCAACAAGTCTAGGAATTGTTTTATTCCTTAGAATTTTCTAATACAATTCTTTACACAGACCTGTGTGCACCCTGCCAAAGGTGTGTGTAATGAATTTATTTCCAGTCAGAGCTTCTCTCGAGGCCCACATAGGCCAAACTATCCATTTACTTTCTGTTTATTGATATGATGTCAGTTTCCATGAGTTACACTGACATTATTTAATGCATGGAGTTTAAATTGTTATGAAAATCGGGCTAAAAACAACAGAATAGGATGAATTAAGACAATTTAATTTTTGAATTAGCAGAAAAAAGTCGATAAATCACGTATTAATTCAGACACTCTGTCAATAAATTGCAAAACTTAGAACAAATTATTAACGTAATTCAGACACTTTGTCAATAAATTGCAAAATTTAGAACAAATTCTTAGTAAGAAAATTGCAATAATGACAGTTTATGCAGATATGAAGCGTTACCTCACAGAGATGCTTTTTTTTCACGCCTTTGAAAACACAGTAGACCCATATCTGAAAGTTCCTGCAAGAGCTTTCTGATCAGGGTCGCTTTTGTTATGCCCCCGTTGACAATAGTCAGGGGGCATTATGTTTTGCACAAGTCCGTCCGTCAGTCGTCTGTCCGTTCATCCGTTCGTCCGTCCATCTGTCTGTCTGTCTGTCCGTGTGTCACGCTTTTTCGTGCAGTTGGTTGTCACAGTTTTTTCAAGTGTTATATGTCAGTAATTTCTACACTTATACACATGAAACTTCACATACACATAATAGTCATTAATCACCATCTTTGCTCTCATTTGGCACCCCACCCATGCTGCCTGCAAGCCCAAGGTCAAGGTCAAATGACTTAGGAATTTTACATGCAGCTAGGCAAGCACCACCACTGGGGCATCGCTGTGTCTTACAGACACAATTTTCTAGTTTGTTTTTGAAATTGTAGAGATCTGATTTTTATGGCAGCATAAGAATTTTAATGAACCTTTTTATTGCAATGGAGATTTTTGTCAGCTAAATCTATGTAAATGTAAAAAGAAATGAAAACAATAATATACAGTAAAGTACAATAAAACCGCTTTAAACTGGAATTCTAGTAGAGAAGAATTTTGATACTACATGTATTAGGCATGTGGCTGCCTAATGCAAAGTGAAAGACAGATAATTATACTAAATACGTTTAGAGGGGTTTTACTGTATTAGATATAAAGAATTCGATGTGCAATATAATCATTATTTTCATTATTGTGATGATGATATTAATGATGGTGGTGATGACGATGCACATGATGACAATCATCAACAGCATCATCATTATTTTTTTATTGTTTGTCTACTTAATGAATGTTATATTCATGATAGAAATCATCTAATTCTATTTACAGATTTTCCGGTTTTGTCGATACTTACCTGGAGGTCACTTTGCTCCCCATTTTGATGGTCACTATGACAGGAGTCCAACAGAGAGATCACTGAAAACATTCATGCTTTACCTTAATGGCAACTTCAGCGGAGGTACCACAAACTTTGTTGATGAGCAACAAACTCTTTTTAAGGTTGGTACTATCCAATGTCCTGAGCCATAGCTAAAGGGGCATATATTGTATACAGTTGAACTTCAATATCTCGAACTGAGATAACTTCAGGATAACTTGATGTAAAAGTTTGGTTCTTTCAAAAGTTACAATACAGAATTGTTCTAAAATGTATCATTAAGCATATATATCTAGAAGCATAATTATGTGACAGCTTAATGCAGGTCAAAAGTAATGAAAGCTCATATATGGGAGCTTTCAGCATTACTTTGGACCTGCATTAAACTGTGAACTTGAGAAATGGTTCAGATTAGAAATTGGGTGACTCTTTTGTTTTGTTTTTTTATTGTTATCTCGAAGTTATTTGTATGGTCCCTTAAAGTTTGAGATATCAAAGTTCAACTATACTACTATTGTCATTTGTCCACTACTATGTTATGACCACCCTCATTTCAGCTCATCAGCTCATTTCATCAATTTCAAACAGTGGTCACAACACAGGGCTTTGTTGAGAAATACAGGAGCTAATCGTGAAAAAATGTTTTATTTACATGTTGTGCAATATTTTACTAAGCATCTTGTAGCTAGGTTTAAAAAAAACTATGATTTAGTGTAAAGCTGTTGCAGAGGCCCAGGCAAAATGGGTAAATTAAAACACTTTCTGTAATACATGTAGTTCCTTTTTTCTCTACTATGTGGTCACAACATAGGGTTTCGTGGAGAAATGGTGATTTTGGTAAACCCCTCTAAACAGGAATTATAGTCTAGGTAAGAATTTAGTCACTTTTAGGCAGGTGGCTGCTTAATGCAGGGTGAAAGTTGTGCAGAAAGCTCCTAGAGGAACTTTCTGCATGACTTTCACTCAGCATTTCACTCAGCATTAAGCAACCACCTGTCTCCAAGACCTTGGGCCTCCGTGGCTTAGTAGTTATGGTTTTCGACTGACAATCGCTTAGCCTCTCACCGCTGTGGGTTTGAATTCCGGTCTGTGAATTTGGAGTTTATGTGAGGGAGCCTTCCAGCTGGCTTGCGGTAGGTCGGTGGTTCTACCTGGATGATCTTCTGTGCACGTAACAATGCAATTTGTTCCGTGCACAGAAGAACCTCTGGGGTCTTCCTCCACTTGTAATTAGCTGGACGTCGTGATATGACTGAAATACTGTTAAAACAATGTGAACTCCGATAAAAAACAAAAAGTCTCCAAGACCTATATTTATACTAAATTGAATGTCCGGTATAGAGAGATTGTACTGTATCCAAATATGCACCCGTATCCATTGCTGTGTGCTGTTACTGCAATCTATGAGGCCTATGCAAGCATTGTGATACAGATAAGAGGCAGAGTAACTTGATGTCTCATTAGTATCCAATCTGTTTGACTCTGACTTATTTTGCAACAGACATGATTAACTCTTCACTCCATCAATATTTATGCAATAAATAATGACATCATGAATACTAATTAGATTCATTTTTATAGTGGCATACGGACACAGGAAATTTTCGCCATGGTAGAAACTGTAGAGTCAGATCTATATAATATTGTAAGCAAACAGAGCAGATCCTGATCAGAGAAGCCGTCTGATTTGGGTCTACTCCTGTTTGCAAAAGCGTAGAAAGGCGTATTTATAGAGTAAAGGATTTAAATAAAAATTCAACCAAACATTTTATACAGACGATGCTTATAAATATTAAATATTACGGCATAGTTAAACAGTTCGGCATTAAGGACTGGATATTGATTTCCTAATTTAAAATGTTAATCTGAGTCTCCAACAGTTAAATCCTTAGACATATAGGAGCAAATGCTTTATTTATCACAATGTTTTCAGAACTACACAATTCTAAAATGTCCTTTTCTCTAGTAAATGCTCCTTTACAGTAGATTCATTCAAAGAGGTTGGATCTAAAAATAGACTATGAGGTTATGGGTTAAGACAGGTTTTACTGTTTATTCTGACAGCATGTTTTACTCCCCAGGATGAGGTAACTGGCAGATATTGTGCAGAGGAAAAGAACATTATGTGTACAATTCAGCCAGAGATGGGGCTAGCTATTCTGTTTAATCATCACAGACTACATGAAGGGGCAGCACTTGGGTAAGTGTTCTGAAAGAAATGAAAACACTAGGAAAAAGATGCTATATGACAACACCCTGTACAAGTTGCATTGTTGAACCAAAGCCAGATGTAATTATGTCTGATCAGGTTCTGCAGACCTTATTGTGTTTTTCATGACTCCCAGATCTGATTTGAGGGGCATATTGTTTTTGCCCTGTCTGTTCGTTTGTTTGTCTGGTTGTCTGTTACCAACTTTAACATTGGCCATAACTGTTGAACCAGTGGAGATAGAGACTTGATATTTGGCATGCGTATCTCATGAAGCTGCACATTTTGAGATCAGGGTTGAAGGTCAAATTGGCGGGCATAGTTTCATAAACACATCTTGTTTAACTTGTATGACATATAGTGTAGAACAAGAATAAACATCATGCTTTAAATGAGGCGATTGATGTGGTGTTACACTGTTTGCAAAGATTAAAGGTTGATTTTCATATACTTGGATTCATTTATTTAGTACAAATTGAAAATACTTACAGAGAATACTACTGTATCGATTGATAAGAACCTGGGGGTATATTGAGCCCTCTGCATTCAGAGAGTTTTACTGCATAAAACACCTATCTATGCTATTGCAAATAGAAGAACCATGTCAGTTGGCACAGATGTCTGATCAAGGTCTGCTCCGTTTACACATGATAAAATATACCGGTAGGTGTAATTCTATAGTTTTTGCCATAGGGCAAAAAATCCTGTGTTCATGTGCAATTAGAAAAAATAATCTAATTAATATTCATGATGTCATTATTTCTTACATGAATATTGGAGTGAATAGATACTTTATATTTGGTATGTATACCCATCTGATGAAGTGCATATGGATTTACGGCTTGTCAATAAGATGGAGGTCATATTTGAAGATCAAGGGTTAAACTTGCTAGTATTTGTTTCTCACATACCTTCCCTTATCTCCGAGTTAGAACAACGGGTTAAGATTCCCTTATCTGTAAAGCGTGTAAGATCACTTTAGAACGTACATATGACGTCATACATCAGATATGACGTCAAACCATGGAAACCGATGTTTACATGTCATTTAAATGGCAAAAATACACTATTTGTTATGTGAGAAAAAGAATCTGATGCTCGTTGTCTTTTAAGATCACATGTTCCTAAACTCACCAAGAAAATGTTATTAAGCTCGCCAAGGCTCGCTTAATGACATTTTCTAAGGCTCGTTTAGGAACATGTGATCTTAAAAGACAACTCGCAACAGATCCTCTATATCCAGCGTTTGTTTGGGACATAGTGTTATAGTGACAAATACTTACAATGTTTGTTGATAGCTTAAGGCATTATGACAATGTTTTACATAAATACTTGAATTGCTCTGATCTAATATTTCGACCACTTAGTGGTCGAAATATTAGATCAGAGCAATTCAAGTATTTACGTATTATATTAATTCCCTTTTTGGAATATTTTCTTCACAATGTTTTATGCAGTCAGTAAAGGTCATCTATTCACTAATATTGCTACACAGTAAAATCTGTCTAAACCTTTTACTAGATGAATATTCATGCAAGAAATAATGACATCATGAATATTAACTAGCTGAATATTTATACTGGTATATAAGTAAGAATATGTTTTTTCATGGCTGATACTGTAAAATCAGATCTTTATAATCGTGACAACAGGCATCTATATCAGGTTACGGATTAAGCAATTGATTAAAACTAAATTTTGATTCTAGGGCTTTGCAGTGGACGATAGCTTAATGCATGACCCAAAGTAATGCAGAAAGCTCACAAAGGAGTTTTAAAGACTCCTATATTAATTGTAGTTATTTTTACATTGTTCCACAGGGATGGAAAGAAATATATTCTCCGGACTGATGTCATGTTTCGAAATGTTGACCAGAAGTTGAGTGATGGGTATATTGAGGCAGTATCTCTATTGCAAAAGGCAGAAACCCTGGAGGTAAGGCAAGAGATTGACAAGAAAAGTAAATGTGTTTGCAGTTCTTGATTTAACCCGTTCCCTCATATGCTATTTTAGAAGCAACCTCTTGTAATAAATCTACCGAAAAGGAGCATTTACTAGAGAAAAGGGACAATTTTAGATTTGTGTAGTTTTGAAACCATTGTGATAAATAGAGCATTTGCTCCATAGGAGCAAATGCTCAATTTATCACAATTGTTTCAAAAGTGTATTTTATAGAGGCATCAAAAGGCTTTAATATGAGGGAATGGGTTAATATGCAAATATGAATCACTGAGAAACTACACATATTTAAAATAAGAATAAAAAAATTTTCCAGTGCCAAGTCTGTACAAACGGTAAAGGTGAATTTAGTTATCCCTTTACTCCATGAATATTCAAGAATTAATGACATAATGAATATTAATTACATTAATTTTTATAATGGCATATGGACCATGGAAAATTTGGCCATTGGAAATTTGTAGAATCATATCTATATTATTTCATAAGCAAGCAGAACAGACCCTGATCAGACTGCTCATAAAGGAATCATCTGATCTGGATCTACTCTGTTTGCAAAGGCATAGAAAGACGTATATATGGAGTAAAGGGTAAATTTTATCAAAGTAATATAATATATATTAACCCTGTACTTAATAGACACACCTTTCAATGCCTTCCTTAACAGGGTAGAACAGATCAGAAGGCTCTTGTAACAGTCCTCTGATCAGGGTCTTCTCTGTTTTTTCATGAAACAATATTGATCTAATTCTAAGGTTCCTGTCAT
The DNA here is from genome assembly GCA_963576725.1 of Azorinus chamasolen. Taxonomy (NCBI): domain Eukaryota; kingdom Metazoa; phylum Mollusca; class Bivalvia; order Cardiida; family Solecurtidae; genus Azorinus; species Azorinus chamasolen. The sequence continues at coordinate 51,177,734 of OY755248.1, forward strand.
TATAAAGAATTTCCTTATTCATATTGTCAATATAAAAACCTTTCCCAGTTAACCCTTTCCTCCATAGGCTATTTTTAGACACAACCTCTTTGAATCAATGTACCGAAAAGGAGCATACATTGTAAATTTACTAGAGAATAGGAAAAGTTTAGAATTGCGTAGTTTTGAAACCATTGTGATAAATAGAGCATTTGCTCCTATAGGAGCAAATGCTCTATTTATCACAATGATTTCATAAAGTGACTTTAACAGAGGCGTAAAAAAGCGTATTTATGGAGTAAAGGGTTAATTTATATTCCTGATGTCATTATTTCTTACATGAATAATCACTGTATCTGCTGGTAATTACGATTTTCACTTTATTTTCAGTGCGTACAAAATATCGCATGGTACTGCTATTAGTTTCAGGGTTAACTTCTTTTACTAACCAATCTTTAAACCCATGGTCTTGCAGCCATGATTCTTTAACATTCCTGCCGTGTTTAACTTTTTCACTAGCAGATGTTATCTTTATTCAGCAGCCAAATGACATCACTACTGAACAGAACAGTTCTCGTAGAATTACTTAAATTTAGATGCCAACGCTAATGCGGACACAGATATTTATGAGAAAATGGTTTTTTTGCATATGTTTTATCATTCAAAGGGATATATAACTCTGAAAAATCAAAGAACCAGGTCATTCTGTTGGTATGCACATCTGCACTTCATGGTGACCACAGATGCTGTGAAATCGTTTCAAAGCCTGACCAGCAAGTTAGGAGAAATTGGATTTTATGCAATTTTTTACCATTCAAGGGGGGAATAACTCTGTGAAAAATAAATGATATAATGTTAGTATGTATCTCCTTCTTCAACAGAATGCTGGGGAGTGCATGAAGGCTGTAGAAATGTACAGAAAAGCATTTAAACTAGCACCAGAACTAGAGCAGTCGACTTGATATCAGGCCACAGTGATAGTCCACAAACTTGATATCGAGGACTATGATGAACAATGTGAGCGATTTAAAAAAGCAGTGTTTTGAATGTACTGAAGAAATGAATTGTTTGAGATTGGAGCAGATCTTTGATAGTTTATAAGCAAATATAGAAGACCCTGATATTAACCCTTTCCCTCATATAAACGTGTTTGCACGCATTTGCAAACAGAGCAGACCCTGATCAGACGGCTCCTATAGGAGCCGTCTGATTAGGGTCTGCTCTGTTTGCTGATTGAATTATAAAGATCTGTTTCTTTACTTTTTAAATTGGCTACAATGTTCCACCTTCCATATTTCATTATAACTATTTTGTCCTTTGATATTTAGTATTGAAATGTGGCATAGGGAACATAAAACAGGGAAAGGGTTAAGATGGCTCATACTAACTTTATGGTCCTTTTTAGAGAGGGTTTACTGTATATACAACTGTAGTGCAATACATTGCAGGAAACCATGTTGTTTTTGTGAGCATTTTCTATACTACTGTTCTATTATATACATGTACATGATTCCTCAGGACATTACTGTATGTCAATAAAAACTTAACCTGGCATGTGTAAACAATTTCTATCAAGAGGAGCCAAGGAGACATTTGTTATCTTAGTTGAATAGTGTTTGGGATTTTGAAGAAAAAACGGGATGATGTTATGATGAGTTTTAAGGATGATGACAACATTGTTAACAGAATATTTATTTTTATATGAAGTTCTTTCTTACATATTTTCTTGTGCTGGTTACATTGAAATAAAGGAATTTTGAATATATTTTGATTTTTGTTAATATTTATACCAACTTCCAGTAGCATGTAGATATATGAAAACGAAACCGATGGGGAATAAAAATGTAAAGTTAAACTAGTGGTGTCAGTTTATCTTTTTAACAAATACATGTATATATACCGAGTTCAATTTGATGATTTTCTTAACCCTTTACTCCATGAATATTCAGACAAGAAATAATGACATCATTAATATAAATAAAATCATTTTTTATATTAAATGGCACTGAACAAAATATTTTTTATTATGACATATACTGTAGAATCAGATCTATCATATCATAAGCAAATAGTGCAGATCCTGAACAGACAGCTGTCATAGGAGCCACCTGATCTGGGTGTACTCTGTAATGTCATTGAAAGGTGTATATATGGAGTAAAGGGTTAATCAGTATTGACTTATTATTTTGGACGGTGTTTATAAAAGTCAAAATTTAATATACCCTTGTTTTTCGTTAGGAAACGTTTAAGATAATCAAATTGAAGTGATACATGTTTCGTGTTTCCATAGCATTCTCGTGTTGGCTTTCCGAGTTTGTCAATGATAATAGGCTCTATCTGATAAATTGCAAGGGCATAATGTCTGTAATAATAATCGACTGGAGGATGTTTAACCCTTTTGGCGCCAAATTTCTAATTGTCTGCAATCCAATTTTATACGGTAAAATAAGGAAATGAGATAAATTAATGCAAATTTCAAAGGAATAAGGTACAGATATAGAAATAGAGTTTGAGACAAAAAGTGAAGTCTCTGATCAGACGCCGCCTTGAAAGGGCGGCGTTTGATCTGGGACTGCACTATTTGTCGCGGTGCATATTTGCGACATTGGCGGTGAAAGGGTTAAACGCATATCCTTCGAAGTTGAAACATGCAATATCAGGCGCATCCTCTGTGAAGAGGGTCGCATGGTGTCTTATTACTTTTTCATTGCCATATAAAATCTAAATTATCGAGGTAAAACGGCTTAGATGTCCTGCTTAATGGCTTTCCAGTCATTAGAGGGGTCAAATTTGGGAAATAATTTGTTCACACGAACCCTTCAAAGCCATACACTCCTAAACTTGGTTCTTTACATAAGGAATCAATTAACAAGGAATGATTTGCCATTTCAGAAATGTAGAATCAGGTTTTTATTATTCTATAAGCATATAGGGCAAACCCTGATCCAGACGGCTCCTAATGGGTTTACTCTGTTTGCAAAAGCGCAAAAAGTGTATCCTTGAAGAACATGATTAACCATTTCCCTGTTCTTTGTTTATTCCAAATGTCAGTACCTACTGAATATTCATGTACATACTATAATAATGAAATATGGAAAGTGGAACATTGTTGACATGTTAGAAAGTAAAGAAACATATATCAAAATACATCAGCAAACAGAACAGATCATGCTCAGACGGCTCCAATGAGCTGGGTCTACTCTGTTTGCAAATGCATGAAAACACGTTTATATGAAGGAAAGGGTTTAAGGGTTAAGAACCACCTGATATGGAAATACACTATCCACAGACCTCGCTTTCCGCGAACGCTAGCTAGTAACATTTAGCAAGCTAAATAAATATCAAATTCGTACAAAACATGACATCCTTCGCACGTTTATAGATTCAGGATTTTTCCAAACATAATATCTGTTGTATAATCAGTTTGGATTCTAGATAATCAGACGCCGAATATCGGCATCACTGGTGGCCAACTACGTATTATTATCAAAATGTTTTGCTACGACAATTTATATGAGTATTATAATAGATTTGTTTTCCTACGAAGACATCTTTGTTTTCGTAGGAAAGCATTTCCCAATTGATACACTGGCTTCGTAGGAAAACCATACCCATAATACCCATATAAATTGTCGTAGCAAAACATTTGATAATAATACGTAGTTGGCCCCCAGTGGGCATGCCACCAGGAAGACTACCAGAATAGTCCACATCGCGTTAACAATTGGTGTAGTTTTGCAATCATGTCAAATCCATGACAGTAAACAAAACGTATGTACGTCACAGATAACCGTTTACCTTATAAAATTCATATGAGAAATAATGACCTCAATAGTTGTAATTAGATAAATGTTGGCAATGATAGAACTGTAGAATCAGATCTATAAATACTCTTTAAACAAACAGTGCAGACCCTGGTCAGAAGACTTCTACAGGAGCCGTCTGGTCTGGGTCTACTATGTTTCCAAATGCGTCAACTATTGTCTGTATCAGTTAAAGGATTAACCCTTACTGTGCGAGACACGAGTCACTAATGTCCTTTGCAAACAATGTAGACCCAGATGAGAGGACTCCTAGAGAAGCCCTCTCATCAGGATCTGCACTGTTTTGTCATGTTACACTTTTCTTTAAAAAGAATCCCTAAATATTCACAATAAGCTTGGCCTGTTTGAATTTTGGAATAGTCCATTTGAAAACTCAGCGTTGTAGGTTAAGTGATTTGTTTCATGACAAAATAATAGATTCGAATTAACCCTTTTACTGCCAAGGACGAATCCGTTATTACCATTGCCAATATTCTGGATCATCCGGGTGAGATGCCGTATAACTCGATGTCTCATCAGCATCCAAACTGTGTGATACTGTGTTTGTGTTTGTTAAATTAACCCTTTCACCGCCAATGTCGCAAAAATGCACCACGACAAATAGTGCAGTCCCAGATCAGACGCCGCCTTTTCAAGGCGGCGTCTGATCAGGGACTTCGCTTTTTTTTGTTTCAAACTCTTATTTCTATATATGTCCTTTATTCCTTTGAAATTTACATTTTTATTTATCTCTTATTTTACCGAATGATTTTACAAAAATGGTTTGCAGACGACATTTAGAATCTTGGCACTGAAAGGGTTAATACAAACGCCGGGGAGTGCTTTTCATACGATATAGCGAGACCAATTCTGAACTATTCATGTTTTGACCGGTATGTATGCTAAACATGATGTATAATATTTAAAGGCCTGTAAACAAATTAGCGGAGACAAACTTTGACGTAGTTTTAATTTTGACCGTTTAACCCATATTACACTATACGCGATCTGACTTGAATTTACAAACAGGTTGGCTCCAGATAATACGCCACCGAGTAGCTAGGTGTCTGATCAGGATCCATACAGTTTGACTGAGTTAGTGGTTTTCATACAAGCTTGAACGGGTAGGACGTCAGTATACTGACTAAAAAGAGAATCAGACCAGAATTTTAGAAAACATCGATTGTTGTTCATCATGGTAACAGTTCGAGGTTAGTACAATACAGCATGTCTAAAGCGATCATATAATTAATACATATGGAGGTCGATTAGAGCAAGTTGTTGCTTAATGCAGGACAAGAGTTATGCAGAAAGCTCCCGCTCCTGCATTAAGCTACAGTTTGTCTTGTTCCTTCTCCTAGAATAGAACATTATATTAATGGTCGTTGTAGAGAGATTTTACTGTAAGAACAATTTTCATTTCGGGAGGACGATTGTAGGGTATAGTAAGTATATCGTGACACAAAACCAATTTTGTACAATATTATCTCTTAGCGCAGTAATGCTCATCTGTCGATATAGGTAATTTACTTAGGATGATGTTTCAATATCTCTTCAAAAAATACAGTCAACGTAACAAACGGTTTGGATCTTGATGATACACCGATTAACACGGAGTCTCATCTTAATCCAAACTGTTTGTGTATGTTATCACAGATTCGCCGCGAGCTTGCAAAGAGTCGTACTAAATTGTTTACATCCGCTGTGATGAGTAGTTACGGAAACAGACGAAGTATGATACGGAAATACACGTACATGAACGAATGTATACGTTGTAACTTTCAAACTAATATTACGAAATGCCGTTTGCTCACACTTTTCTCTGTTTACTAAAACCGTTAAGTGATTCGCTAAGTGTTTGGTAAAATATTAGATTGGGTGCTTATCAACTTGGACTGTGCTCAAAAGCCATGTTACTCGGCGTCTGATCTAGATCACAACGATTTGCACTTCCTATTTAGTTCGCCTCTAGCTTAAGAATGGCAATTACTATACATACAAGTAGGGGGATGACAAAAATTGACCAAATTACCAGTTTCCGGAATATTCCGATGTCATATGTTTATTACAAGTGTGTACTTTGATAGCATGTTGTGCATTTTGTGGCATCGATACTGTATTGTATTTTTCTAGTTGGATAAAGTGATATACTTTAAAATCCCATTCGGTGTATGACAATGCTTGGAGCAGTTCTTTTAATAGCGTTTCTATTCGAAACAGGGAAGGCTGGTAAGTGTATATAAATGTTCTCACAAAACGCTTGTCCCTTTTCTACTCTGACGAGGAGAACGTATTTCCGCATTAGGAAGCTGATATTGTTAACCCTTTACATCATGAATATTCATCGAGGAATAATGATCATATGAATATTGATTAGCTGGATTTTATATGAAATAATGAACACAGGGGATTTTTTTGCTATGACAGAATCTGTTATTTATAAAGGAAAGAGTCTAAACAGGGTCTGTTCTGTTTGCTTAAGAAATGATGTAGGTATGATCACAGGTGTCCTTTGCATGCTATGTCTGAACAACAACAACAACAGCTCCATCACAAATACATTATTTTTAACCACATGTCATAAGTATCTAAAACATACCAAAAGATAGTTTTCTGACCCATTTCTTTTCGCGAACACCCCTGCTATATATAAAGCGAAAAAAATCATTTGTTTTGGTTGGGCCAGAAAACAATTTTTTGATATGTTTTAGATACTTATGGCATGTGATTAAAAACTAATGTATTTGTGATGGAGTTATTGTTGAGACATAGCGTGCGAAGGGCACCTGTGGCTAAGATTCTTCAGTTTCTGCCATGGCCAAACTTCCCTGTGTTCAAATGTCATTATCAAATAATAACCTCATCAATATTCATGATGCCATTATTTCTTTCATTAATATTCATGAAGTAAAGGGTTAAAATATAGCTGGTGGTGTATTGAGCGGTTCATTGCATGATTAGGTTTAAACCTTATCCCGCCATCGGCGACTTTAGTCGCACGTGCAAACGGCTTGGATCCAGATGAAACGCCGAGTAATTCCGGGTCTCATCAGGATCCAAGCTGTTTGACACTTGGTCAGTAGTTTCTCAAAAACTTGTCTAATGACCTTGGTCAGTTTGATCGAATCGGAAGTAGAGCAGACTCTGTCTTACATCACCATTCAAAAGAGGTATAAATCTGGGCCTTTTTAACCTTTTGCCTCATACGCTATTTTTAGATACATCCTCTTTGAATAAATCTACTGAAAAGGAGCATAAACTAGAGAAAAGGAAATTTTTAAAATTTTGTTGTTTGAAACCATTGTGATAAATAGAGCATTTGCTCCTATAGGAGCAAATGCTCTATTTATCACAATGGTTTCACAAAGTGAATTTTACAGAGTCGTAAAAAGTCGTTAATATGAGGGAATTTAAGACAAATGGTAGCTTAATGCTGGTCAAAAGGAATGCATAAAGCTCAAAGGTGCTTTCTGCATTACTTTTGCCTTGTATTAAGCAACTACCTGTTTTTTAAGACTTCTATGTTCGATACATAAATGACCGCTCTATTGTAGGCAAAATTAAACAGATCCAAAATTGAGAAGGTATAATTTTTTCACGATGTGGTAAATGTTAACATTACTTTTAGCAGAGAATTGTGGCCAACTCGTTGCCCAGACAAAGGATATTCCACTTCTTTCGGAGGCCAGACTGGATTTTTATGGATACTCCAACAACGACTTTTACGCCCTTCAACTTAAAGTAGATGGAGGTGGCTACCAGGTCGTTCCGCCAAGAGATTATGAAGAAGCTCAAAGCACTCGCACCTCCGGCCTGTCGGTGCTCAAAATCCACCGGAGCCAATTCTCCCATTCCGGCACTTATCGTGTGCACTGCCGGAATGGACTCTACTCCACAGAGGCTAAACTAGTGATAAGTATGTACACATTCGGGATAAGCTTTGTAAGATTTCGTTCGTTTGTTTGTTTGTCTTTTTGCATCAATGTTTTACGCTCCTTGAACAATATATCAGTCACATTGCGGCGCCTAGCTAAGTATAGCTGGCAGAAGACCGAAAAAGCTTTTTTCCGGGCATGTAGCAACTTAACCCTTCGCTTGCTATTCACGTCAATATACCTACCAGTAAATAGTGAAGACCCAGATGAGACAGCTCCTGCAGGAGCTGTCTCATCAGGGTCTGCACTGTTTACAAGTTTATTGTGCAACCAGTGCACTCTACAGCAGTGATTACACAGCGAAATACTTGTACACAGTGAAGATATATGTAATTATACAACATGGCATGGGTAAAGAAGGAAAAATGTATTTTAAAATTCAGCAGGCGAAGGGTTAAAGTTGCTTCATGCAGTGAGAAACACCCTGGTAGAACCACCGACCTACCCGAAACCAGCTTGAACGCTTCCCCATAAGAAAAATGTAAATGCTTAGACCGGGATTCGAACCACAGCGACGAGGGACTAAGTGAGTGTCAGTTGAAAATCATAAGCACTCATCGACCACTTATTCCTCAGCTTTGTAAGAGTTAACCTGTTTGTAGACATTGTAGACATATTTATAACAATGAAAACTAAAGCTTGGAGCATTTCATATATGATACTTTGGTAAGATTAATGATACGATATTTCAGTTTATACTGGAATGCACCTTGATGTTATAATCTAGACCCTGATTGACCCCAATAGAGGCAGACCGACCATGCAGATCCTAAATAGACATCTAGAAACAAACTTTAATGTAATATCTCTACACTTTATTCGACCAATATCCTGGGTAAATTTACTAGTCATACATGGGAACAAATTTCACATGATTTCAGTCATATACATATTTAGATAGCGACATCTGTGGTATAGTTGGTTGAGGCACAGGCCCTTGTCACATTTTTTGAATCCTCCAATCCCCTTAGTTTTCAAAATGGGGACGAATTGCTTTGCACGTGTCGGTCGGTATGTGAGTTGTTGGTTGTCGGTAAACTAAATGCTTTCCTATCAATAACTCAACAATTCGACCTTTTAAGCTCTAGTCATCATATTCATCAAAAAGCCCGCATATGATGAGTGGATGACCCCTGTTGATTTGAGGTCAGTAGGCCATGGCCAATGCCATTTTTCGAGGTCAATGTCAAAATTATAGACTTTCAGAAATTATGGCACCTGCGGGAGAATAAATTATGAATGTGAATGCACATTTCTTACCTATAGTAACCATCTTTGCTAAGTTTGTCTTCCACATTTGTCCGATTGGTCATGTCCTCAAGTAATTTACCATTCATAGTAATGTTAGGACTGATAGGTGTTGGGTTGTTGACAATAACCTTTGACTTGTCTGTGTTAATGTTCTTGGCTTAAGCTCCAGCTGACAATATCTTGCAACTACTTGTCGTCACGTTCGGCAACTCAATGAACATAAAGGCTGAAATCAGGCTACCACCAAATCGAAATGTGCATGTGATGGTCTTGAAAGGTTTCTTACTCTACTGTTTTAGAAATATATTGACAAAAAGGTGATAACAACCAGGTATTTTATGCAGCAATTGCTAGACATTCAGCTTTATGTTTAGTAGAACAAAGTCAACGTTACTGTTAATAATATACACGCCTTTTGAAGCCTTTTCTGTAGGAGCTACCTGATCAGGGTTTGCTCTGTTTGCTAATGAAATTATACAGATGTGATTCTACAGCTTCTGACATGGTCAAAACTCCCCTTGTTCAAATTCAGGCAATTGATATTCATACATTCAATATTTCTAACATAATATTCATGAAGGAATGAGTTAATGTCAGATTCTAGGAAAGTTCTTGTAATATTATTACGCTTGATTGGAGCATAGTACAACCCGGATATCATTCGTTTTGTTATTGTACCTACCCATTTGGACAGAGCCGGGTAGTTCGTCTGGACAACTTTTATTATTAGTTTCTATCACTTAATTCTGACAAGTCCAACATTCAACTCCGTAGTCATCTTTTATGAGTCATTTTCAATCATAGTTTGCCTATAATTTCTGCCCGTTTCTGGAAGGTATCAATGCCGACTATGGAATTCAAGTCTCCTTTAGTGAAGAGCATATCCTTCCCTGGACCCTGCGTACATGTAGTTGCTGCTTCCAGTTGTTCATCAATCTCTTTTACATCATCATGACCATTACGGTCAGTAGTAGGTGCTTTTACTTGAGCGATAGTGATTTTGTACGGTTTAACGAAGATATTGATGGAGATAAGTCTGCCGGGGATTGGTGTGCGTTGTAAAGAATTCTATCCGCATAATGAATGCAATACCATTGTAGTGTTTTGTAGTATCTTCGATGTTCGGATTATGTGCCCCTTAGTGTTGCATGTTTCACTAATGCCTACCCATCTTACTACCCATGACAAAAACCAGATTTATTGACATTAAAAGAGTGGAATAGTTCATCAATGCTTAGTGGTACAGTTGATACGGTACGAAAGAGTAAACTTTCATAGAGGATTTTGAATGCCAAACAATGCAGGTCCTGATCAGATGGCTCATCTAGGAGTCCACCATGTTTGCAAATGACAAGGTGCTCGTTGTCCACATTTAAAAGATAAAAAGCTACGGCGGCCCCCACGTTGTGGCCATGATTAGGGTATTTGTTGAATTATTTATGTCACCACGCTGTGAGGTGTATAAACTATTTCCGCTACAACTGTGGCCCAGCTTTAAATCAAAACATTTAACAAAGCGAAAGTCTTAACTTGCAACGCGCTTTTAATAAATCATTCGTTTATATGCTGAAGCGAGATATATCGCAAGCTATCCCATCAAATAGACTCTGATGAAGATAAAACCATCATTTGTTTGATACCCTGATGTTTTTCGTTGATGTATTGATATTTATTTATGATCTAAGTGATTTATGCAACACAATGTATAAGTATCGTTGAAAACGGTTTATTTTGTATCAAAGCTTTGATGTATGTTTAAATTGATAATCTTCACAAGCATAAGAATAGTTTATTACAACCAAACCATGTATTATGATTTTATTGAAAATACATGTATGCGTTTATTTTTTAGATACGAATACTTTAATGATACATACACTCCTTGCGCTCTGTTGGGTTTATTGATTTACGTATTACAACTCCTGCGAGGACAATGTTAAAATGTCGGACATATCCTTCCAATAAAAACATCCGAGATACAAATCCGCTTGCCGGAAATTATACGAGGATTTCCGATTATAAAGAGTGGTGTATTCAAAAGGAGCTGACAACCTTATGGGGAAAGTCGACCAAAAGTACAAGGATACAAGAGAGCTAAATGGTTAATGCCGTTGCCTGCTGTATTGGGTCCAACACGGTTTAATATATAAGAGCTAAATGAATTTGACCTAGCTGCTTATTAAAGGTCAACCTTTAGGTTGTGCAAACCAGATCAGCCATGTTTAGATCGCGGTGTCTGATCATTTTCTATACTGATTGTCACACAGGCTAGACATAAAACAGAATCTATTCTGATAGTTAGCTTACAGAGCAGAACGTGACCAAACACCGCGAATGATCTGGTTCTACATTGTTTGCAAAGCCCTAATGTTAGTTTTCGAAGTGTTTAATTTCACTGTTGTTTGTTTGTTTGTTTGTTTGTTTGCAGAAGCCTTTCCACCTAGTCCGCCTGAATTCGGAAACATCCAAACTTTCCCGTCGTGCACAAACTGCATATCGGGCTGGGTGGGTAAGCTTATGTTTGTTACGTGCAGCACGTGGAATGGAACAGAGCCGGTGTCAATGGAAATAAGGAAGAATAACGTTCTGTTGCCTGGATTATCAACATCAAGTCCTGCAGTAGGAGAGAAGAAGGGTTTGGTGTCGTTTACACCTGTCTCAGCGGACCATGAAGCTGAACTGTTGTGTCGAGTTAATAATCAAGTCTCTACTCAGCCTTTGATTGCAACTACCCGAATATATATAAAGAGTAAGAGCAGATAACTCTACCTGAATTATATCTATGTAAAATAATATCATGAATATTCATTAGCTGAATTAGTAAAGTCTCGTTAATACGACCACTAAAATACAGGAATTAACCTTTGTCCTGAATTAAGCAACCACTTGCTATTACAGACTTATATGATAATAAATTATGTAATCGATCACATTGATTAGCGAGCCTTAGAATCATAACTGCATGATTTAAAAAGCAGCGTTTTCTCTGTTGACACAGTCTTGACAACGCATTACCTCATTGTTAATCATTATTTGTCGAACTTTTCTTAAACTTATACAAATTTATATATATACAGTAAAACTTCGATTATCCGAACACTAAAATACGTATTATTATCGCTCTTTAAGACAGGTGGCAGCTTAATGCATGGTGAAAGTCATGCAGAAAGCTCCTCTAGGAGCTTTCTGCATGACTTTCACCATGCATTAAGCAGCCACCTGCCTAAAAGGGTCTAAATTCTTCTATAACGAAAATTCGAATAATCGAGGTTTTACTGTATATATATATATATCATCACCTGATGAGATGCAGAGTTACTCGGTGTCTTATTTGGAAAAAGATGTTTGCATAGGTAATCACACATGCGATATTGACAAGGAAATAGTCGTCTGCTGCAAGCTTCATTTTCTTTTATTTTTCTTCATTTTTGTTTCAACAACATAGTCACGATAACAAACAGTTTTGATACTAATGAGACGAAGAGTTACTCTTTGTCTCATTTGGATTCCGACTGTTTATAAAGTTAATTATTGAACTGTGGAACTGTATTCGAAGTGTCGACTTGAACGGCTTACATTACAACTAGAGCATTGATTAATTAATCATTTTTTAAAACAGAACTTCCAGATAATCCCATAATAGGAACAACTGTATCAGAGGAAGGGATTACAACGAATATCACCTGTACCTCAAATGGAGGCAGACCAGCACCTTCGATGCATTTCCTATACAATAATACCCATTATGCAGTGGCAAAGACGGCGTTCCCTTTAAAAGACGCATTCTTCATTGAGTCTGTTTTAAGTAAAACGTTTACTAGATATGACAACAGGAAAAACATCAAGTGTTGTTCCAAAGTCAGTGAAGATGCTGTAGACCAGTGCACGAGCCAGAGGCTTCGAGTATTATGTAAGTTTAAACAGTAAGGGAAAGTCTTAAATGTTATACTACATGCATATAGCTTATACTATTCTATATATCAAGTCTGATCCGCCAGTGTTGTTAAACCCTTTCCCTAATATAAACGTGTCTTCTCGTATTTGCAAACAGAGAAGACCCTGATCAGACGGCTCCTATAGCTATAGGAGCCGTCAGATCAGGGTCTGCTCTGTTTGCTAATGGAATTTGATAGATCTGCTTCTTTGTTTTCTAAAATTGCTGCAATTTTCCACCTTCCGTATTTCATTATAACTATTTTTCCATGGACATTCGGTTAGTATTAAAACTTTGAATAAACATAGATCAGGGAAAGGGTTAACCCTTTGTATGCTGGCGGCGTCTTCTGCTGACATTTATGACCTATGAGAACAGTTGGCGTTTTGTGACGTAATGTCCTACCTTTCTCACGCTACATCTTATATTTTATTTTAAATGAGTTTTGGTTTAACCCATCCCCTCAAAAGCGGTTTTAGACCTTACCCCTTTGAATAAATTTACCGAAAAGCTGCATTTACTAGAGAAAAGGGAAACTTTAGATCTGTGAAGTTTTGAAACCATTGTGATATTTATTACAATGGTTTCATGAAGTAACTTTCACAGTGGCGCCAAAATGCGTCAATATGAGGGAAAGGGTTAACGCCACAGCTGCACAGTTTGACCATATTGTGCAATGTCGGTGTTCAACAGACAAGGAACGATTCTGTGAATGTTTTCAAGTTGTGTGTATGTAGGCGCATATTTCATTTGTGTTTCTGGCGTTGCTGTTGACTTTCGTATGGCATCAACTGTTCGACTTGTGCCCAAACTAATGCAATTTACTCCACCTTAACCCGTTTCCTGTTCTGTATTTATTCCAACTTTCAATACCTACTGAATATTCACGGACAAAATAGTTATCTTAATGCTAGACACAAGTTATACAGATAAACGCTCCTAGAGAGGTTTTCTGTATTACTTTTGCACTGCATTAAGCAACACGCACCTGCTTTTACAGACGCATGATTATGTTAACCCTTCGCTTGCTATTCACGTCAATATACCTACCTGTAAATAGTGAAAACCCAGATGAGAAGCTCCTGCAGGAGCTGTCTCATCAGGGTCTTCACTATTTACAAGTTGATTGTGCAACCAGTGCACTCCACAGCAGTGATTGCACAGCGAAATACGTGTACACAGTGAAGATATATGTAATTATACAACAGGGCATGGGTAAAGAAGGAGAAATGTATTTTAAAATTCAGCAAGCGTAGGGTTAATAAATTATATGGTCACATAATGATAATGTACTGCGCTATAAAAATGGTTCGAATGCACTTCGTATGGTTTCCATTTTTAGTTCCGCCACAGTCTGCAAAGCTTGAGAAGTTACATGACATATCGAAGGGTACAGAGCTGACAAATCAGGTCATACAGTGTACAGTGGGAGAATCATTGCCTTCAAGTGATATAGAATGGGGCGGTCTAGATGATATCGACCACAACCTCGCAGAATCATACTCCTTGCAAGGCAAATATGGCAGTGTTAGGAAAGTGCAGGTAAGGATACCATTGTGTTATTCATTTATGCTTTCTGGTTTAGTCTGAGGGTATATAAGACTACGGTATTCGTGGATATATTTTGTCAGTTTCTTTTGCACCATGTGTATCTATCTATCCGTTTGTTTTTGTGTTTTGGGGTTTTAGGTCTTTTCAACAGTATTTCAGTCATATCTCGTCTGTCGGCTAATTACCAATTGAGAAACACCCCGAGGACCAAATTGCGTTGTTGCACGGAACAAATTGCATTGTTTCGTGCACAGAATAACATACGGATAGAATCACCGACCTATTGCCAGTTGGACAACTGTCTCGTATGAAAAAATGCACAGATCAGGTTTCGAACCACAACGACACATATCTGCTTGTGTGTGATTGAATGATATATCAGACATGTTTCAGTGATGGCGACTTCACATTTAATGAAAGCTGTTATTTGTAGAGTTATTTTGATATACATGTAGGCGTTGTATCGCTTTGATTTTTTTGTATCATCTATCTTATGAGTGCCGGATAGCTTATAGTAATTTCACACTGGTCATTATGTCATTTCGTTTAATTTCACCAACTGACATCAACTGACATCGATACGTAGAACCTCTATTATACCATGACCTTTTCTATATGCTAAATTAACCCTCATAATGCTGACTTTTCGAAGGGACTAATTCAAACAGGTCAAGCTTGTGGTCAATATTAAGGGATTCTTCTTAAGAAAAATGTAACATGACAAACAGTGCAGATCCTGATGAGAGGTCTCCTCTAGGACCCCTCTCATCTGGGTCTACACTGTTTGCAAAGGACATTAGTGACTAGTGTCCCGCACAGTAAGGGCTTACCCTTTCAGTGCTAGCATATTGGCGTCTGCTGGAAATATTTTCGTCTGCTACAAGTTTTAGGTATTTGAGATTAAAAGAAGGTATTTGTTCAATGATTTATAAAAAAAACAGAGTGTCAAACTGCCGGATCCTGATGAGATGCCGAGTTACTCGGCATTTCATCTTGATCAAACTGTTTGCATGTGATATCACAAACTCGTCTTCATGGGACTGAATGGGTTAATATTACAGTATTTGAAGAGGATTGGTGAAAACGTCTACTTCCACCCTTTACTTTATATAAATGCATTTTCACGTATTTGTAAATAGAGTAGATCCAGATCAGACGGCTTCTACAGGCTTCGTCTGGACAAGGTCTGGTCTGTTTGTGTATGAACCAATATAGATCAGATTTTACAGTTTCTACCAATACCAACAGATCCTGTGTATACAGTAAAACCTCTCTATAACGGCCACTAAATTACATGAAGTATTTTGTGTTAAAGGCAGGTGGCTACTTAAAGCAATGTGAAAGTAAAACAGAACGCTCCTATAGGAGCGTTCTGTTTAACTGTCACCTTGCTTTAAGCAGCCACCTGCCCTAAATATCAACAAATTAACACGATTTAGTGGCCGTTATAGAGATGTTTTACTGTAATCATTTTTTAAAACAGAATTAACACAATTTAGTGGCCGTTACAGAGAGTTTTGTACTGTATAATTATGCCATTACAAAAAATACGGCTTGTTAATATTTATGATGTCATCATTTCTTCCAAGAATATTATACAGGAAGAGGGTTAAATGAGCACGTGACCTCAGCTGTTTATGAATGCGGTTTGTGCCATTGTGTCTGGGTCAAATATATTGTATTCACACACACTCTATGTTCATTAACGAAGAAAAGCAATCCACATCGCCAGTAGCATTTATTGGTTGTTTCAGATAACTAACAATGGATTACTAATATATTGTCCTCAAAATGGTGCGGGAACCGAGTATATAAGACCTTTGCAAACAGTGCAGACCCAGATATCAAACGGTTCCTAAAGGAGACATTTGACCACTATCTGTGATATTTGTCATAAAAATCAATGTCTTCATTGATAACGTTTGATACACACTTTTGCTTAATCCATTCCCTCATATTGACGTCTTTTGACGCCTCTGTAAAAGTTACTTTCTGAAACCATTGTGTTAAATAGATTTATGACAATGGTTTCAGAACTACGCAATTCTAAAATATTCATTTTCTCTAGTAAATGCTCCTTTTCGGTAGATTTATTAAAAAAGGTTGGGTCTAAAATAGCTTATGAGGTAATGGGTTAATTATCACTCAGAAATGTTGAATCATTTTAAATATTCCACAGGTTAAATGACACGTGACTGACTCATTGTGCTTACTGTAATATACGTGTGGGTAATATATGCACAACCATTCTATTACAAATCGGCAAAATGTTTTCGTTAAAAAAAAAAAAACAAAAAAAAAAACACTTTATTTAAGATGTAGGCACAGTTTAGAAAGCTGACACGATGTGGAAATTAACCGAAACTGTGTATATTTTTCCATTTCAGTTATTGGCCATGTATACTTTCAATAAACGGGTTTGCAGCATTTATTTTTGGAATACATGGATAGTGGTCAAGTGTTTTCAGCTAGAGCTTTTCGGGTTATTCATTAACTACAACTGTGTGTGCATTATTCAGTGATTCACTGATTTGGTCGCTCTGTTTGTTTCAGACTGTTGGTATGCAACTCTCTCCTAGTGACAACGGTCGTGTTATCACGTGCACGGCGAGCAATAAAAAGTTTCCGTCTGCACGTCCCGCTGCATCCTTCACATTGAATGTTACATGTAAGTGCCTGGTTGCCATGACAACATATTTGGAATTAACCATCATATTCTCAGCTAAACGCTTAAGTATATTCTCAAATATACTTGGTTCCCACATGCTATTAGTATGATAGAAACTGGGAATCAAGCAACATATTTTAGAATATACCCGAGCCTCACATACATTGAGGACCGTGCTGTTTTCAGAATAAATTAAACATTTGGAAGATATTGCATTTTGTGTAAATGTTAGCCTTGCAGTTGTTAATAAATTATAGTTCGTTTATAGTCCGATATAATTTTGTTCGTAGTGTCACATGTCGATTACAGATATGTCTCTCCAATTCGACAAATTAAAAAAGTCAGGTGTTAGCTTAATGCAGGACAAAAGTTATGCAGAAAGCTCCTATTGTTAATAAATTATGTGGTCGCATTTAGCTGACTCAATGGGTTCATTTACGTAACCCAACCTTTATGCTTTGCAGGCATTGTAGAACCAGATCAGTCCCGGCATTTTGATCACGGGCAACTGATTTGGTTCTACGTTGTTTGCCACTTATCAGAGACGATTCCGTGTTGCTGACGGGTGGTTTCATACAGCAAAGTACAAATGCGTTTCTATGATTAAAACCAACAGAAATAACACTGTGTTAGACCTTACTCATGAACGGAAAATGCGAAAACAGACAACTACTGACAGCCGTAGACTGACCATCAAATCTCTTTTGGGATGTTAACCCTTTCGGCGCCAAATTTCTGATTGTCGTCTGTAATCCAATTTTGTTAAATCATTCGGTAAAATAAGGACATAAGATAAATAAATGCAAATTTCAAAGGAATAAAGCACATATATAGAAATAGAGATTGAGACAAAAAGTCTTGAAAAGGCGGCGTCTGATCTGGAACTGCACTATTTGTCGTGGTGCATTTATGCAACATTGGCGGTAAAAGGGTTAAACCTTACCTTCAGTAATATTACAATTCGATCGCTGCGAGGCAAAATATAAACAGATATTTTCACTTAAACACTTAAGAAACTTAACACTTTACCCAATGAACATTGATTTGCGAAATAATGACTGAATTTTTTATAATGTTATTATGAACTATGGAAGGTTCGACATAGCCAGAAATTGTGGAATCAGATTGAATCATTTGATGAGCAAATAGAGTAGACCGTAATCAGACGGCTCTGAGTATTCTCGGTTTGGTAACGTGGTGTCTGTAAGGCAAATGGTTAATCATGGCTAATATTACCCATACTGTGCTGAATATCAAGTCGTGTAAATATTGCATTTATGTAGATAGGGCATCGAATCAAGGAATTATTTCTGTTAAAACATTTAGCTTACTGTAATAGATTATGTATCTTAACCCTTCTCTTGCTGAATTTTAAAATACATTTCTCCTTCTTTACCCATGCCCTGTTGTATAATTACATATATATTCACTGTGTACACGTATTTCGCTGTGCATTCACTGCTGTGGCATGCACGGGTTGCACAATCAACTTGTAAATAATGCAAACCCTGATGAGACAGCTCCTACAGGAGCTGTCTCATCTGTGTCTTCGCTATTTACAGGTAGGTATATTGACGTGAATAGCAAGCGAAGGGTTTACACAAACCATAACATGCAATGATATGCGTTCTAATAAAAGTACATTTATGGAATGGTTTTTAGTAGTGTTGTTGTAGAGAAGAATATCCATGTAAAAGTATTATTTATGATCATTGTCTGTTTGGCTCTATGCTTTTAAGAAACAGTACCAAAATGAGGGTGTCTGTTGTTGACAGACATTGGGACTCATATTAGAGCATTAAATGTACATCATGATGTTGGTAAATTCATATTGAATTTCGTGCAAAACATGTTTAATTTAGGGTTGTTCGAAAATGGACAAAACATATTCAATCAAGACGAATAGTTCAGAACAAGCTACTTTTCTGTCAAATGATGCTGTTGTGGTCTAACTTTTAGGTTTGCCGATTTGCACTTTAATTCTGGCCTTGAAAATGTTGCACTTATTTGAAACCACACGCCTTTGGTGTCATTTCCTCATACTGTCGTTTGCCACTTGTTATATATTATGATAAATGTGTGTAACGTTTTTTTAGCTATTTGTTTTCTGCACCAGTTGGGTTTACAAAAACCTTTTGTGTTTCTTATGAATACCACAGTTAATATTCGGATATCAAATGACTATCCGAATAACATGATACCACTCCAAAATAGAAAGAAATACACATATAGTAAAATCTCGATTATTCGAACATAAAATACGTATCATTATCTATCTTTAAGACAGGTGGCAGCTTAATGCATGACTTTCACCCTGCATTACGCAGTCACCTATCTAAAAGGATAGACATTCTTCTATACTAAATTTTCGAATAATCGTGGTTTTACTGTATATAGTTACAAAATGTTCATTTATAGATGCAATAAATCAAACAAATTTTCGGATATCCGACTATCCAAATTTTTATATTCGATATCCGATATCGAATTATTTGTATTCGATTTTTCAGACGGTGATTTTAGTATTCCTTGATGTCTCCAGTTTCAATTTATATACATATATAATGTATATGTATACATGATTTCGTTCCCATATGTTGAGTGTTCGCGTAATTTGCGAGATTTTACTATATTTACAGATGCTCCAATAGTGTCATTAACCCCTGATAAGAATGTGACAGCCAACTTTGGTGATGACGTCAGCATTATCTGCAGTGTCGACGGAAACCCTCCCGCTTCCATCGCTTGGTACTATGGAGCAGATATTATTCTCGAGATACACGAAGGTGTGCATCTGCATATTTGATTACATTTTACTTCATTTGTTTGTTATACAGTAAAATCCCTTTAAATCGGACTTTTAGTAAAGAAAAGTTTAACTTTCCCAGTAGGTGGCTTCTTCAAGCAGGTTGAACGTCAAGTTTTAGTAATTTTGCGTGATTTTCACCCTACATTAAGAATCGGCACTGGCATTGATTTGTATGAATAAGTGCATTTGGTACAACTGTGATAAACACATTCTCCCATATTGACGACTTTTGACAATTCTGTAAAAGTCACTTTATGAAACCATTGTGATAAAAAAGCATTTGCTCCTACAGGAGCAAATGCTCTATTTATCACAATGGTTTCAAACTACAAAATTCTAAAATTTCATTTTCTCTAGTTAAAGTTCCTTTTCGGTAGATTTATTCAAAGAGGTTGTATCTAAAATAACCTATGAGGGAATGGGTTAATAAGACTGACACAAAATTAAATAATGTAGACACTATTCAAACTGCTCCATTGGGAAACTGATAAAGTCCGTTTGGTACCACTTTGATAAATTTAGATAAACTGACATAGAAGCAAATAGTATATACCCAGATCAAACTGCTTCTTCAGGGATTGAATACTTCCATTTGGTACCACTGGTTACAGTACTCATTTTAAAAGTAGTTTGTTCTTGAAATGTTTGTTATCATCCGCATGCTAGACCTTATTTGTCTTCAACAATCAGTTTTAATCTGGATGAGACGCCAATGTTTTTGGTGCTTCATCTTAAATCAACTGTTTGTAACGGTATATTTTATAAAAATAGATAACACTGACATAGACGTAATAGATATAGACCCTTAACAAACCGAATAAGTCAATTTGGTACCACTGTGATAAAGTTAGATAAGACTGACAGAAGCAACTAGTGTTGACCCTGATCGACCTATTCCTCCAGAAACAGTTTGATCTAGGTCTTCACTAATTTTAATTCCCTAACTTCGTCTGTCATACTTCTAAGGATAGTCTACTCGTACTACTATAGTTAGGATATATGTCGCCACATGACTCTCTCTCTCTCTCTCTCTCTCTCTCTCTCTCTCTCTCTTTCTCTCATCTACTATCTCTCTCACTCTATATCTTTCTTAAACATTGTATTAAGTTTCATATTTTGTTTGCCATTACATGTATATATGAATGCTTTGTATGGGGAGGGTCAAATCTAATGTTGTAAGAACTTGTGACCCGACCCAATTTCCTCTAATATGGAAATAAAATATGTTTAAACTAAGGATAGTCTACAATTTTCACTTTCAAAGGACGTGCATTGTCTGACAGCCTCGTACTAGACCTGTACAACGTCAGTTTTACCTCGCCGACGACGTTCACATGTGTGGCTGACAACAACATTGGCAAGCCAAGGCAACAGAACATCACCATCATTGTCACCGGTATGTATAAACACATTGATATCTGGGTCCCAATGGGTTCTGTTCTATATTGATATATGGGTCCCAATGGGTTCTGTTCTATATTGATATCTGGGTCCCAATGGGTTCTGTTCTGTTTGGTTATGGTATAAGACATATCTGATCTCACAGCTTCTGCCGTTACCAAAAGGTCCAGTGTTCGTGTGTCATTGTACAATGCAGCTAATAAATATTCATAATGTCATTATTTTCTTGCACGAATATTCAACAGGGAAACTGTTCAACCTGTTGTATTTATTACGCAGACCCAAATTAACCCTTCTCTTGCTGAATTTTAAAATACATTTCTCCTTCTTTACCCATGCCCTGTTGTATAATTACATATATCTTCACTGTGTACAAGTATTTCGCTGTGCAATCACTGCTGTGGAGTGCACTGGTTGCACAATCAAAGAAAGTATCTCTCACCTGATGCTACCAAGACTTTGGTAAACTCTCTTGTTACATCAAAAATAGACTACTGCAATTCACTGCTGCATGGAATTTCAAACAACTCACTACGGAAATTTCAAAGAGTACAAAAGACAGCAGCCCGCATTATAACCAGAACTCCTCGATATAATCATATCACGCCGGTTTTGAAGGAATATCACTGGCTTCCGGTTCAACATCGGATTGAATTCAAAATTCTGACTCTTACATATAAAGCCATGCACAATGAATCTCCCAAGTACATTGTCGACATGCTTGACGTGTACAGGCCGCGCAGAGAGTTGAGGTCGGCAAGTAGATCATTGTCGTTGGTTGTGCCAAAAAGTCGTATGGTAAAATACGGTGAGAGAAGTTTCATGCATGCAGCTCCAAAACTTTGGAATGCTTTGCCGTCAGGCATTAGAGAGGCAGGATCACTGGCTTGTTTCAAAAGGTGTCTGAAAACGCATTTTTTTCAACATTTATTACTAAGACAGTTTAGTAAACGATATGTTGCATATCTTTAATGGACCAGATATACAATCATGCGATTCATCCCGGTTAGTGATTTCATATCTACTGTATATCTAAGTCACGTCTTCAGTACAAGTCGCGGGTGACGGCACTCTGTATTGATGATTATTGTTGTGATAATTGTACCCGATTCAATCTAATCCAGGGTTGGGGCTTGCAATCCATGAGAGCAACATGTCTCATGTTGGTGAGGGAGAATTTCATTCCTTATTCTCGACTATTGAGAGCAACATGTTTTCATGTTAAAGTGGGACCCTGGTCCCAAGTCTCTGGTTGAGAGTGGTCTTTCCGACCAACGTTGGATTGTGACTTCGGAAGGCTGTATCGTTTTTAAGATATTGCCATTGTTTGCACTGAACTCCAATGGTCACTGTAGGGTGTTCATTCACTTGGGCTACTGTATGCACCATATTCCTTAATTATTTTTTCTCTGTTTTGTGTATATAATGGCTCTAGTGGTATTTAGGTCGGTTCATTTTGCCGCCCATTGCCATAGAGGGAATCATGTGGTTCCCTCCGGCTAGTGATTTCATTTATATTGTATATCTATTGTATATCTTTTATTGTCAGGATAGATAATCATGCGGTTCGTTCCGGTGATTTCATCCATGTGAAGCGCTTTTGAACGCACATATCCTGTGTGAAAATAGCGCTGTATAAATGTGGTATGATAATAATAATAATAACTTGTAAATACTAAATAGTGCAGACCCTGATGAGGCAGCTCCTGCAGGAGCTGTCTCATCTGGGTCTTAATTATTGACGTGAATAGCAAGCGAAGTATTAAACGTTTGACGAATCTAGTTTTCATTTGAAGATATTTTGCACAGATGTGTTTATAAACTGACATTATATAACTCAAATGTGCAGTTTCATGTCCAGTATGATGGTTTGCATTTACAGACAAAAAGTTTGACCGTTTGGAAGGGTCAGATGACCAGGGCTCCTCGTCTGGGGCGATTGCCGCAGTACTCTGTGTACTCGCCCTTCTGGCTGTCGTTGGGGTGATTGTTGGTGTTGCCCTTCGAAGGAGAAGGAAACATGAAGTCAAGCTTCGCTCTGATGTGCTGCAAATTCGCATTGAAGAACGACAAGCGTAAGTGTTTAACCCTTTCACCACCGATGTCGCATAAATACACCACGACAAATAGTGCAGTCCCAGACCAAACGCGACGTTTGATCAGGGACTTCACTTTTTGTCTCAGTCTCATTCCTTTGAAATTTAAATTTATTTATATCATTTCCTTAATTTACAGAAATGTTTTAACAACACTGGGTTGCAGACGACAATTTGAAAATTGGCACCAAAATGGTTATTTTAGTCTCTACCTTTCTGTTGAAAATAATATCTGCTCAAAGTGGAATACGGTGCTGTTTTGTCTGCTTCTGATTCGTTAGTCAAAAGTTACTGTTTATTAAAAAGTATCTAACTGGTGTTCATGATGTCATTATGTCTTACATGGATAATGGTTAACTGTGATATACGTATCCATCACAAGACATTAGTTTCAACACTTTTTCTCTTTTTATTTACAGAAGCATAAACCCCCAAGTGGATGGTAAGTACAAACATTCGTTATAAAATTTAAAGAGAATAATTATCAGATGTCCAGATAAGATGCGTAAATTAAAACATTTTCAAAAATAATTTCTTCATTTCTTCACCAAACCCTATGTTGTGACCACTCTTTATACAATCGTCTCGAAGAGGCGATTCTAAAGAGAGGTCATAGCATAGGGTTTGGTGGAGAAATGACGATTTCAGTATTTGAGTATGCACGTTTATCTGTTGCTATGGAATATACAATTCCAACACAATAAGAAAGTTATAATACGGTAATCAATATCTTCTTTACCCACAAATCATTGGACATTTTGTTATGTTGATGAATCAATGAATTACATGTACATGTAGATGTATCTTATGAGCTAAAACCTTTCCTGCTTTAAAAATGATGTCAGGAAAACCTCTGGTATCCTGCTATTTTTACTTACTCTGTTTCGTTCAGTCTTTTGAGAACAACCCTTTGGGTGCGCTGCAAGCAGGCAATGTCATTTGCAGAGGAGTCCTCTGACAGGGATCTGTGCTGTGTTACATGCAGAATCTACTAAAACATTTAACCCTTTCACCGCCGCAGTCGCATAAATGCACCTCAACAAATAGTGCAGTCCCAGATCAGACGCCGCCTTTTCAAGGCGGCGTCTGATCAGGGACTTCATTATTTTTCTCAATTTCTATTTCTATATATTAATGTACGCTGTGAATGCTGATGATTCGAAGAACAATGGTCATCGGTCTTTGGCTATGTAGTTCTTAGCTATGTAGTTCATTAAGTATGAAAGGCTTAATTTAGTGAGAGAAATTTGGTCTACAAACAGTGCAGATCCTGACGTTTCTAGAAGTTTCTGAGTTGAGTGTGCAATGTTTGCAAATATCACACTCTTGTTTGCCGCATTCAAACGACTAATTCTTATCAGGTATGTATTTGCAGAAGAACCATCAAAAAGATGTCGAATTACGGGTCTGTAAGGCAGATGGAGTCTTAGTGCTGGTCAAAAGCAATGCAGAAAGCTCCTATAGGAACTTTTTCCATTACTGTTTCCCTGCATTAAACCAAAGGTGCTCGACGCATGCTTGGACTCACCCATGGACCCCCCCCCCCCCCACACACACACACAATAAAAAAAATAAAAAAAATAAAAATTGTGATCGAAGTATGTTAAACTAGCCTAAAACTATCTATTTGAACCGTAAACCACTCCGAAAAACGAGAAAAACACGACCCGGAAAAAATTTCCTATCGGGTCTATATATCAATACATATATAGACCCGATAGGAAATTTTTTCCGGGTCGTGTTTTCTCGTTTTTCGGAGTGGTTTAAGGTTCAAATAGATAGTTTTAGGCCAGTTGAACATACTTCGATCACATTTTTTTTTCTGGGGGGGGGGGGGGGGGGTCCATGGACGAGTCCAAGCATGCGTCGGGCACCTTTGCATTAAACCACCACATTCTTTCAAGACGCCTATGTTCAATAAATGAATGGCCTCTTCAGGTTATGCTGTAATTAAAATTATATATAAAATTAATTTTCAGAGCCAATGTACAACAACATAAACAATATGAATACACACGATGACACCGAGGAAAAGGATGACGATGAGCAGGTAATGTGTTGCCATAATATATATATACAGAAGAACCCGTCTTCTATAGCAACTACCCAAACGATGTGTATTTCTTAATGCTGAACTAAAATTATGTAGAAAGCTCAGCTGTGAGTTTTCTGCTTTACTTTCGTTCTGCATTAAGCTTATACCCACTCCCTACGATCGACATATTTATTTAATACAGTAAAACCCCTCTAATGCGACCACATGATGAACAAACATGATTGTCTTCATAAGCAGGTGGTTTGCTTGATGCAGTATGAAAGTTATGCAGAAAGCTCCTATAGTTTCTGCATAACTTTCGTCCTGCATTAAGCTACCACATGCCTTTGCTACTGTGAATTATGCCCCTTTTTGGTGGTCGCATAAGAGGGGTTTTACTGTACTTTGGATGCGGATAATGAGTGCACTGTCATTTGTATGTAAACAGTGTAGATCTGATCAGAGGACTCAGCTAGGAGTCCTCTGTTCAAGGTTTGCTCTGTTTCTCATTCAAAATTCTTTCGCAATTTCATACTGTATGGACTCTACCAATAAACAATGATGGAACGTTATCAATGAAAATGTTAATCATGTGGTAGCTAGAGATAAGTGCTGCTGTATTTTAACCCGTTACCTCATAGGCTATTTTTAGATACAACCTCCTTTGAATAAATCTACCGAAATGGAACATTAACTGGAAAAAAGAAAACTTTTTAGAATTTTGTAGTTTGCAACCATTGTGATAAATAGAGCATTTGCTCCTATAGGAGCAAATGCTCTATTTATCACAATGGTTTCACAAAGTGACTTTTACTGAGTCGTCAAAAGTCGTCAATATGAGGGAAAGGGTTAAACGATTGGTGAGGTGTTTCTATCGTAAAATCGAATCTTGATTTGAAATGGAATTGGGAAAGATAATAATATGACTAACAGGCACATAAAATATATAAAAAGTACCAAAATTAACCCATTTGAACCAAGTGGATTCTTCCATGCCCGCATTTTGGATTAGTCCATTTTTTATCTAATGGATGCCTGGTCTAAATTTTTAGTTTCGTTGTTTTATATTGAAATTCATATCAGCAAACAGTGTAGACTCTGATCAGACGCCGCATCACGCGGCGTCTGATCCGAGTTTACACTGTTTGCCTACATCCCATATATGGGATCGTGGGAGCAAATGGGTTAAAGATAATTATGTCGGTGAATCGTAAACAAAATTTATTTTTTATTAAGCTTTAAGCAAAATGGAAGGAATATTTGTTTTCCCATTGCCTCTTTCGCTGGCAATGTCGCATCTGTAATAACCTATGCAAACAGTTTGGATCAAGATGAGACGCCGAGTTACTCGGCGTCTCATCAGGATCCAAATTGTTTATAACTGTAATGTTTTTGAAAGAAAAGCGGTGAAAATTAACCAATTGAAACTTCGATAGACGACAAAGTTTGCAGACGACACTATTTGGCCACGAAAGAGATAAAACAAAAAATTCTTTAAATATTGTAGATACCACTCAATGCTAATCCTGAGGCACCAAAAGAGCTTGTATATGCGGAATTGGAGTTGAATAATCCTGCCATCAAGCCACGCCCAGTCGTCAAATCGTCATCTGAAACGGAATATGTGTCAATAGATTTTACAAAGAAGGAGTCAAGCAGTCCTGAAGGACTGGAGTGACACTATACATTGTTATGACGTCACAAAATCCTGTTTAACATTTTACCTGCTGAATATCCATGTGAAAAGTAATGAATATTTATAAGCTGCGCTTTTATTATGGCATTTGAACACATAATGTTTTGATTTTGGCCAGAGCAGAAACTGTATATTCAGACCTGTATACAGTACAACCTCTTTATAACGGCCACTAAATTACATGTATTTTGTCTTAAAGACAGGTGTCTGCTTAAAGCAAGGTGAAACAGAACGCTCCTATTTGAGCGTTCTGTTTTACTTTCACCTTGCTTTAAGCAGCCACCTGTCCAAAATACCAACAAATTAGCATAATTTAGTGGTCTTTATAGAGAGGTTTTACTGTATTTTTATTTCGATATTTTGAATACAGTAGAACCTGTCTTATGCGGCCATAAAAAAGAGGTCTAATAATGGGTCTGTAAGGCAGATGGTAGCTTAATGCAAGCCAAAAGTGATGCAGAAAGCTCATATAGGATCTTTCTGCGTTATTTTTGCCCTGTATTAGGCAACCGTCTTTTTATGATTTAATTTTTCAATAAATGAATGGCCGCAGAAGACATGTTCTACTGTACATATTTGAATGTTTGTGCCCGTTATTTACTTCATAAATGACAATCTGTTGTACAGATTGGGTTTGATGTCGTTAGTTAGTTATTTTTAACACTTTCGCTGCCAAACTCTGTCGTCTGCTAACTTTGTCGTCAGCTACAAATTTTCATTCTTTTGATTTTCTTCATTTTTGTTTCAAAAACATAGTAACAGTAACAAACAGTTTGGATCCTGATGAGACGCCGAGTTACTCAGCGTCTCATATGGATCCAAACTGTTTGCATAGGTAATCACAGATCCGGCATTGGCAGCGAAAGGGTTAACACTTTCGCTGCCATTGCCATACCATCGATTACCTATGAAACAGTGTGGATCCAGATGAGACGCCTAGTTACTCGGCGTCTCATCAGGATCCAAACTGTTTGTTGCTTTAGTAGTGTTTTTGTAAAGAATATGAAACAAAATTAAACAAACGAAAATTGTAGCAGACGAACATTTTGCAGACGACAATATTTGGAAGCGAAATAGTTAAGTTTGTTTTTATGTAAATATAATATATATATGTTTATACAAAATGGACAACGTTACTGTTGTTAGATCAGCTGAACTCTTCTAAATACTGTTACAATAAAAAGAAGCGGGTTGTTATAATAATGACCCAGTCTGTCATGAAAATATAGTTTTGTTTTTATTTGTACCGGAATGTCTTTTCACCCCTTAAATGTTCAATATTCAAAGTGGAATATCAGTGAGATTCAAAATACCTGTATCCATGCTTATAAAACTTTTAGTTGAGTCCGAGTTCGTTCTCAAGTTTTTGATTGGTCAAATTTGAGCCATTGGCTCAAATCTGACCAATCGAAAGCTTGAGAACTCAAATCTGACCAATCAAAAGCTTGAGAACGAACTCGGACTCAACTAAAAAGTTTTATAAGCACGGACCCAGGTTTAACTTTGCTTGTGGAGTTTTAATGACAAACGGTGCATGTCCTGGTCAGAGAGCTTTTTAAGAACCTCTGACCTGGGTCTACATTGTTTAAAAATGTCAATACAGTATAACCCCTCTAAACTTGAATTCTAGTAGAGAGGCATTTAGATACTTTTAGGCAGGTGGTTGCTTAATGCATGGTGAAAGTCATGCAGAAAGCTCCTAGGGGAGCTTTCTGTATGACTTTAACCCAGCATTGAGATGCCACCTGTCTCCAAGACCAATAGTTATTATAAATTGGGGGTTTACTGTACATTGTACAATAGTTTCCCGCTTGAAAAGGGTTAATATTTGTTCCTTATGATAACATCACATAACAATAACGTAAATAGTTTTCATTAATATTTGATATTAAACCTGTTATCCTATTTGGGTGTCTGTGATAGATCGACATGTTGTTTTACATCCATTCTGTTCAGTGTTTACATACTTATGTGGTGATAGACAAACTGTGCAGACCCGGATCAACGAAATCCATATTTCTTGACGTATTACCATACAAGTTATTAGTTTTACCTAAATTAAAACTACACTTCATTTGACTTGCATTAAGGTACCACCTGCAGACCAATAATTAGACCTTTTTTGATGGTCGCTTTAGACATTTTTTACTATAAACAGTATACCCTATCTTAAGCGACCATTAAAAGATATCTAATAATGGGTATTTAAGCTAATAGCTTAAATATGGGCAAAATATATTGTCAAAATATGTGAATAAAAGCCCATGTAAGTTTTTCCGTTGAAATGGTGTTTCTGCACTCGTATATTTCTTTTCCACGATGTGACCCTTGGGAGCTCATTTGTGAAATAATCAGTGCAGACCCTGGTCAAAAACCTTTTTCAGGAGCTGTGTTGTTTGTGTCTTCATTGTTTGCCCATGCCGATTTTAATCATTTGAATGCGGAGAGAGAAATGTTCCGGCATGTGTAAACAGTGAAGACCCAGATCAGAGGACCCTCTGATCAGTGTCTGTACTGTTTGTCATTTAAAACCCTCTCGCGAGATTACGCATTCTGACGTTTGTATTAATATTCATGAGTTAACCCTTTTCTTCATACATACATTTTTCTACGCCATTGCAAACAGAGCAGACCCAGATCAGACGACTCTCAATGGATCCGTCTGATCTTGGTACGCTCTGTTTACTTATGAAATTATATAGATTTGATTCGCCAATTTTTGTCTAAGCTAACCATTCCCTTTAAAATATTTACCTATGAAGATAAGTTAATGAATACTTATGAGTATATTGAGCAAGTTCCATCGGGATATCTGGGCAAGGCCTACCTGTTTCGCTGTATCACTGTTTAACCCATTCCCTCATATTGACGACTTTTGACGACTCTGTAAAAGTCACTTTGTGAAACCATTGTGATAAATAGAGCATTTGCTCCTATAGGAGCAAATGCTCTATTTACCACAATGGTTTCAAACTACAAAATTCTAAAATGTTCATTGTCTCTAGTTAATGCTCCTTTTCGGTAGATTTATTGAAAGAGGTTATATCTAAAAATAGCCTATGAGGTAATGGGTTAATCAACGATAAGTTAACCTTATCGTATCACTCGAAAGAAGAAGATTGTTTCTTCTATAATACAGGCAGTATCTAAACGAAACATAACGCTCTGCAGAAAGCTCCCATAGCAACGTTCCACATTATAGTAAAACCTCTCTATAACGACCACTAGATTACATCCAGTATTTTGTGTTAAAGGCAGGTGGCTATAGAAGCATTCTGTTTTACTTTACCTTGCTTTAAGCAGCCACCTGCTCTAAATCCCAACTAATTAACACAATTTAGTGGCCGTTATAGAGAGGTTTTACTGTACTTCCATACTGCCGTTAGCAACCATCTGCTCCAAAAGAAGCTTTCTGCATGACGTTTCACCTTGCATTAAGCAGTCACCTGCCTAAAAGTATCTGAATTCTTCTATATTGAAATTTCGGTTTAGAGAGGGTTTACTGTATTACTTTATTATTATTATTATTATTTATTATTTATTATTATTATTATTATTATTGTTATTATTATTATTATTATTATTATTATTATTATTATTATTATTATTATTGTTATTATTATTGTTATTATTATTATTATTATTATTGTTATTATTATTATTATTATTATTATTATTATTATTATTATTATTATTATTATTATTATTATTATTATTGTTATTATTATTGTTATTATTATTATTATTATTATTATTATTATAGTTATTATTATTATTATTATTATTATTATTATTGTTATTATTATTAGTGTTATTATTAGTGTTATTATTTGAATACACATCGCATATCTTTAATCAAAATAATTGAACGTACTATATGAGTTGTATGAAGCGAGACAACTGTTACAAGAACAAAGAGAGACCACTCTTGTCGGAACATTTAGTGCCAAAAAAGTTTGACGATAGAACAATAGAATGGAAGGTAAAGTTTTTCCATGGATGAATGAATAATAACAAAAGCAAGGGAAATAACTGTTGAATACCTCAAATAACAAGTTGGTTCATCATTATGATCAAGTTAAAAATATTGAAAGAGATTATTTAGTTATTTCCATCGTAGAACCGCGCCTTTTCAAACAGAGAAGACCCAGATCAGACGGCACCTTTAGGAGCCGTGCCATCAAAATCTGCTCTGTTTGCATATGATATGATATACAATTTTTGTCCATGAAAAACACTCCCTTGAACAGTTGATATAATTTCAACTAATAAATATTTATGATGTCATTATTGTCATAATATCTTACATGGATATTGAACACGTAAAGGGTTAGATAGATCGGCAAACAGAAAACATAATATGGATCACAAGCATGTATCACATCATAATAAATAGTAAATTCGTAAAATGATGCATAGTGAAAAACCATGGCATGCTTTCTATACCAAGGATAACACAATAAAGAGCGTGCTCTTATTTCAATTGTGGTCCTTGTGGTTAACCCTTTGCTTGATAACCAATCCTTGTCTCATAACTCTTTCCCTCATACTGACGACTTTTGACGACTCTGTAAAAGTCACTTTGTGAAACCATTGTGATAAATAGAGCATTTGGCGTATTCCACAACCGTCTGTGCCGTTTGACAGTCCTCTGGATCTTAACAATGTACCATTCGATTATTCTTTAAAATATGCATCGTTATCGATGTTTAAGACAGGTCGCAGCTTACTGCATAATGAAAGTCATGAAGAAGGCTCCCCTAGGAGTTTTCTGCATTACTTCAACCTTGCATTAACCCATTACCTCATAGGCTATTTTTAGATACAACCTTTTTTTAATTAATCTACCGAAAAGGAGCATTAACTAGAGAAAATGATTTTTTTTAGAATTGTGTAGTTTGAAACCATTGTGATAAATAGAGCATTTGCTCCTATAAGAGCAAATGCTCTATTTATCATAATGGTTTCACAAAATGACTTTTACAGAGTCGTCAAAAGTCATCAGTATGAGGGAATGGATTAAGCAGCCACATGCCTAAAAGGGTTTAAATTATTCTATACACAAACAAAACGAATACTCGAGAGTTTACTGTACTTGACGTGCTGGCTTCCAGGGTCTGCACTGTATGAAAACATCCGATATCTCGAAGGTCTTTTTTCTCGGGCGTGTTTCACGTCTGATTATTTAACATTCCTTATTCCGATTTATTATTTCTTATACGTTATTCTAACCCATTTTGTGTCCAGTGTCCCTTTAAAGGACGTAGGCAAACAGTGTTCATCCAGATAAGAGGACTCCGCCAGGGTCGGCACTATCTGCAGAACTCATAGATACCAATGACTCATACCAGCAAATAGTTTGTTTGCGTTGCCCCTTTAACATGAAAAATGAATGGATCCCAAAATGTGATCTGGACGGGTTTTCATCCTAAATAGGTAAATACTACGCTGTAAATAAAAGGCACAGCATGTCACGGTGCCCGACTGTACTTAGCAGTGGTACTGCACACAAAACTCGTTGATAGGCGATTCAAGTCTAGCACTATTTAGGAATGAAATTAAACAATTAAAATATATGGTTATAATCTACCAAAATGATTATATCGTTCTCATAAGTATTTATAAGTTTTCCATGGTCTAAGGGAAGTAACTCTTTCAATATTTCTCGTTTAGTACTGTACGATTACTCTCCCTTTGACCATTATAAACTGCCTGTTTGCAGGTTTACATCATTTAAGCATAATACAAATGTTTTTAATCACTATTTTATCCTTTTCTGTACTGATATGCATTTTAACGCCTTTGCAAACAGAGTAGATCCAGATCTGACGGCTGGTGTAGGAGTTGTTTGACGAGGGACTGCTCTATTTGCATAAGAAAATATAACATGCCGTTCTGCCATGATAAAATGTCCATTGTTCTTATTGGCATTATAAAGATTCAGCAAACTAATATTCATACATTTAATATTTCTTAGTTACGGAGTTGTACAAGACATTTTACTGACTCACTCTTTCACATACTAACTCACTCACTCACTCACACACTCACTCACACAAACATTTGCTCACTCACTCACTCACTCACTCACTCACTCACTCACTCACTCACTCACTCACTCACTCACTCACTCACTCACTCACTCACTCACTCACTCACTCACTCACTCACTCACTCACTCACTCACTCACTCACTCACTCACTCACTCACTCACTCACTCACACTCACTCATTCACTCACTCACTCACTCACTCACTTTTTCAACATTTCCATTGAGTAAAGTAAGAACAACTTTAATATAGACCTACTTTTTGGTCTAAAACAAATTCTCATAAGTTCTCCATAAAGCCTTTATTTAAATAATACAAGTAAAATATTATTGAACAGTATCACTCTGTAAAATAATCGCTCATAGCACAACAAAAACAGTAAAAATATATAGTTAAATACAGTTATAATTCACTATTTAAATATTACAGTATTAACCAGTTTATGGTCTACGGGAAGCAACTCTTCAATATTTTAATTTCGTACAGTACGAATACTCTCCCTTAGACCTAAATTTTCTCTTTTGTCATTTTGATCTAATACACATGTGTAAAATGCTTCTTTTAACGATGTGAGTTATTTTTAATATGTGAATCACCGCTAGCACTAGAATGACATGGAATTATATAGTTCAATTATACAGTTATAATCCACCAAAACGATAATATTGTTTTATACGCATTTATTAGTTTTGTGGTCTAAGAGAAGTAACTCTTGCAATATTTATAATTTAATACTGTACGATTACTCTCCCTTTGACCGTTAACAATCTGTTGTATACGTTTATGTTATATAGGTATAATATACTAGTAAGTGTTTTTATGGCCTCCTTTACTATATTCTCCATAGATTCGCTTTTGAACACATTTAGAAACAGAGTAGATGCAGATCAGACGACTTGTGTAGGAGTGTTTGATTAGCGTCTGCCCATATTTACTTTAAAAAATAAACCGTTCTGCCATGATAAAAAATGTTCTTGATGACATTTTAAGGATTCAGAAACTTAATATTCATATATCCACTAGTTCTTAATGAATACTCATCGCGTAGAGGGTTAAATGGTGTAAGATAATATTTAATATCTCCCTCATCGAAAGCTCTGTCAGTAAATCGCCCGCTTTCTGGGGCTGGGGGTATGACGTATGATTCCCGATTGGCTGATACACTTAGTAGTCAAATATATTGTTGTGGTGGGCTTTTGTTGTTGACCCGATGTCATGATAATATGACTGGGCATGGGTTAAACCCAGGCCAGTGCTTTACACATCACATGTTAAAAAAATCTGAAAACACAGAGAGAATTATTCTGTTTTCTTCTTGCTAAGATGCCCGTAGATATGATTTGACAGTTTCTGTCATAGCCAAAACTACATGTGTTATTATA
The DNA here is from genome assembly GCA_963576725.1 of Azorinus chamasolen. Classification (NCBI taxonomy): domain Eukaryota; kingdom Metazoa; phylum Mollusca; class Bivalvia; order Cardiida; family Solecurtidae; genus Azorinus; species Azorinus chamasolen. The sequence continues at coordinate 51,212,325 of OY755248.1, forward strand.
ACAAACTATCTAATTACTATTCATGAGGTCATTATTTCTTACATAAATATTCACGATGTAAAGGTTTAAATTTGACCTCGGTAAACCACCGAATTACTCGGAATATCCTCTGACCACAGACACAATGTTTATTTGAAGAAAAGGAATACATGTCTTGCATTCTCTGTCGCTATTTGTGTTCATTGTAATTGATATCTTTATTTTAGCACATTAGGGTCAATTAATACTTTATGAATATAAACTTAACCGGAGTTTTCTCGTCTCTATCGGTACAGTGGAACATGAATCAGGGCTCCCTAGTTTTCCGACAGAAACAAACACAATAAACACATTACACATTTTGACCATTCCTTTTTATGCTGAAGAAAACAACCACCTACAGACCTGTTACAATTTACACACATCCAATTCGCTCATTTGTTTTTAGAATTTATTGATTGACTGTCAAACAGATTGAATCATGATGAGAAACCGAAATACTCAGTGTCTCACCTTATAACTGTTTAACCCTTTCCATATTCTACCTTTTTTGCAAATTGCAATACCTACTGAATATTCATGGACAAAATAGTTATGATAAAATAGGGTAAGTGGAATATTATAGCCTTTTTAAGAAAGTAAAGAAGCAGATTTTTCAAATTCCATTAGCAAACAGAGCAGACCCTGATCAGACGGCTCCTATAGGAGCCGTCTGATCTGGGTCTACTCTGTTACAAATGCGTGAAAAGACATTTATACGAAGGAAAAGGTTAAAATACTATTCAGATCGCGTTAAACATGAAAATTATTCATTTTAACCTGTGTACACATGTATGATAATCCTTGTCAGCTGTTTTGAACGAATCAAGAACCGCCGAGTTACTCGACGTTTCATCAAGATTCAGAATGTTTGACACACTGAACGGGTTTTGAAGCGAAAAGGAGAGAACTCCAATAAACATTGATATATCAACATGTTATGCCGGTGAGAATTACTAACAAAATCGAAAACGGACAAAATTAAATCAAGATTTGAATGTTCCATAAATGTACTTAAAACCATACTAAAAGCTATTCAAACCTGTTGACTATTTATACAAGAAATCACATTATCATGTATATTACCTAATTCTTGTATTGTCATATAATCACAGATGGTTTATCCATGGCAGAAACTGCATAATTATGTCTACATTATTTCATTGCAAACAGAGAAGGTCCAGATCATACAGCTCCCACTGGAGCTGTCTGATCTGGATCTACTCTGTCTGCAAATGTGCTTGTATCGGGCAAAATGTTTAACCCTTTACTCCCTAAATACGCCTTTTTACGCTTTTTGCAAACAGAGTAAACGCTGTAGAAACCGACTCACCAGGGTCTGCTATGTTTGCTTACGAAACAACATAGATATCAGTCCCAGAGTTACAGATAAAGGTGCGTACCCAAATACTTAAATCGTCATTTCTCCACCAAACCCTATACTGTGACCACTTTTTAGAATCGTCTCTTCGAGAGGATTCTAAAGAGTGGTCACAGTATAGGGTTTGGTGGAGAAATAAAGGAGCTATTGTTGAACATGTTTAAATCTGACCTCTGGATGTGACTCTACAGTTCCTGCCATGACCACCACTTCCTGTATTTATATTCCATTATGAACATGAATCTAAGTACTATTCATGACGTCATTTCTTACATGAATATTCATGCAGTAGAAGGTTAAGTGTGTGTGACATCTATTTGACCGTGGACGTCTTGAAAGAACATAGACAGCGGTAGATTACCTAACGTGAAAACGGTGTAAACTATTACCTCCCTTGCTTTTGTTATGAATCATTCATCCGTGGATTTATTTTACCTTCCATGCTATTGTTCTATCGACAAACTTTTTTCGCAGCATTTCGTCAGGCACGAGTAGCCTCCCTTTGTACTTGTTCTAGTTGTCTCGCTTGATACGAATTTCGACACTACATTGAATTGATTTTTACTCAACTGGACAACTTCAGGCGACGAAAAAGTTTCGCGTTTGATAGTACTTTCATCTCTGTATGTTAATTTGCGTTTGACAGAGTTTTCATGTTTGTATGTAAAGTAGAACCCATCTAATGCGACCACTTAATGAAAAACCTAGATGTCTTTATAAGCAGGTGGTTGCTTAATGCAGGACAACAATAATACAGAAAGCTCCTATAGGAGCTTTCTGTATTACTTTTGTCCTGCATTAAGCTACCACCTGCATCTAGCACCCAGAATCATACATCTTTTAGGTGGTCGCATTAGCGGGGTTTTACTGTATTAACAATGACTTTGATGATATGATGATACATATAAAATGTTTTATTTGAATAACTGATGTAGAATTTCCATTTTATTCAGATATATTCAGTATTATTTTGACTAACTTATTTGTATTACAATATATACTCAGGTGAGGGCACATATGTGACCTGTAGAATTGACACAATCTACATACAGGGAACCCTCATTAAACTGGCATTCGTTACAATGACACCCTCGTTATACCGGCCGTATGCATTGAAACAAAATTACCGTAAAGTCTTTGAAACAACCACTAAATAAGTAGGTGCAATGCAAACATGACAGGTGATTGCTTAATGCAGCACATATCAAGTGCAAAAAGTTCCCTTTGGGAGCTTTTTGCACTTGTTATGTGCTCCATTAAGCGTTCACCTTTTGGTACTAGTTTAAAACTGGCCTTATGGTTCCTTTCATATTTAAACTCGTTATAACGGCAACCTCGTTATACCAGCAACATGTCTGGAAACAAACACCTCAGTTGTAACAAGGGTTCACTGTATCTATATTATATCATAGGCAAACCAAAGACACCCTAATCAGACGGTTACTAAAGAGCTATCCGATCTGGATCTACCCTGTTTGCAAAGGCGTGAAAGGGCGTTTATATGATGGAAAGGGTTATGTCCTTCTGTGGCACCCCTTTTAACAATTTCCCTTATATAAACGAATATAAATGAATGAACGCGTCAATGAAAGAACGAAGAAATGAATGAATGAATGAATGAATGAATGAATGAATGAATGAATGAATGATTGATTGATTGATTGAATGAATGAATGAATGAATGAATGAATGAATGAATGAATGAATGAATGAATGAATGAATGAATGAATGAGGAAGGAAGGAAGAAAGGAAGGAAAGGAATGAAGGAAGGAAGGAAGGAAGGAAGGAAGGGAGGAAGGAAGGAAAGAAGGAAGAAAGGAAGGACGGAAGGAAGGAAGGAAGGAAGGGAGGAAGGAAGGAAGGAAGGAAGGAAGGAAGGAAGGAAGGAAGGAAGGAAGGAAGGAAGGAAGGAAGGAAGGAAGGAAGGAAGGAAGGAAGGAAGGAAGGAAGGAAGGAAGGAAGGAAGGAAGGAAGGAAGGAAGGAAGGAAGGAAGGAAGGAAGGAAGGAAGGAAGGAAGGAAGGAAGGAAGGATTTAAGTTGAGCATCAAAATTATCATAAGTTTTTCTATTACAATAATAAAAAATATATATCTTTATGTTAATAATCGAAAAAATATGATAATAAAGATAAAAAATTTAATTGATAAAGGGAAAGTTCGTGTTAATTGAATCGTATGACACTTGTTTTCACAGCTTTAGGCTTATTGAGACACAGTCACGCTAGGTAGAGATGGCCAGCTTGCGGATGGTGTCAAAGAGTTGTCAGCGACTCTCTCAAACAATTGAAAGTACCTGTATAAAACGTAATAGTCTGTGATATGAATCAAACAATCATAAGCTATTTCAGGCAAGAACATATAGCCTTACTTATGACTTATCACAGCGTCTGAAGTAAACAATCACCAACAAGACAACCTGTATTATTGCGAGATCGGAGTTATCGATTTATTGCAATTGACGACATCGTTCATCATGGGAATGGAGAAGTTCGAACTCTACGCTCAGCTACATGAAGCACAGAGACGGTTTAACAGAGCCTGCGACCAGATAGTCCATCTCGGAGGGAGACTGGGTGACCTCAGTCAGCGCTACACTGACGCAAGAAAAGGCGGGAACCAAATTTTTCGTCGATCACTGCGCTTGCGCATAATGACGGTTGAGGGTCTTATTAAGACGTATTCTCGTTACGCTTGTCTAAAGAAGAACGAAGTTTTAGATCTGAGATTCAAACTCTACAGCGAAAATCCCGACGACGGTGAAGAGTTCTACGACGATTCTGCAGATGAGTACAGCTCCGGCGAAGAGTGACTTGGTCCACACAAACCGTCCCCAGATGGGACGACAAAAACGCTTATGCCTGCATTGGTATTAAAGCCACAACTATTTTGAAAGATTATCCCATGAGTTACACTCCCTATGTTTTATATAACACCTTTACGCCTTTGTACATGTAAACATATTAGACCCAGATCAGACGGCTCATGTAGGGTCTGCTCTGTTTGCCTATCAAATATTATGGATATGACTCCTAAGTAATTATAAGAATGAATGGAGTTACTGTGCATAAATATATTATTTCTTATATGAATATAAGTGGAGTAAAGGATGTTTCCTTCATATAAACGTGTTTTCACGCATTTGAAAACAAAGTAGACCCAGATCAGACGTCTCTTATAGGAGCCCTCTGATCAGGGTCTGCTCTGTTTGCTTATGAATTATAATATAACTGGATATAGAGCGTATGCTAGTATAAAAAATATTTGTACATATACTTTTTTCAAAATTCAACCAATAAATATTCATAAATTTATTATTTCTTCCATGAAAATTGAACAGGAAAAAGGTTAAAGTAAACCATAACTCTTCACATATGTGTCAAAGTTATGTAATTATTAAACCAAGAACATAATCCAAAAATATGTTTTCCTGTTGGGAATGAATGTTTCGGCGAAAGAAAGAAAGACAGAAAGATAAAATGAGTGAATGAATGAATGAATGAATGAATGAATGAATGAATGAATGAATGAATGAATGAATGAACGAACGAACGAACGAACGAACGAACGAACGAACGAACGCACGAATGGACGAAAGAACGAAGAACGAACGAACGAACGAACGAATGAATGAACGAATGAATGAATGAATGAATGAATGAATGAATGAATGAATGAATGAATGAATGAATGAATGAATGAATGAATGAATGAATGAATGAATGAATGAATGAATGAATGAATGGATGAATGAATGAATGAATGAATGAATGAATGAATGAATGAATGAATGAATGAATGAATGAATGAATGAATGAATAAATGAATGAATGAATGAATATATGAATGAATGAATGATTGAATGAATGAATGAATGATTGAATGAAGAATGAATGAATGAATGAATGAATGAATGAATGAATGAATGAATGAATGAATGAATGAATGAATGAATGAATGAATGAATGATTGAATGAATGAATGAATGAATGAATGAATGAACGAATGAACGAATGAACGAATGAACGAATGAACGAATGAACGAATGAATGAATGAATGAATGAATGAATGAATGAATGAATGAATGAATGAATGAATGAATGAATGAATGAATGAATGAATGATTATCGTACTTAAGTGGTGCATCAACTTTATCATAAGTTTTAATACTACAATAATAAAAATATCTTTATTGTCATCATCGAAAAGGTATCATAAAAAAGACAGAAATTGTAATTGATAAAGAGAAAGTTCGTGTTAAATGAATCGTATGACACTTGTTTTCACAGCTTTAGCCTTATTGAGACACACGCCGGGTAGAGATGACCAGCTTGCGGATGGTGTCAACGAGTTGTCAGCGACTCTCTCAAACAATTGAAAGTACCTGTATAAAACGTAATAGTCTGTGATATGAATCAAACAATCATACGGTCTTCCAGTCAAGAACATATAGCCTTACTTATGACTTATCACAGCGTCTGAAGTAAACAATCACCAACAAGACAACCTGTATTATTGCGAGATCGGAGTTATCTATTGCAATTGACGACATCGTTCATCATGGGAATGGAGAAGTTCGAACTCTACGCTCAGCTACATGAAGCACAGAGACGGTTTAACAGAGCCTGCGACCAGATAGTCCATCTCGGAGGGAGACTGGGTGACCTCAGTCAGCGCTACACTGACGCAAGAAAAGGCGGGAACCAAATTTTTCGTCGATTACTGCGCTTGCGCATAATGACGGTTGAGGGTCTTATTAAGACGTATACTCGTTACGCTTGTCTTAAGAAGAACGAAGTTTTAGATCTGAGATTCAAACTCTACAGCGAAAATCCCGACGACGGTGAAGAGTTCTACGACGATTCTGCAGATGAGTACAGCTCCGGCGAAGAGTGACTTGGTCCACACAAACCGTCCCCAGATGGGACGGCAAAAACGCTTATGCCTGCATTGGTATTAAAGCCACAACTATTTTGAAAGATTATCTCATGAGTTTCACTCCCTATGTTTTATATGACACCTTTACGCCTTTGCAAACAGATTAGAACCAGATCTGACTACACTTTACTTACTTACTTACTAACTTACTTACTTGATATGGATATGATTCCTATGTAATTATAAGAATGAATGGAGTTACTGTGAATGAATTTGTTATTTCTTATATGAATACACGTGGAGTGAATGATGTTTCCTTCATATACACGTGTTCTCACGCATTTGCAAACAAAATATACCTAGATCAGACGACTCTTGTAGAAGCCGTCTTAGTTGATGTCCCAGTATAGGCTACCGTGCACCCCCCTGCAGAATTTTTTTCACATATACCAAGTTGTTTATAAAGTCAAGTGGGTCAATATTCCAACCTGTCCTCAAAGATAAACTCAATTGAAAGGTATTTTAGGACACGGTTTCCATGGCAACCATCACTCAAAACCAGAGACATGCCATAGTTGCTTAAACATGTCATAACTTTCTTTCTCTATATTGTAGAACAAAACTGGTGTCAAAATAAAGCTAATATGTAACGCTTGAACTTGATAATAAAATATTGTTTCCATCTCATTTGCATATGCATGAATATTAATGAGAATGTCCAAAAATAGCCGATAATTGCATAATTTTTATCATTTGTCCCAAATAAAGTTTCGTTTTAAGAAGATATTAGCCATTTTCTTGAGATAAAAATTATTATGGATAATATATAACATCACTAGTTATGGATATGATGTTATTTTTATCCCCCCCCCACCCACCTCGATCAAAGGGGCGGGGCATATTGTTTTTGCCCTGTCGGTTGGTTGGTTGGTTTATTGGTATGTCCCCAACTTTAAGGTTGGAGATAACTTTGTAGCCATTGCACATACATACTTCAAACTTTGCATGCATGTGCAGCTTATGACGGCAAACATTTTTAGGGGTCACCTTTTAAGGTCAAGGTCATACCTCAAGGTCAAAGGTCAACTTACGGGTTAAATTTAGATTGGCAATAATTTTGTTGTCATCCAACATACATCCTTCAAACTTGGCATGCATATACAACTTATAGAGGCGAACACTTTTAGGGGTGAATTATTAAGGTCAATGTCACACATCATGGTCAAAGGTTAAATTACGGGTCAAATTAAGATTAGCGATAATATTTTCGTCATTCAACATACATCCTTCAACTTGGAATGCATGTGCAACTTATGGAGGCGAACATTTCAGTTTCTATTTAAAGTCAAGGTCATACACCAAATGCAAAGGTCATATTGTGGGCATAGTGTTGCACACACACACACATCTTGGTTATGCATATACGGTACTTAAATTCCACTTGATATGTGCATAAAAATGGGTGGGCTAACATATAGAAATAGAATGTCGAAAACACTGAATATGTCATTTATCTTGATTTCTTACTAATTGTGATATAACAAATAATTTCGATTTTAGGTGCAGGATATCAACTCTAAGGTATATATCGACAATAAAGTATGTGATATAGATCTATATGTTCATGAATATTAACGAAATACAGGATATATGGCAAATATACAATCAAAGTCATAATGCTGGCTATCTAAATCATTTTTAAGTTAAGTTGGTCATCATTATCTTCTATAACTGTTAAGTCGTCATGTTGAAAAGCTCTATGACATCACATGTATTCTGGTATGACCTAGTTTAAGTTTTATTCATTTATCGGCATGTATCTTTGTTGTAATATGACTAGTCTCACAATGAAATTAAACTGTCGACATAGTCAAATCGATCACACATCTTCATCACCAATCAGCTCATAACTGTCATTGTTGGTCTCAATATAACATTTATCGGCTGTATCTCCAAGATTATTAATCATCTCCCCGAGTATGTTAGGCATCTGAGGTGGCAGCATGTGACCATCCAACCACAGCGGCTCCAGAAGTCCATTTCCCCGTCTGTCTATCAATGATCATCTGATGCCTGAGGAATATTGGGATTCTGTATGTGTGATCTTTTCCAGCTACCGACTTGGTAGTTTACACGACGGATATGTTGGCTCAGACATTTTTACATTGCGGCAAAATAGAGAGTAAGAGAGATCGCCATGTGTGGACACATCAGGACTGCCACGAAACACCTCTTTCATTTTCAATAGTCTTAGCTTGTCCACAGAGTTCATCCTAGTATTTCCATAAACTGCATATGAAAGCGTCTAAATCTGAGGGAAAAGTTTCTGTTACTGTCCGCTCCTTCCCTAATTTGGCAAGAGTGGCCACACTTCGCGGCCTTTTCTATGTAACCTTAATAGATTTTACATGTCTCCTCCCCTTAAACGCACTTCACAACCACAATATGCATTAATACCGAGGAGAGCTGTCCGATATTTTTCTGCCAGTCCGCTTGATATTTCTCCCATATTGTAAAGTGTTCTCTAGTTACCAGTTCCAGTGTCAAAAAGTACTTTACAGTTCTTAAATTCGCTCATGTAGTAAAAGAATGATGAAGAAAATATCACTATCTGGATGTCTTATTTAATAATTGTCATACCCATTCACTTTGCCGTATAAAGCATACAGAAATACCCTGGTTTCCGTTCCTTCTTGTGTGGATTTTAGTTCTTCTATCGTAGTTTTAACTAGTTTCGCCGTCTTCTGACGTGTATTGGAATGCCTCACCATCACAAATGAGCACAATTTTCCGACCCTGTAATTTCTGGGCAGATTCATCACTTTCCCAACTCCTATTCATGAAGTTTACTGTTTCTAGTTTTCGTCATTTGTGAGAAACGATTTCCAATCACCTGGTTTTTTTGTGTTTTCTCCTTTTATCAACAGCTTTTCTCCATATCCCAGGCGATTTCTCTCCATTGCTTTAATAGACCCTTCTTTGTACATCTCTGTGCTGAATATCACATCTCCAGTCAATCTGTCTGTCTTGCCTTTGAGATTGCACCAGCAGCTGCAGTGTACTGTTACTTTGTTGTTTACATTGGATGCCTTTGCTGTTTGGAGATTTCACTTTTACTGGTCTTCCATTGTTTTTCCATCGTCATCCATTGTTTTGGGTTCAGTCTCTTGATAGGATCGAGAACTTGTCTTTCTTTTCCAACACGTCAGCCACAAATGACACATATGCTGCTATAATACAGCATGAAGTGTTTCGTCTTCAAGGCCCGAATGAGAAATAGACCATTCCAGAACGAGGAAAACAGGCAGGGGCGTCCTTTGTGGCTATTCAGATTGATTTAGAAGAATTATTGCAATATCCAATGACACCGGTCTCGTCTAGTATTGGTACCGCTGCTGGCTTTAATTTGCCTAAGACAGGCACATCTAAGGGACTCAAACATGTGACAAAAGGTATAGAATATGCTAATATCTCTAAAGATAAGGTGTTCATAACTGAAGGCGTCAATGCACTATTCCATGCGCTTACTGACGCCCCTCCTAATTTCAAACACATTTCTGAAAGTTTGTTCAATATGACATCAAACACAGCAGATGTGATATTCAGCACAGATCCGTACAAAGAAGTGTCCATTAAAGCAATGGAGAGAAAACGCCGAGGATATGGAGAAAAGCTGATGATAACAGGAAAAACACACACAAAAAATCAGGTGATTGTACGTTTATCACAAATGACGAAAACTAGAAACAGTAAAAGTCATGAAAAGGAGTTGGGAAAGTGAGGAATATGCCTAGAAATTACAGGGTCGGATTGTTACGCTCATTTGTGATGGTGAGGCATTGCATTACACGTTAGAAGACAGAAAAACTGTATACCTTATACATGTACGGCAAAGAGAATGGTATGAATAATACTTGAACTAGGTCATATTAGAATACATGTGATGTCATAAAGCTTTTCAACATGACGACTTAACAGTTATAGAAGATAATGATGACGAATTTAACTTAAAAATGATTTAGAATGCAAGCATTATGATTTTGATTGTATATTTGCCATATATCCTGTATTTCCTTAATATTCATGAACATATAGATCTATATCACATACTTTATTGTCGGCATATACCTTAGAGTTGATATCCTGCACCTAAAATCGAAATTATTTGTTATATCACAATTAGTAAGAGATCAAGATAAATGACATATTCAGAGTTTTCGGCATTTCATTTCTATATTTTAGACCACCATTTTTTATGCACATATCAAGTGGAATTTAAGAACTGTATATGCATAAACAAGATGTGTTTGTGCAACACTATGCCCCCAATATGACATTTGACCTTGATGTATGACATTGACCGTAAATAGAAACTCCTAAAAATGTTCGCCTCCATAAGCTATACATGCATGCCAAGTTTAAAGGATGTATGTTGAATGACGAAACAATTATCGCTAATCTTAATTTGACCCGTAATTTGACCTTTGAACTTGATGTATGACCTTGAAATTGACCTTTATAAGTCACCCCTAAGATTGTTCACCTCTATAAGTTGCACATTCATGCACAGTTTGAAGGATGTATGTTTAATGACAACAAAATTATTGCCAATCTAAATTTATCCCGTAGGTTGACCTTTGACCTTGATGTATGACCGTGACCTTAATAGGTCACCCCTAAAATGTTTGCCGTCATAAGCTGCACATGCATGCATAGTTTGAAATATGTATGTGCAATGGCTACAAAATTATCGCCAACCTTAAAGTTGGGGACAAACCAATAAACCAACCAATCAACAGACCGGGCAAAACAATATGCCCCGCCCCTTTGATCGGGGGGGGGGGGTGCATAAAATGACATCATATCCATAACTAGTGATATTATATATAATATTTTTTGTCTCAAGAAAATGGCTTATATCTTCTAACAACGAAACTTTATTGGGACAATTATCTGCTATTTTTGGACATTTTCATTAATATTCATGAATATTCAAATGAGATGGAAATGGTATTATATTTTCAAGTTTAAGCGTTGCGTATAAGATTCATTTTGACACCAGTTTTGTTGTTCTACAATAAAGAGAAAGAAAGTTATGACATGTTTAAGCAACTATGGCATGTCTCTGGTTTTGAGTGATGGTTGCCATGGAAACCGTGTCCTAAAATACCTTTCAATTGAGTTTATCTTTGAGGACAGGTTGGAATTTTGACCCACTTGACTTTATAAACAACTTGGTATATGTGAAAAAAATTCTGCAGGGGGGTGCACGGTAGCCTATACTGGGACATCAACTATCTGATCAGGGTCTGCTCTGTTTACTGCATCTACCAACATAAACAAATCTTTGTACATATATTTTTTTTCAAAATTTAACCAATATATATTCATGATGTCATTATTTCTTCGATTAATACTGAACAGGAAAAAGGTTAAAGTAAACCACAACTTTTTACATTTCTGTCAAAGTAACGTAATTATTTAAGCAAGAACATAATTCAAAAATACATTTTCTTGTTCGGAATGAATGATCCACCGAAACGAAAGAAAGACGGAAAGAACAAAGAAAGAATAAATGAATGAATGAGTGAATGAACGAACGAATGAACAAATGATCGTACGAACGAATAAATGAACGAATGAACGAAAGAGCGAAATAACGTAAGAACGAAAGAACGAAAGAACGAAAGAACGAATGAAATAATGAATGAATACATAAATAAATGAATGAATAAACGAACAAATGACCAAACGAACGAAAGTACGAGCAAACGACGGGTTGACTGATTGACTGACTGACTGAATGACTGAATTAATGAGTGAGTGAGCGAAAGAACGAAAGAACGAAATAGCAAAAGAACGAAAGAACGAACGAATAAACGAATGAATGAATGAATGAATGAATGAATGAATGAATG